>JASJET010000212.1:0-380365 GCA_034092305.1 Diaprepes abbreviatus | reverse complement strand
AGAAACGAAAGTACTTTATCTCAAGGCTATAAATGAAACGCTGAAAGAGTTATGGAACTTATGCAAGACTTTCACGGGTTAATTATCACAGAAGAGAAACAGAATCAGTTTCTTTTACATTATGTGCAAGACACAGAAAGTTGCATCCGGACTGTAAAAAATATACCCTGAAAAGAAAATATCAAATATAATTTAGACCTTTTATGTTTTAATAAATTAAAGTATTATTAATGTCTTCGTTTCTTCTTTTACTTAATTGTAACGTCATAATTAGATTGAAATCGTTGCACGTTAATTGATGCTCAAAAAAGACACTTTATCAACATGGGTAAGCATCAATATATACATATATATATATATATATATATATATATATATATATATATATATATATATACATATATATATATATATATATATATATATATATATATATATATATATATATATATATACATATATATATATATATATATATATATATATATATATATATATATATATATACAGGGTGTCCAAGATAAGGATCCTAACCATTGGGATCTCGGAAACAGTTGGAAATACGAGGTCGGTTAAATTAGAGAAAAGTTGCGCAATTTAGTGCTAAATTAAACGCAATTTAAAAATTTTAAAAATTCAAAATACTTCCGGAGATTTCCGGAAAAAACCGAATTTTAGCAAAATCGTTTTTAATTTTTGTAGGCTTTATTTAAAGAGATATCAAAAAATAAAAGGTAGATTCTTCTTGCCACTTTTTATTTTTTATAATTTGGTCTAAACAAAATTTAAATCCGACGTTTCGTTTCTGAGATACCATCATGAACTTTCATTTTTTATATGGAACAAAAAAAGTATCCCATGTATTTGATAGCATTTTTTATTACAAATTCAACGGTGTATCACACTTGCATATCAAGTGTGTAGTTCATTGGCTTTTATAAAACTGATATACCTTTCTCTCTCGCTCTCATGGAGCTCTTATGGAAAGTACTTGAACTACGTATTCGATATGCAAGGGTGATACATCTTTGAATTTGTAATAAAAAATGCTATCAAATACATGGGATACTTTTTTTTGTTCCATATAAAAAATGAAAGTTCATGATGGTATCTCAGAAACGAAACGTAGGATTTAAATTTTGTTTAGACCATATTATAAAAATTAAAAAGTGGCAATGAGAATCTACCTTTTATTTTCTGATATCTCTTTAAATAAAGCCTGCAAAAATTAAAAACGATTTTGCCAAATTTCGTTTTTTTCCGGAAATCTCCGGAAGTGTTTGAAATTTTTAAATTTTTTTAACTGCGTTTAATTTAGCACTAAATTGCGCAACTTTTCTCTAATTTAACCGACCTCGTATCTCCAACTGTTTCCGAGATCCCCATGCTTAGGATCCTTATCTTGGACACCCTGTATATATATATATATATATATATATATATATATATATATATATATATATATATAATAACTTCAGAAATGGTATGTTACATTTTGTAGCAAGTGTATCATTTAAACCTGCCCATTTATAGTTGCCATGACACACATTATATTTTAATAAATGTATATATATATTGTATGGATAAATGATAAAACCCAATATTGTTTTGAGATCATACGATAAAAATAATGCACAGATAGATTAAAATCAAACTTTGATACATAATAAATTTGTAACTAGAGAGTAAATTAAGGTATCAAATAGAATTAAGTATAATTTAAGATATTTTGTATAAAAACTAGAATAGATAATAAGGAATAGTAGTAAGAAAAACTCACTAGCTAACAAAATGTTGTTCAAAGCAGATAATTCTCGAAATGTTTGTTTTGTAAAGGCTTGACTTAGTTTCCTTTTTAGAGACATAAGTTCAATTAAAAACTGTATAAAACATATTGATCAACAAAGAGGAAACATTATTGTAAATTAATATATTTCTTTAGTTGGACTATAAGTGAGTGAAAGAAGCGTAAGAAAAACTAAAAATCAAGTGCTAAGCATTTATTCTAGTTCGAATATAAACAATCACAGTGATACCTAAAAATGCGTGAAATTTACTATCAGTGCGGATATAGAAAAAAAAACACAGTGATAAGTGAAAAACATTAGTAAATGTTCCTTCTGAAACAAGAATGTAATAGTTTTAAGGTGTAGTAAACAAAATATGGCAAAATTAAAACCATATATGATGTATATTTGAAAAATTTAAGACAATTTTATTTAGATTAGATTTAAGTTTTTATAAGCAAAATTAGGTATAAAATGTCTAGAACATGTTATTTAGTATATAGATATTAATATCTGAGGCAATAATAAACATTTTAGAGTTTTTTCGAACAAAATAGTGTCAAATAGTCACAAATTTCTATGTGCAAGCCGTTAATTTTATTCAATTTTATTATATAAATAGTATGCCAAAGTTGTTGTTATGTATATAAAAGTGTCGAGAAAGCTCTAAAGTTTATTTTGGGCAAGTTCAATAATGCTCAACGATAGAATTTTGGTCCATTTATTCAACAAAACATATAAAATTCCAGTATAAATTGATCAAATTAAAACGCGTCCATAAATTACAATTTTTCAAGTTGGCAATATTTATCAAGTTAACTGATGTCACAATTTTGACCAATCAGGTTGGAGACGATTCAAATGTTTTGGAAGTTTGTAAATAGCCGAAGCGTAGGAAATGTCGTCAGAGTTGAAATAATCCAGTTGCTGAAATCATCACGTTTGAGAGTTCCCGAAATTTTACCATAACCTCAAATTTTCATTTGTTTACCTCCGTCATTAAAACAAAAGAGAAATATTTTGTTTTGTTTTTTTTTATTATAAGTGAGGTTATATGTGTGTTTTCATGAGTAAAGAAGTTTAGTATTTCATAAAATTAAATAAAAGTATTGAATTTCGTCCTACGAATTATATAATCAACTCTCAAATAACAACAAGTTCGGGAAATAGTGTTTTGGTAAATACAAGAAAATAAATTGATATATTTTTTAAAGAAGAAAACATTGGTTCGAGTTTTGGGAAAAATATTTATAAGTTCCTTACTTGAGAGGAAACTTTTACAAAATATTTTGGCTATATTCAAAGGATTTTTTTGAAGAAGAAAAAGATCAATATGCTGGGATTGTATTTGTGAATTTGGACCAAAGTACTGGAAACAAAACCAAGGTACAGAAAACGGCACCAAAGGTATTTATAATAGTCTAAGAAAGTAAATGCTATTAGTTATTTGTGGAAAATAATTAAAAAAAAACACTAGCATCAATAATAGGCTGAGTTTTAACAAAATAAAAATAAAATTATACTAATGAATGGTAGCTTTTGAGAAATTAAATACGTTTAAAAGATTAAATTGCAGTAACGCTATCTAGTAGTAGGTTGCAAAGTTAAAATAACAAATCGTTGCCAAGATGTGATACAGGTTGTTAAAAAGGACTAATGCATGGCAAATAAAAATAAATAAATGACAAATTGATAAGAAGCATAGTTGCATGAAATTTTATAATATTGTTGTCATAATTTCATCTAAAATTGTTGAAAATTGTTCCATATTTATGAATTTTTGAATAAAATATTTATATTGTGTTTTTAATCTGTTTATATTCATTATCTGAGACTGATTTTTTAAAACAACTGAACTCACCTGAGAAAAGGGTAGAATTAACAGGTAGGAACATATATATATATATATATATATATATATATATATATATATATATATATATCTGTGGAACATCTTGAATATAAAAAAAAATTTGGAAATTCAAATATTTTCAAAATTTGGTAAGAAGTAATTATAATTTTCTTATAATTATTTTTACCTGGCGCCCAACAAATAAACATTAAGTACTTTTGATTAAATTTTGGCAATTCCTTTCGATAATTTTATATAAAAAAAAATTTCTTAAAATAATAATAATAATAATAATCAAGTTTCCTACCAAATCCAATTATTTTCTTTTAACCGAGTAAATTTTTGTGCGGGTGCGTATAGAGCTAAAAGGTTCTTAAAGGCTTAGAGCCTATAACGCGACCACACACCATCGAAAATCGTATATATATATATATATATATATATATATATATATATATATATATATATATATATATATAATTTTTTACAATTAATTTCTAAACATTCTTTTGTATAATTAAAAAACCTTTCTTTCGAATTTTTTTATATCGATTTTATCAAATCAGATACTCTTTTAAAGAAAAAACATGCCTAAACTTATTTTAACGACTTTTATACAACCACTTAAAAACAGAACTTAAAACTTAACGGAAAAAACTTTGGAAAATCGTCCGAAAACAACTTAAAGACGAACTTTCGAGCGGCATTTTTTCACACTCCATTCCTAAGTGACGTAGGCCCGAAAATAATGATAATTACAAGTCAAAAAACACTTAAAACACTCATAAAACCTTCATTAAGACTCCTAATGCTTGAGGATATAAATTAGTATTTACAAGGGTCTTTAAACAACTTATAGACTAATTAAGGAGCCCCCGAAAACAAATAATCGTCTTTTTCGATGGATTTCAGATTCTTAATTGTGTCGGAAGGGATATTTTATCGAAGATTAAAACTTTTGTTTGGTCTGGATATTTTTTAATGAAGCGAGAGAGAGAGATGGGGGACGGTGTTATCAGAAGTATCTTGAGATAAATAATATTAACGGAATGGATATATCTCAAAGTGAAAATTTGAATATATATTCAAATTTAAATTGTCATTCTCAGTTAATTTTACTGAAAATCAAACTTACTGCAACGCAGAGAATAGAAATTTTTATGACGATAGGATAGGAACCCACGAAGAAGTGTGTCAGTTAGTTCAAGGACAAAATATCCTAACCTCCCACTAATTTTACAACTGACAGTGAGTAAGATTGAGTAGAAAATTCATCGGCTTAGTTATGTTCCAGATGCCTCAAGTAGTATATTATTGTCCAAGATAATCACTATATTGACCGTATAATCCTTGATATTACAAACACAACAGTATTAAACATATTGCCTACCAATAAGTACCATCCTTTCAAAATGAATGTCATACAACAATTTTCTGAAGAAGATTATGGCAAGCATCTTCAATTTTGTCATTTTTTGTAAAAAATAAAGTCAACGTATTCAAATGATTTTCCAAAAAACCTCACGCTTATCGTGCACAGCGTGACGCAATTCCGTAGGTTATAAAACAGGGAGTGCATATTTATGTGCGTATTACCAACCGGAAGAATTACAAACTTGGATTTAAATTAGTTTAAAATGTGATAGAATGAAATTAAATTGTGATTTACAATGTCATAACTGACATTATCAGTATTCTACGCCAGATGTAGCAGCAAAACAACACTTAAATCGATGAATGACAATCACAATTTATCAGTTTTGACGCTGCAAAAATGTCAGAAATTAGAACAGGAAACATTTCTTTACTTTAAAGAAAGCTTGAATATTGGGTTAAGAACCACAATAGTCGAATAATATATTTAAAGAAGTCACTAAGAAAATGTGGAAACAGGTACAGTGCTGAAATAAAAATTTAACCTAACTTCTTTGATAGTTGTTTGTTTATATGTTTACATTTTTTAAAGGCTTTAAGAGGATCAAAAGTTGAGGACACGATTTTGAATAATAGAAATATACAATACAAGAATCCCACAACACGATAACGCTTCTCCGGTATATATGCAGTGTTTTTTTAGTATAAAATAAGTATTTACTAGGTATGCTATGCCTTTGAAACCTAAGAACTTTTATAAAATAATAATAGGTAAGATAGTAAGAATAAAATATTCAAATTATAAACCTATTAATAATTTAGGTATATATATATATATATATATATATATATATATATATATACATATAGATATATATATATATATATATATATATATATATATATATATATATATATATACATATATATATATATATATATATATATATATATATATATATATATATATATATATATATATATATATATATATATATATATATATAAAATTAAATTAAATTCACCATGGAGACACAACCGGAAAAAGAACTACCGTTTCTGGATATTCTACTGAAAAGAAAAGAGGATGGCTTGCTTTCGCACACTGTCTTCAGAAAGCCCACTCACACCAACAGGTACCTCAACGCCGATTCACATCACCACCCCAATTATTTGCAGTAGTGAAATCACTTGTGTTTCGATCGCAGTCCCTTACAGATCCAGAAAATTATCACAAAGAGATGAACATACTGCAGGAAGCCCTAACAAAGAACTGTTATAAAAAAGAACACATAGACAAGGCTCTAAAAAACAAACACTTGGCTCCAAAAAATCGCGAAAACCAAGAGAATAGCTCCAAGGCTTTTGTTCCTTATGTAAGAGGCACCACAGACAACATCGCAAGAATTCTCAGGAGACACAACATTGAAACCATTTTCACCACAGACCGTAAAGTAAAAGATCTCTTGCCAACACTTAAAGAAAGAATCCCTCTAGAAAACCAGGGAGTGTACGAAATTCCATGCGGAGAGTGCAGCTCATCTTACGTAGGCCAAACCAACCGTAAAATAAGCGCCAGAAGAGACGAACATATAAACGCTGTCAAGCAAAAAACAGCTTCTTCTGCTCTGGCCCAACACTGGTTAAACACAGGACGTAAGATAAATTTCTCGGGAACAAAAAGGCTGTCGAGATGCGAAAACCTGTCCACAAGAGTTATAAGGGAGGCTATTGAAATTGCAAAGAGGCCCAACAATTTAAATAGCAGAGATGATAGCCAACGTGTGCCTAATACTTGGAAAAATCTGCTTACAAAACATCAACCAGTACCACTTAGTAACGAAAGAGATTACAACTCGGCAACGCAACCACAAACACTGGCAACAGGGCCGATGACGCGCAGCAGGTCTCGCCACTTGATGGTCCGGAACCATTCGGAAAACGAACGCGTCCGACGCGCACACAGTACCGACAACACCGAAGTCGCAGGCGTCAGTTCGCTCGTAGACGCCATACAGTGAGCTTTGAAAATGGTGAATGAGATTTCACCGAAACGTCAGCTGCCTTACAGTCAGCACATACACGGGATGCCCGAAAACCGATATATATATATATATATATATATATATATATATATATATATATATATATATATATATATATATATATATAGGTATATTTTACCAAAGTTTACGTCAGCGGATTTAAAGACTGAGGATTTAATAGTAAATAGGAAACGGCGCCTTCGAAAAAATGAAAATGGCGATTCAGTATGGTTGCAAAAATGAGCTAAAAACACACATTGGCAAAAGAATGGTTGTAAATAAAAAATTGTGAGATCGATTACAATGAATATATACCCAAAATATCTCTATTTAACATATCATTGTGGTTACCTTAGTTTACTTGTGAAATTCAAGATGTCAGATTCAATATGGCTCTCATAAGTAACAAAAACTGCGAATATTTATAGGTAATTCAGGTTTTAGGTCCCACAAGGAATGCGTTTCGCTCAACGTGGTGAAATATCGGGTTTACGAGGTTACGAATCAACATGGAGTTAAAATGGCGAAATAGAAAATCGACCAAATCGATTGATTTTCTTGCTAAACTGTCCAATTTCTGAAACAATGCTTATCGAAAGATATTCAGCATTAAAAGCAGATACAGTTTTAAACAAAATCCTTTAATGTAATATTGTTTATCATTCCGATAAAATTTTAGAACAGCTTGTTCGTAAAGAACGAAAAAACCCTCAACTTCCAACGACTTCTTAAGCAAACCCGAACAAACTTTAAAAACTATATAACAGTGCAATATTTGAAGTCGTTTTAGTAAAACGAAACTGTAAAAATCTAAATAGAAGCAGCAGCAAATTGTGTTTGAATAGTCAAATTAAATTGAAGCCGTTTCCTTTGTAGAGAGATAATTTTAATTAAAGCCGAGCAAAATTTTTATACAAACAAAGCCTGTAGAAAATTAGAGCATTTCCATGTTTACTTCTCTACATTCTATAGAGGATGTCTCCAATAGAGTCGGTTTTTAAAAGTAAAAAATAAAATTAAAATTTGAATTCAAGATGCTCTAGAAAACTATATTGTATAGAAGTCCAGTTTGTAGCTTCACGCAAGACTTTTTTTTCGTTTAGACTATTAAGAACAAAGAAATTGTGTACATTAAACAGGATTTTCAATTTTACGTAAAATCCACTAGTGTGCATAGTTCTTTTTTTAAAAGCATCAGATTTTGAGTTATAGATCAAAGTATTGTAACGAAGTTACTATATTTATGGACATGAGTATGTTCGCCGGGATTTAATTTATTTATTTTGCATCCGAAAAATCTGATTTTTGCGGGAAAAGAATGCTTATAGTTTCAAGATTACCGGTATATAATTAGATTTACCGCGCTATGCCGGGAAATATAATTTTCCGAGATTTTCATAGCGTCCAACTATAGTAATCGCGCGCCGCGTACAGTAGTATTGTATGCGCGATCACCGCACGCCGTTACACGTCAGCGTAGTGGGAGCTCATGCCGTCTGTTTAAGCCTGAGCATACTATTATTTCGCTGAGAACTGCACGTTCTCCACCCGGGTCAACAGTCCAAACGGACTGGACTGGGTCGCCTGCCGGACCGCGCCTTCCTGGTCTAGCAATGTAGGTGAGGCTAGGCTTGTGTGTTTATGGTGTTTCACCATACACTTCCTTCCTTACGCCCTACCCCTCTAATGGCTAGCATTGCCGAGAACCTTTATAAGAACCGGCAATGTTGTGTCATCCTACCGTCACTGCCGAGGACCCTTATAAGAACGGGCAGTGTCCGTTCCTTTTCCAATTTCCTACCGCTATTGGTCGACATTGTCGAGGACCCTTATAAGAACGGGCAATGTCGTTCCATCCTGCTGACGCTGTCGAGGACTCTTATAAGAACGGGCAGCGTCAAATCCTTTCGTTCCTTCCTACCGTCACCTATACACACACGCACTGAATGCCGTAAGTTTAGTTTTGTTTCCGTATTGACCAGGAATGTATTTTACCGCCAGGTATCCTCCGATGTCCGTTGATAAGGGAGCTTAAAAATTGTCGTCCCGACGCCTATCACCGCCGCCGCGTATAGAAATCACCGTCGCCATACGAGCCGTCGTGAATAGCGTCGCAACCGTATAGTACGAGGTACGTGAATAGCGTCGTGAATGACACCGCCGGGTTATCGTTTTCAGCGCAACCGAGCAGTACGAGCTACCGTAAACAGCTCTCAAAACATACTCTTGCTCTCCAGACCGTGTAATTGTTAGTTTGTTGTACATCTTAGTTGTAAGTTAGTTTTAGGCCATGTCTTTGTATAAAAGAATGGAATACAGGATGCAAGATATTTTATAATCGTTTGTTTCATTACCTAGTCCCATTTTTACCATTACATGTAACAATTGGCAGCCGGCAGCCTGCATTAATACGCACAATTGACCCCTGGCTTGCCGTTTCTCCACTGTAACAAGCTGCCCGGTGCATAAGTGTGCCCTTGACCACATGAATCCCGAGGGTGGCGCCGGAGAACCGACCACCGAGTGGATGTTTTGACCTTCAGGCAGTCAAACCGTTGATCAGTTGAGAGAGCAGGGATATCCCGAATATAAGTAGATACCGCCGAACCGATACCCCTGCGCTGAGCATTTGACCGATGACTGTCTGCACGAGAAATATCCACTGACCGATGTTCCGCTGCCGTGAACGAAGTAGATCCATAGAGCACGGTCTGCTCCTCGCCTATACGAAAACGCGTCACAGTATATTATTTTAGGGCTCGATTTTATTTTTTTTTCAAACTTTTCAAAAATGTATAACAGCAGATATTTGATTTCGCTAATAAATCTAAAATTTTGATTTTTTTTTGAAAATTCAAACTTGAATATAATGGTTTTGGGTTTAGACCATGTCAAATTGGAATTATTATGTGACGTTTCGCCTACGAGTGCACCAGTCATATTCAGGGATCTTTACTCCACTCTACTAGAATTAATTAAAGCATGTCTGATTGGGAGCTCCGCTATCACCTGTGGTAGCTAATATCTTTATGGAAGCTTTCGAAGAAAACCTCCATAACTTTTTGGAAATACCATGTGTACGATTACGCATGCACTGTTCAGTTTGGACTGCAGTCGATTTATGTACGTATGAAACCAAGTCCATTCCCAAAAAACTTGTTCTATCTGCTGTGGGAACCGTCCTTTAATCCAGCTTCACGAGCTGCGAAATATGGGTATTCCCTGTTTTTGAGAAACACATCGACCGTGTTTTTTTCCTGGTTCAGTCTAAGAAAATTTTGACTACACCACTCTACCATGTACTGGGCTGTACAAACAATATAGGAATCTTTTTGAAACAACCACCGACATCTCGTCGCCATATTGATATACTAGCCCTAAGACAGGATTCCAAGATCATTTGGTACTCCTTGCTCCAATTCTTCCTCCTTAGAAAAGCATGTTCTTTCTTCCTCACTTATCGACACAACCTGGGTTCTATTTTCGAAATATAATTTTGTCAAGTCAGAACTTAAACTTCCTATTCCGTAGTTTTGCAGCTTTAACAAGAGCAATTTATTGTCCAGCGTGTCAAAAGCACTCTATATTACCAAAGATTATAATAGCTAACGCTCCTATAATAATCTGTGACATTACTCACGAGCAACTGAACCTTGTAATTAAAAAAAAAGCATAAAAATACATGATTAAAAACACTAAAACCATTTTCAGTAATAAATACCTGTTATTGTATCAAGATTTAGGACAATCTGTATATAAATATAATTAGAAGTTAGTTTTAATTTAAACTGAAGCAAAGTAGAGATAAATCCAATTTTATTTTGCACCTATTCGAATTTTCAATTTTAGTTTAGTGTCGTTCTCATTGTCCCGAAGAGACTCTTTTTCTAAATTAATTGTTCGAGATTTTGTTCGGATTGTATTTTTAAAACGGTCGCTGATATTTATTTAAAGCCTTTTATTGGATAAATTGGAAAATAATGAACTTGGAGTTATACAATACAATTTTTAAAATGACCCATCAAGTCCTCTAGTATGTTATTCTTCGTCTTTATTTGGCAATTTCGGTGCACTTGTGAAACTATGTCTCCTCCATTTCCTTTCATCCTTCTGCTATGCTTATAATGTCATCTTATCATCTGGTCATTTTCCTTCCTTGCTTTCGTTTTTACCGGATGGTTTTCATTCGGTTTTTCTTTTTGCCCATCTGTTGTTGTCTATTATGACTTGCTCACCTCCACTTCGTCCTCATAATCCTTTCACTTACATTTTCCATTTCTGTTCTTTTCCTGTGCTTTCCTATCTTTAAATTTATTGTTGAGAATGTCTCTTTTTACGTTATTTGGTATTACTTGAAGTAATATTACTGGGATTATGCATTGGATGAATTCGTTTTTTCATTTTTATTGTAAATAGCTAGCTCCCGAAAGGTCAGCTATATGCATGCTTATTATTCATTGTCGCACCATCCAATTGGATATTGATTTCTTCTGGGTTGCCATCTGACAGTATAATACCATCTGCATATTTCAAGTTGTTCAGTCTGTCTTCACCATTGTTCTCTCCTTTATTTTCCGAATTTAGGTTCTTGGAAATATTCTGTATTGATAAAGTAAATATAACTGCAGTTTTACTTCCTTAATATTTTTATGTAATCTAATAGTATTTGTAGCCTCTTTATATAAATTTTCTAACAGTTCAGTATACCTAGTCTATTCTGCAGTTCTGAAGCGAACTTTTTACCAACCTGTGGAACAAGCTGGATTCAGAGAACACTGTAGCACCACAGATCACCTCCACACCATAAGAATACTAATTGAGAAGTGCACCGAATATAACGTATCGCTCCATATGGCTTTTGTAGATTTCCAGAAGGCATTCGACTCCGTCGAAATATGGGCAGTATTACAATCCTTAGAAAACGCAAGAATCGATTCAAGATACATAAAGAACATATACGGAAATGCAACCATTCAAATAAAAATAGACGACAAGATGAAAACGAACCCCATAAAACTACAAAGGGGAGTGAGACACTACCTCGCCAAAACTGTTCACCCTAGTCCTAGAGGACATTTTTAAGGAACTTAAAAGGGACATTAAAGGTATAAACATCGACGGAATATACTTGAACCATCTCAGATTTGCTGATGACATAATCTTAATAGCAAGTAATCTCCAAGAATTGAACGAAATGCTACAACAGCTAAATGACGTATCCGCATCTGTAGGCCTTAAAATGAACTACAACAAAACAAAAATAATGAGCCACGAACAGGCAAACACAACAATACAGAACCAGAGGATAGAAAACGTCGAACACTACGTATACTTGGATCATGACATCAGACTAGGGAAATCAAACCAGGATGCTGAAATAAAAAGAAGAACACAGCTGACGTGGGTCGCTTTCGGCAAACTTGCATACATCCAGAAAAATAATTCAATTCCCATAAATCTAAAAAGAAAAGTATACGACACATGCATATTACCGGTGTGTACGTATGGATTAGAGACCATGTCCCTCACCAAAAAGTCCGCTAAAAAATTAGAAACACTCCAAAGAGCGATGGAAAGAAACATGCTTGGAATATCATTAAGAGACAGGATTAGAAACAGCGAGATAAGACGCAGAACGAAAGTCAAAGACATGGTGAAGGAGGTTGCAAAGATGAAGAGGCGATGAGCTGGTCACATATGAGGACAATAGATGGACACAAAGAATCCTGGAATGGAGACCGAGGGAGACAACAAGAAGCACGGGAAGACCTCAAAAAAGATGGGTAGACGACATAAGGACAGTGGCAGGCAAACAATATATTGTAGTGTTTATTGTATTATATTTCTGTTTATTTGTATGTGATCTATTGTTTTGTAGTTCTTGCGAAATCTGAGTTGTTCCAATGTTTCGTATCTATGTATGTTACAGATTTGAGAGATTCCTTTTACATAAAACCGGATTCCATGGCATAAAAACATTCAGCCCACTGCCGAGGTATTTAAAACAATTCACGTGTTCTATCACTTCTCCATTAAGTTATAATTAATTCTCATCCATGTTGATTCTACTCACTGCCACTGATATGATGACTTACTTCTAGAAATCTTGTGTTACTTCTGCAAGGAGGACTGTATCATCGCTTTATCTGATATTATTAATATCGAGTTTTATATTCGAAATATACAAGTGTTAAGGGTAGCAACACACACACACACACACACACATACACACGCACACACACGTCACACATTGTGACGATTAAGGATGTATTCTTTCAGAACTTTAATTAGGTTGAATTTCTTATAGGCAAATTACTGAAAGATAAAGAAACAAATTAAGTTGGAAAGAAAATTAGCAAGAGAACCAAATTTGGAATGGCTCAAAAGGCAATAGGACTCAAAAATGCAACGAATATTAGGCTGTTATACGAAGGAGAAATTAGAAATGCTTAATAACAATGATATAGCGCTGCCCAAAACGTGAATATTAGCCAAAATAAGGTAAAATTAACCAAATTAACCATAGTAAATTTGAGATAAATTTTTAACCGTGACAACTTGAGAAATGCATAATAACAAAGATATAGCACTGCCCAAAATGTGAATATTAGCCAAAATAAGGTAAAATTAACCAAATTAACCATAGTAAATTTAAGATAAATTTTTAACCGTGACAATTCTAAGTTATTTACTTAGTCAAGAATTTTGGAATTTATTGTCTGTTTCTTATGACTATATCTGTTTATATATACCACAAATTAAACAATATATCTTATCCTATCCTTAAATCTAATTCTATCTTATTCTAAACCAAATTTGCTGGCTTATTAACCATTAAAATACATTGTTTAACCTTTCTGTCTTATTACTAATTTATACTATATATATATATATATATATATATATATATATATATATATATATATATATATATATATATATATATATATATATATATATATGAAGTAAAAAGCGAACAGTACATGCAAACTTCTCTCCATCATATCCTTTCTGTGTTAGAGGTTGCACAGTTAGAATAAATTGTAATAAAACGCAATTTATCCCATTCCACCACCATTGAGATGATGGCCCACCTGTACCACCATACCGAGAAGAAAGTCAAAACTTACCCTCCCCGCCACAGTGATACGGCAGAGGTACATGTTTCGTCTCTACTAGACTCATCAGGGTACCGACATGCACCTGGCTGTGCAAAGGACAGATCAAAAGGAAGCATGCAAATACTGCATATAGTTGTATGTTTGCTGAATGTGATTTCAGCACTACAACGGCATAATGTGGATATATCCACTGCTATTGCATCACACACGGGGGAATCCGTGAAAGCCGCATAAACACATATACGCCATCCGGCGGGAAGTCGGAGAAGCCGCGTTCAGTATTTGCATGCTTCCTTTCGATCTGTCTTTTGCACAGCCAGGTGCATGTCGGTACCCTGATGAGTCTAGTAGAGACGAAACATATACCTCTGCCGTATCACTGTGGCGAGGAGGGTAAGTTTTGACTTTCTTCTCGGTATGGTGGTACAGGTGGGCCATCATCTCAATGGTGGTGGAATGGGATAAAATGCGTTTTATTACAATTTATTCTAACTGTGCAACCTCTAACACAGAAAGGATATGATGGAGAGAAGTTTGCATTTACTGTTCGCTTTTTACTTCATTCAAATACGGAGCTGCATATAGTTGTATGTTTGCTGAATGTGATTTCAACACTACAACGGCATAATGTGGATATATCCACTGCTATTGCATCTCACACGGGGGAATCCGTGAAAGCCGCATAAACATATATATATATATATATATATATATATATATATATATATATATATATATATATATATATATATAATATATTAGAATAAAATATTGGCGAAGCGGACGTGAAAATTTGTCAATCTACATGATTCTCGTGTTGAAAAGTGCGGAGCATTCCAAAATATGGAAAAACTCCGGGTCCGACAGATGGCGACAGCGCTGTTTCGTCCTAATATGGGACTCGTCAGGCCACCGCAGTCGGTACAAACCATCATCTCGCCTTTGCATCGTATAAAGCTGAATTTATAATCAAAACACAACAAATAAGACGACAAAGGCGACATCTCGATGGTTCACTTGATAATACAAGAACCACACAGATTAACAAAGTTTGTAAAAGAATATGACGGTGGCGCGACGGTGAATTAAAACAGAAATATGTAAAATCGAGTACACAGCAGCTTTGACTGCTAAAATAGGCGGTAGGCTTGCTTGCCAGTACCGAAAAATGCGACCCCTATCTTTTGGGCAGCGCGTTTCGTGTACTCGATTTTACATATTTCTGTTTTAATTCACCGTCGCGCCACCATATGACGGTTCTTTTACAAACTTTGTTAATCTGTGTGGTTCTTGTATTATCAAGTGAACCATCGAGATGTCGCCTTTGTCGTCTTATTTGCTGTGTTTTGATTATAAATTAAGCTTTATACGATGCAAAGGCGAGATGATGGTTTGTACCGACTGCGGTGGCCTGACGAGTGCCATATTAGGACGAAACAGCGCTGTCGCCATCTGTCGGGCCCGGAGTTTTTCCATATTTTGGAGTGCTCCGCACGTTTTAACACGAGAATCATGTAGATTGACAAATTTTCACGTCCGCTTCGCCAATATTTTATTTTATTTTATTTTAAATTACACGGACAAAAACTTATCTACATATATATATATATATATATATATATATATATATATATATATATATATATATATATATATATATATATATATACATATATATATATATATATATATATATATATATATATATATATATATATATATATATATATATATTACCAATCGAAGCAATCTAATATTTCATGCCTAATAAGAAAACTATAAAGACAATTTTTACCAAATCCTTTAAAATATCCCTTATCTCCCCAAATCTCCATAGACCTCAGCGTGGCCCTGTTACCAACATTTAGTATTAAGGGCCACACAATAGTTTAAATTCATGACCGGCCCTAAATCAGGGACTTAAGGCCCTCAGGGACCTATACAACGCATTACCTTTTCGAAATATATATACCTATAGGGGTGCTTTTTAGCAAAACAGGCCTCTCGAAGCAGGAAAGATACTACTTGATTTTTTTGTTTATGTGCTAAAGAAGGTCAATGTGTGCGGCGTAGCAGCGAAAAAAAATGTTTGCGGGTCGTATTCTCAAGAATTGTGAAGATTTTAAGAAGGATCAACGGTATTGAAAAAGATTATGGGAAGGGAACAAATTACTGTATTTTTATAAGTTTTTTTTTCCTTTTTGAGAGGGGTAATTTTGTAATATTCCAGTAAAAGTTAAATTTATCACAATTATAAGGATTTGGGCAAAAAATTGAAGTCTTGTCATGAATCCTCTTTGAAGAAGACAATTAGAAAATTTTATTCACATTCACTTACGCCTACAGTATTACTCTAGTCTTCCCATTGAATTTGTAGCGATTTCATGTAAAAATTTATTGCAGATATCTGAAAGTTTCAAGTCGTCGGGGGCACCCAGTAGATGATAAATACGTAAAAAAGTACAGCTAGATCAGCCCTGTTGTTTTATAAACAACATGCAAATTCGGAAAATTCGATTTTCTGTCCGTAGAATTTTCCGGTTACATTTTAGAGAAAACTTGTCCAAATAAAAGTTATGGGTATTGAAAAGACCTTTAATTTAATTTTTTATACGTCAAAATCGATCAATAATTTATCGAGATAATGACGAAAAACCACCTCTTTTGCACTATTCTATAAATGTTATTAATTCTTGCAACAAAGACCGAAAGTGATGCATTACCCCTTGGCGATAAGGCCATTATGTGCCTTTATAACTGTGCGAGAGTTGGACCAAATCGGTTAAGTAGTTTATGAATAATCTTAATTGTTTATCTCAGACACTGAATGTTCATGCAATTGTCCTTGCCCAGAGGATGATTCTACAGATATTTGCAAAAGCGGAATGGATTCTTTGAAGTTGAAACTGCAAGCAAAGATGAAAAAACGATGGATTTAAAAAAAGTTGTTGTTAAAAAACCGTTTAAAGGAGGGGTATCATTTTTACGTATAAACAATTGGAATAACTTTGTTAATTTTAATGATACAAGTTTGTGAATAAGTGAACACCAAAGCTGGTAAAAAAACACGAATTTAAAAAAAAAGTCTTCTACGACTAATAGAAGCTAATATAGCATTTTTTTTTAAATCTGTGAGAGATTGTTGCAAAAGTTATTAACATTTATAAAATAGTGCAAAATAGGTGGTTTTTCGGCATTATCTCGATAAATTATTTATCGATTTTGAAGAATTAAAAATTAAATTAAAGGTCTTTTCAATACCCACAACTTTCATTTGGACAAGTTTTCTCTAAAATGTAACCGAAAAATTCTACGCATAGAAAATCGAATTTTTCGACTTTGCATGTTGTTTATAAAAAAACAGGGCTGATCTAGCTGTACTTTTTTACGTATTTATCATCTACTGAGTGCCCTCTACGACTTGAAACTTTTAGACATTTGCAATAAATTTTTTCACCTCCTTTCGTAGAATGACTGCAGTATCTAGGACCTTTTAATTGTCGGTTAAGTCACCAATCTACCACACTACTGAGACTTAATAATACCTCAAGATTTTTCCAGAAATATCATCCCACAACATTCGCTTCGTTAAAAAAAAATCAAGACTAAACAAAAGTTTTATTTTTCAATAAAATATCCACTCCGAGACAATTAAAAATCTCGAATCCATCGACGAAGACGATTATTTGTTTTAGAGTCCCTTAATTAGCCTATAAACAGTTTGAAGACCTTTATAAATAGCTGATTTATATCCTCCGGCATTAGGAGTCTTAAAAAAGGTTTTATGAGTGTTTTAAAGTATTTTATTGAAGTGTAATTATCGTCGTTTTTCGGCCTATATTACTTGGAAATAGAGTGCGACAAAAATTTGTCTTTAAGTCCTTTTCGGGAAGTTGCTTTGGTACTTGGAATTCACTTATAGGTATTTAAACCAAAATTCGTTTTTTTTAGTAATAAATGGAAGTAAATACTACCAAAATAAAGTAAAGAAATTGTTTTATTTGATATTTTAAGTAATTCTCTTCCTCTAAATTGTAATTTATGATCTATAGAAGCCAAGTAAAATGCGGGAGTGGCTTCGCACAGACTGGCCAGAGAATTTGAAACTGAGATAGAGTGAAAAGGAACTTAAATGAAGAAATAAAATATCCGCTGGTAGAATTTTAATACTGCAGTCCTTCTGTAGATTAGCTGGGGCAGTTTTCTCGTCTTTGCTGATGTTTGGTTCGGTTTTTCTAGATTTTTGTAGTTTCTCTTATTTTCCACCTGAACTCATCTGCAAAAGGGTCTTCGATGTTTACTGAGTCTGCGGCGCTAATTATATCGAGAATGGGAACCTCTTTTGGAGCAACCGTGAAGTTCAAACCTTTGGCAAGTAGTGAGTTTTTCGCTGAGGTAAATTCCTTGGCAGATATATTAACAATTGTCCTCTGGCTTTGAGATGGCTGTTGTCGTTCTTGTCTGCTCTGGTATTTGGAAAATTTCTTTTGGTGTATGATTTCTTGTTTTGTTCTCACTTTGTCACAAGTAGCGTCAATTTTTCTTAGGATGGGGGGGGGGGCGTAGTCTTCTTCTAATGTATATTCTTTAATTTCTTCGAACCGTTGGCGAATGTCCTCTAGGAGTGTTGCCTTCTTGAAACGATGATAGTTTATCTGTGAACGTATTAATGCCTTTCTAGCATTTTCCAATATACTGCTTGCCTGTTGTCCTGGAAAAAAATGGGATTTTGCCAGGCATGACTGCACCCATCTCAGTCATACTTCACTGTATTTACTTTTAGTATAAATAGTCATGTAGCTAAGGGATTTATTTAGTTTCACTTCAAAACGGCTAGAGATAACTACTAGCCGAAACATCGTGATATTCAACAAAAATAAAGACAATGGAAGTCCAACAGATATCTACTACTTCGCAAGAAACATCATGGTCTATGACCTTTAAATAAAATTCGAGCTGCACAATTATTTTTATTAAATGTAAATGCAAATATCAAAACGAAAAAAACACGCCACTGACGCACGTCCTTTAAAACAATTACAACACTCTCCATATGGGAAAAACAGTTTCCAGTCGACCCAATACAAATTGTTGAACTCAGTGGCATAAATAACGACCCCACTGGCGCTGAAGTATGGGGGTACAGCCAATCTAGGGGCGCCCCCAAGTCCCTTGATGAAAATGAATAAATACGAAGGATCAAGATGGATCACACAAATACATAACCTCATGAAACAAATTTGGAATCAAAAAAATCATTCCTGGTGAAAGGAAAGAAGGGGTAATAATTTCAGTCCACAAAAAAGGGGACCAAATGCAATGTAAAAATTACCGAAGTATTGCTTTACTAAGCCACGCCTATAAATTATTCTCCAGCATTCTCCTTCAACGTCTATCTCCGTATACCGAGATTATCGGAGACTACCAATGTTGCTTTCGAAGCGGAAGATCAACAGTTGACTAGCTGTTCACTATCCGACAGATGCTAGAGGTGATTAGACTGTATAGAGCGTGCCTGGAGGGGGCAAAAAGCTGTGTCAAAATTGAAGGAGAGTGTAGCCAAACATTTTCTATCAACAGAGGATTAAAACAGGGAGATGCTTTGTCGCCAGTACTGTTTAACCTTGCACTGGAGAAAGCCGTAAGAACAGTATCAGTTGACGTGGAGGTTTTTAGGCCAAGGGGCCCTAAACTTATTTTGGCCTACGCGGATGATATGGGCGCGATAGGAGAAAGCACAGTCAGTGTGAAGGAAAACGTCATAAAGATAGAAAAAGAAGCTCAGAGATTTGGGCTCCGAATAAATGAAGGAAAGACCAAATACATGCATGTCTCCCGCAACCCCGCGTGAGACAGAATCAGGCAGAACGTCACCATGGATGACTATAATTTTGAGCATGTGCGAGTTTTCAAGTACTTGGGCGCAGTGATAACGGCAAACAATAATATGGAGGAAGAGGTTAAACAGCGCATCACACAAGCAAAGAAATGTACATTTGCGATATAAACCTTGCTGAAGTCAAAATTTATCACTAGAAAGGCAAAAACCGAAATTTATCGAACAATAATACGACCAGTGGCAATCTACGCCAGTGAAATATGGACCCTGACAGTCCACGACACGGAGCTGCTAAGAAGGTTTGAGAGAAAAATCCTGCGCATAATATATGGCCATACCTAGACCTTGAAACAGGCCGTCACAGAATGAGAAGCAACATAGAGCTTGCGCAAATATATCAAAGCCCTGACATCATTCAAGAAATAAAGTCCAGAAGACTACGATGGGCAGGTCATATACAAAGGAGTCAAAACAATCGACTAATAAAACGGGTATGGGAGGAAGCACCACAAGGAAAAAGACCACTGGGAAGACCTAGGCTTAGATGGAGAGATAACATCCACAAGGATCTAGCTATCCTTGAAGTTGATCAGCGAGAATGGAGGGAGTTGGCACAAAACCGTTCTAGGTGGAGGCAGATAGTCGAGGCAGCCAAGACCCACCCTGGGTTGTAGTGCTACGGAGTCAGTCAGTCATCAAGATGGATGCAATATTAAAGGGCACATTCAAAAATCTCCGAGGGGTGGCGGACATACTCCTATGTACGCCACTGGTTGCACCCTTAGAAATATAAATTCATAAAAGAAGAAGGTCATTTTAATTATTAAATTATTTACTCTAAATTTATAGAATTACTATTTTTCGTTCTAATCCCATGTCTGAGAATCATATTATGTTAGCGTAAAGTCTTTCCAACAAAATTTTGTCTAGACTTGAAAAAAAAGGCCCTATATTTCGAGGAACGATCACGTTCCTGTATTTAAATTAGCTTAACGTTTTTATATGTGCGTTCTGACGAGGGTCTCGAGTTTTCAAACTTTGATACTTTTTTGCTTTTCATTTTGGGAACGTCTAGCGTGAACAGTTTTCTTTTATGCTTTAAAGCCCGAATGCCCAATTTAAAAAAAAAACGGAGACGAAAAATGCTAATTTAAAAACAATTGTAGGACAGTTCAAACAATTACTCCATGGAAAATAGAGTTTCCTCAGTAACAAAAAAGTAACATTGGTTTTCTTGCTGGAATGTGTTCATTTCGGCATCCTATAAAACATATCTCGATGGTAACTCTGAAAGACCTGAGCAAAAAAAAATGGCGGAGCAAAAATGGTCACGATTTTCGGTTTTTTGAGTTTATAAGTTATAGGTGGCGCCACTACTTATCGATATATATTTTTTTTTCGACAAAATTTATGGTTATTAACAAACTACCGATTTAAAATTTAACCTAAATATAGGTATTACCATTCTGAAAAGTATGTCAAACCCGCAATCTCTGAGTTTTTAATTTTCCGGGAAATTCGATGTTATAGTTGAAAATTCAAACTCAATTTTTCGCTTTCCTAATTAAAATACAATGCTCAATTTTAATGGAAATTGTCTGTATTGTTTTATATTTTGAAGATCTATTAAACATTTTTTTTTCAATCGTTGGCTGAGAAATTTTGCAAAAATCAGTTTTTGCACCAAAAAAATTGCGATAACTTTTCACCAGATGGAGATAAAAATTTTTTAACGCATGCATTGGATTTAGATGTATCATTTCCAATCTCAAAAATTTTTTTTTAAATTTTGGATGAAAAAATTCATAATGGCGTGGCAAATGAATATTAAGTGCTCAAATTTGCAAAAGATGCTTTTTAATGCTTATGCTTTACCTGTGAATTTTTTGGATCCAAGAAATGCACTTCCATACGATCTGTAAACCTTCGAAAATTGGGTCGAATCTAATCGAAAGTAGCTGCTGCAGGACGCTGTGGGTGGGTTGCCATAGTTCAGGCGCATTATTCATAGGCGCTTCAAGGAAACTTATGCATCACTAGTAATATTTGTAATATTGATGTTGTTTTATTAATTTACATGATAGTAACAATTTGTTTAGTCATAATGATTATTAATTTGTTTATTAACAAAATTTTTACAAAAAATTATAGAGTTAGTTAGTTAGTTTAAAGGTTAAAGGCGCATCAGTAACTCAGACCATTTAGCGCCTACTGTAGAAATTGTTGGGATCAGTTAAACCTTATTATAAAGATCAATATGCCTCAAGAAACACAATAAGCGTTTGGCTTTAGCAAGATCAAAAGACATAACTGTCACAAAGTCATTTGGAGTTAGATACCTCTCTCTAGCGTTTCTGTATGAGGGACAGACAGAAATTATGTGTTTTATAGACAAAGGGGAAAGACAAGATGGACACTGAGGGGAGTCCTCGTTTTTAAGGAGAAAGGAATGAGCCATTCTGCAATGTCCTATGGCGATTCTCTTCCAAACAACATTTTCCCTTCTGGACAGCTGGGGGAAGTGATATGTCTCTGAGAAATTTCTCTTGATGTGAAAGAGTTTATTGGGGTTTTCTAGAGATTCCCAGCGAACCTGCGCAATGTTGCGAATAGTGTTATCAATGTATCTATTGAATTCTTTGGGGTTGAGTAAAGACAAGAAAGAGGATGCCCTCAAGGATTGCAGATTTTGCTTGAGTGTCGGCCAGTTCATTCCGCTCTATGCCGATGTGGCTTGGGGCTCACATGAAAGCTATGTACAGATTACGTCGGGATCCCATTTTAAGGAGGTCAAGAATTTGATTCATGAGAGGGTGGCATGTGTTAATGGCTTGGATCGATCTCAGGCAGCTGAGGGAATCAGAGATGATTAAATGATTCGGGGTGGAGGAGTGCTTAATTATCTCTCTAATGCATTGCTTGATAGCAAACAACTCAGCTGAAAAAATGGATGAAAGGGGATTTAACTTTGTTTTGTTACATGAAAAGCTGGTTACGGCAGCTGAGCCTACCCCTTGATCCGATTTGGAACCGTCGGTAAATGATAGTTTGAAATATTTGAACCTAGAGTGAATTAGGCTAAGGAAGTGTTGATTGATGATGGAAGGTAAAGTATTGCTCTTATCATACTGCAGAAGATCAAAATTGATTTCAAAATGGGGATAATCCCAGGGGGGAAGATCTGAAGGAGGATGGGGGTAGTATCGGGAATGGATATGTTATGAGAGGCTATAAACGCAGAAGCTCTGTCGTTGGCACCCAATGTGATATTTGAGACGACCGGGAAATCAGAAGGGTTAAGGATTTTATCATAATCCAAAAGAAATGGTCTAGATTTGACAGATATGACGTATTTTATGAGAAGAGAAGAACGTCGGAGATACAGAGGAGGAGTGTTAGTAATGCAATGAAGACTTACTATTGGGGAGGTGCGAAAAGCACCAGTCGATAATCGTAGGGCTTGGTTCTGGATAGGGTCAAGGGAAGAGATATACGAGGGTCTAGCCGAGTCATAAGCAATGCACCCATAATCCAGCTTGGGGAGAATGATGGAATTGTATTTTTGAGGAGCGTGTGGAAGTCTGAGCCCCAGGTGGTATGTGAGAGAAACTTTAATAAATTGAGATCCTTAAAGCATCGAGCCTTAAAGGAGGCAAAGTACGGACTCCAGTTAAGCTTATCGTCAAATATTAGGCCAAGAAACTCAAGTTGGCTGTCCATAGGGAGATGTCTACGGTTTAGTGAGATAGAGTTTAGTTTTAAGTAGTTTCTCTTTTTACAAAAGTGGGTGATCGTTGATTTAGACTGGCTAAAAGCAAAACCTGTCTTCATTGCCCATGATTGCAGTTTCTGAATGCATAGCTGAAGTTGTCTTTCACAGGTGATAGAAGATTGTGAGGCAATGTATATAAGTAAGTCATCAGCGTAGAGTCTAGCCGTGATGGAGGGGGGAATATAGTCATTGATGGAATTCATAGATAGAAGGAAAAGGGTGCAGCTAAGCAATTATAGAGAAAATCATACAAATATTCAATTGTAAATTACATATTATACTGTTTTTCCCTTTATATTATTATTAAATAATAGTTTATTAACAAAATTTTTACGAAAATTTCTATCAGCAAATCATATAAAAATATAATAATAATATATAATACGTCATATAAATATTTAATAATACATTAAAATTACGTGCGAAAATCATACAAATATAATATATCAATTATACATTACCCTTTCTTTTTTTTTCTATTACTTCTATGCAATCGGCGTCCATTTCATCATCGCAATTATTACTCTCACTTACATCGCACATACCATTTTCCTCATTATTCTCAGTTTCATTGTACAGGGTGAGTCAACGATTGGATGAAGTAAGTTTGTGCCTTTTCGGTGAAATTAACAAAGAAACTATATTTATTGTTTGATACAGTTTATTTTTACGCAGATTTTAAAAATATTTAGGACTCTACAGGGTGAGCCAAAAAACTAGGACAGCATAAAGTTGTATTTTTTTAAATAGAACACCCTATATACGAATCGTATTTTCGATTTAGCTTATAATTTTAAATCTTTTTTATTAAGGGTTTACTATAACAAAACTTTATAGTTTCTGAGATAATTAAGTTTAAAGAAAAAAAGTCACATTTTCAAGCATCAATTCAATCCTAAATAACGTTTTCAATTTTGTGACAAATATATTCAAATTTGAAATTTAGCAAGGCCAAGGACAAGTTAACATAATTTTTATCTAATATTTGCAATAAAAGCTACAGGGTGTTGAACACATCGGCTCAAATTTGAACAAGTTTAAATGAATAAATATCTTTTTTTTAAATGGTACACCCTGTATATTTTCATGTTATTTAATAGAGTAATAAAAACCCTAAAAGTTTTGTTCAATATATCCTATACCTATTTATAATAGTTTTTGAGATATTTCAGTTTTTCTTATTTTCCATACTTTTTTACAGAAATAGTCTTCATTATCATAGTAGCCATGGCAAAAACAATGTAAAAGAACATTTTTCTGTGTGTCAAATTTATAACCGCAATCGCTTCTTTTGGTTTTTATGTAGTGTAGTTTGGTTTTTTTTTGCATTCATCTTATATTGTAAAATGAATTTTCCAAAGAATGAGTTAATAGATATGATTTATACAATAGGAGAGGCTCAAAAAAATTGCCTTCTTGCTCAAAGAATTTACAAAATGAAGTATCCTGATCGACGCCAGCCTAATACCCATACTTTTCAAAACTTAATGCAAAGATTTGATTCTTCTGGTACTGTTGATTATCCAAAAGGTAAAGTGGTCAACAAACCAGTAACTAATGAAGAAAAAGAACTACAAGTATTGTTAAATGTTCAGGAAAATCCTTATATTGGAAGCCGTCAGTTAGCAGCATTATGTGAAACATCACAATCCACCGCTAATCGTACTACCAAGAAATATAGGTATCATCCATATCACATGGAATTACACCAAGAATTGCATGGACAGGATTTTGAAAGTCGTGTAAACTTTTGTCGTACAATAAATGCGGAGATTCAATTAAATCCAAATTTATTATGCAAGGTAATGTTTAGTGATGAAGCTACTTTTAGAAGTAACGGTGCCGTAAATAGACGCAACATGCATTATTATGCCACAGAAAACCCATTTTGGATTAGAGAGGTGCAACATCAAAACCACTGGTCATTAAATGTTTGGTGTGGTATTCATCATAATCGAATTATTGGACCCCACTTTTTTAATGAACCACTAAATGGCCATAGTTACCTGAACTTTCTACAAGAAGAACTACCCCAACTGCTCCAAGGTCTCGATAGCGATGAGCTCGACAGTATGTGGTTCCAGCACGATGGTGCGCCTCCGCATTACCATCGTGAAGTTCGTGCGTTTTTGGACCAACGATATCCGCAAAAATGGATTGGACGTGGGGGTTTCATTGAGTGGCCACCAAGGTTTTGCGACATCAACCCATTAGATTTCTTCCTATGGGGTTATATTAAAAATAAGGTGTATGTTAATCCACCAACAACAGTGGAAGATATGCGAAACAGGATTGGGGATACCTGTAGAACAATAACGCCACTAATTTTGTCCAGAGTCCGAGAAAATCTGCAAAAAAGACTAAATTTGTGCATTGCACAAGAGGGTCGTTTATTCGAACACTTATTAAAAAGAAATAATTAATCTCAGTATTTAATAGGTAATTTTTTTGTTTCAATTTAGTATAAAAGTAAATATGTATTTGCCTTGTCGTTATTGTTGTGTTAATTTTTTCACATTATGTTTAATTAAACTATTGCCGTTGTAATATAACGAATAATGTATTTCATCATATTTAACTACATTCTGTTTGTTTCTGTAGTTTCTTTTTATTATTTTACATGGCTACTATGATAATGAAGACTATTTCTGTAAAATAGTATGGAAAATAAGAAAAACTGAAATATCTCAAAAACTATTATAAATAGGTATAGGATATATTGAACAAAACTTTTAGGGTTTTTATTACTCTATTAAATAATATGAAAATATACAGGGTGTACCATTTAAAAAAAAAAGATATTTATTCATTTAAACTTGTTCAAATTTGAGCCGATGTGTTCAACACCCTGTAGCTTTTATTGCAAATATTAGGTAAAAATTATGTTAACTTGTCCTTGGCCTTGCTAAATTCCAAATTTGAATATATTTGTCACAAAATTGAAAACGTTAATTAGGATTGAATTGATGCTTGAAAATGTGACTTTTTTTCTTTAAACTTAATTATCTCAGAAACTATAAAGTTTTGTTATAGTAAACCCTTAATAAAAAAGATTTAAAATTATAAGCTAAATCGAAAATACGATTCGTATATAGGGTGTTCTATTTAAAAAATACAACTTTATGCTGTCCTAGTTTTTTGGCTCATCCTGTAGAGTCCTAAATATTTTTAAAATCTGCGTAAAAATAAACTGTATCAAACAATAAATATAGTTTCTTTGTTAATTTCACCGAAAAGGCACAAACCTACTTCATCCAATCGTTGACTCACCCTGTACATATCATTCTCATCATTATTAACATTTTCATAGCCAAAATCATTCTTACAGTTATTATTAATTTCCTTTGAATTGTCATCATCGTTTTCTAAATCGCAGGAAATAAAATTTTCAAAGCAATTATCGCACTGTCCATAACAGTGCTTATAAAAATCTGTCCATTTCAAAAATTTCTGAAATTTTCGTAAAAATTTTGTTAATAAAATATTAGGTAAAAATAATATAAAGGGAAAAACAGTATAATATGTAATATATAATTGAATATTTGTATGATTTTCTCTATATTTTTTTGTAAAAATTTTGTTAATAAACAAATTAATAATACTATGACTAAACAAATTGTTACTACCATATAAATTAATAAAAAAACATCAATATTATAAATATTACTTGTGATGCATAAGTTTCCTGAAGCGCCGATGAATAATGCGCTTGAACTATAGCAACCCGCCAACAGCGGCCTGCAGCAGCTATTTTCGATTAGATTCGGCCCAATTTTCGAAAGTTCACAGATCGTGTGGAAGTGTATTTCTTGGATCCAAAAAATTCGCAGGCCAAGCACAAGCATTAAAAAGCTTCTTCTGCGAATTTGAGTCCTTAATATTCATTTTTGAAAAAAAAAACGTTTTTTTCATCCAAAATTAAAAAATTTTTTTTGAGATCGGAAATGATACATCTAAATCCAATGCATGCATTAAAAAAATTTTAATCTCCATCCGGTGAAAAGTTATTGCAATTTTTTGATGCAAAAATTGGTTTTCGCAAAATTTCTAGGTCCACCATTGAATTTTTTTTTTAAATAGATCTTTAAAATATAAAACAACTAGCGACCCGCTCCGGCTTCGCACGGGTGCAATGCTGATACTAAATACACTACAGAAAAACTGTGACTATTTATTTTATTTTTACAACAATTATTACATCGGCCTCCGACGCGCTGTTTATAGGCACGCTGCCGCCGCCCCGGTCGGCCAGTACCGCCGCAAGCGCTACTTCCCGCAATTTTAAATCTGTAATATCTTCGAAAATATTCATTTAAATCTTGTGCTGTAAAGGACCATATAGATCTATATTAAATCAACAATGTATTTAAGCTATTTAATTGGATAAGGATTAATGCTGTATTGGTTAAAATCGTTTCAAAATTTGCCATTATTTGTCGTAAAAAGTAAATGACAAAAAAATGTTATTGTAGGATATCCATGAGAGACAGACATATACCATCGCGGAGTTTTCTGTAGACCTTTTCAATGTGTACAAATAATTAGTACATTATTTTGATAAATCTCGTAGGGTTCAGCCTGCGTTTGCAATGTAAGCGGAAAAAAATATGATAATTAACGACATCACATTAGAAACCTCAAAAATAACAGTATTTCTCCACTATTTAATGGATGTTATTATACATATAAACCTTCCTCTTGAATCACTCTATCTGTTGAAAAAAACCGCATCAAAATCCGGTGCGTAGTTTTAAAGATTTAAGCATACAAAGGGACATAGAGACAGAGAAAGCGACTTTGTTTTATACTATGTAGTGATACAAAGAATTTCCATTAAAATTGAGTATTGTATCTTAATTAGGAAAGCGGAAAATTGAGGTTGAATTTTCAACTTTGACATCAAATTTCTCGGAATATAAAAAACTTACAGATTCCGGGTTTGACATACATTTTTGGAATGATAATACCTATATTTGTGTTACATTATGTTAAATTTTAAAACCGTAGTTTGTTAATAAACGTCACAAACCATAAATTTTGTGGAAAAAAATATATCTCGATAACTAGTGGCGCCACCTATAACTTGTATTATATGAATCGATAGGTTTTTTAATTTTCTACAACTTTTGTTTGAAACATTTTTCGATACAACTTTTACTTTTCGAGAAAAACTCAAAAAATCGTGGCCATTTTTGGTCCGCCACTTTTTTTGTTCAGGTTTTTCAAAGTTACCATCGAGATATGTTTTATAGGATGCCGAAATGAACACATTCCAGCAAAAAAACCAATGTTACATTTTTGTTAACAAAACAGCTCTCAGAAAGTTAGACGTTGATTTAAATGCAGTAAATATTGATAGGAACATTTGTGTTCTTGACGTAAGAGACTAACTATTCCGTTTCTTGATGTAATATTTTCAATTTTAAAGGACACGGAATAAAAGTTTCCAAACGGAATCTTAAATTGTAGAGTTTATTTTAAAATTGCAACGATCCAGTCAACTGTCATGCCCATGCATGCCTATTTTGTTTTTCGTTCTGAATAAATAAATATCTCTGCTTTCAATTCGTTTTAAATGGAATTGTTGTGTATGTCAAAGTTTTTCTTTTAATAACGTTCCTTTTTTTGTATGGGGGTAGACGTTCATTTGTTTCGAATCACAGAACGAAATTATTTTATAATGTTTTATATTTATTTATAGAATTCTGTATCTCCCGCTCGTTTGTATGCCCGGGATTTTCTAACTTTGTAATTTTTCTTTTTTTTTTTGCTATGAAATTGTGTTAGAATATCTATAGATGCTTTAATATAAAGTTGTAGGATTTCTTCTATATTATCTTTTAGATTTATTTACAAAAACAGTGACGCACTGTATAGTCGAGAAACAGAACAGCATCATAAATAAAATTTTTATAAAAAAATGGAACTGACTTCTAAAAGTGCGCTAAAAAGTGAAAAATAACTATAAATTTTTATATGAAATTGAAATTTTTGAGATTGGTGCCAAACTAATGCCTGGCAAAATGTGATTCGCATAAACAGATTAAAAATACTTTATTTGTAATTGCTTTCTTACCATAATTTGTATATATTAGTAGTTATTTATTTCATTTAGAAATAATTTTGCGCCAACTTCAAAAATTTCAATTTCATATAAAAATTTCTAGTTATTTTTCACTTTTTAGCGCACTTTTAGAAGTCGGTTCAATTTTTTTTATAAAAATGTTATTTTCGATTTTTAGTTTAAATTATTTGAACTAAGTGCTGGTCGAGATTAGTGTACCTCGCAATGACTATAAGGTGACAAAAAGTACCCATTTTATCCATAATTGTAAATCACCCTAAAATAAACCACTCAAAATTCTTTGATTCTTAAAGTTCTCCAAATACCGATGAAATTGTGTCAAACAAATATTTAGTCTGTCATAGTAAATCCACTATCTTAAATTTCAAATTAATTTTAGATTGGTAATATAGGCACTAAAACCTTCGAATATCGATATTTAAAGAATATGAGACGTAAATTTCTTAGCCCGATATATTTTATATCGTAAATTGAGTTTGTATACGCCCCAAGAACCCCGCAATATCAATTTTAGAAAGTGTAAAATTTTTAGTCCCTCCTATTGTATCTTATCAACCTAATAGTTGTAAAAAATTAATTTCATATTCGTAATACACCACCCCCCAACCCCCTAATACCAAATCTGAAAAAAGCGAGTAAAGTAAAATTTTCAACCCACCATATTCGATCCGCCATATTGAATTTCAAAATAATAATTTTAACGTGTTAATATAATCTAAATCTAAACCCTTCAAAGCTCCTTAGTACCAATTTTAGATGAAATCCAGAAATTTAAAATTTCTAAAGGGTCATATTGCATCTGACATAATAGATTTTCTCAAAATAATTTTATATTCGCTATTTACATCCTCAAAAACGATTCAGTTCCATATTTGAACAAACTAGAAAAATGTAAAATTTTTAGACAGCTGTATTGCGTTCGCCATATTGAGTTCAGAAAAAATACTATTAAATTCATAATTTACCCCTCAAGAACCCTCCATATCAGTTTTGGAGAAAGTCGAAACATGCAAAATTTTTAGGACACCATATTGAATCCGCCAGATTGAGTTTTTCAAAAAATATTTTAATTTCGTAATTAACACTAACAAAAATCCCCCAATACTGACTTTAAACAAAATCGAGAGATGTAGAATCTTTAATCCTCCATCTTAGATCCGCCATATTTATGTTTTTTTTTAAATAATATCAAATTCGTAATGTGCTATCATATCAATTTTGAAAAAAAATCGGATAAAATGAATTTTTATCCACCATATTGGATACGCCATATTAAATTTTTTAAAAATAATTTGAGATTCATCATGTGTGACCCCGAAAACTCTCCTGTACCAATTTTGGGTGAAAATCGGACAAAATTGATTTTTTTGTCTGCCTTATTGAATTTTTTAAAAATTATTTTAGATTCGTCATGTGCGACTCCGAAAACTCCTCCGTTTTGGAGAAAATCGGACAAAATCGATATTTTTGTCCGCCATATTGGATCCATCATTTTGAATTTTTAAAAAATAATTTCAGATTCGTTGGGTACAACCCCGAAAATTCCTCCATACTAATTTTGGAGAAAATCGGACAAAATTATTTTTTTTGGCCGCCATATTGTAAGCGCCATCTTGGATTTTACTGCACCAATTTCATCTAAAAAAATATGGGACCACCGCAGCAACTTCCTGAACATAACGTAAAAAACTTCATTCAAATCGGTGCAGCCGTTCCGGAGTAATCGGTATACATACATAAAAAAAATACATAGTCGACGAATTGAGAACTTCCTTCTCTTAGAAGTCGGTTAAAAATAGTTGCAGGAGACTAAGTTAGGCGATCGTACTGGCTAGAGAGGTGAAGCATCTTGGGAAGTGTTGCCGCAGAACAATCATTGACAGTATGAACTATAGAATTTAAAATTTAAGGAAATTATGCGTTAACAAAACTAACAAAATAAAAAAAAGAACTATTTGATAATAATTTGGAAATCATCTAAGTTTCTTAAAGTGTTTAGAACATTCTGGAAGCCATTCGAAGTACAAAAATGTGTCATTTTTGATTAATTTGTGATTTGTGTGATTAATAATGAAGAATATACAAAAATTTATTACATTAAAAACTGGTTATACAGCCAAAAGTGACAATATTTTCACACAAAAATATTAATTCGAATTTTTTATATTTCTACTATTCCATATAATATTATAAAAAGCTTAACCATGTCATATTTTAAATAAAATTTATCCCCGGCAGTACGGAAAACTGAGCGGGAAAAGAGTTGAATAAATAAAATAAAAAAGTAATAAAACTTGTCACTCTCGGAGCAACCTTTGTTTTCGTTATGAATGGCATTTTTTTCTGGATTAAAGGTCATGGTTTTTAGTCGCTTAAAATAGTAGGGCGATGAAAATGTTCTTTTTAATCATTTTTTAGGGAAAAATGCCTTATTTTTGGGCACTGCCAAGGCTCATCAAGATATTTCACTTATTATTATTTCATAATTTTTTTTATTATTACAAAATCGGTGTAACTTTGTTATTTATCGAATAGCATTATATATACAGGATTATTCACCTTATGCGGCACGAAATATTGCTGCCAAAATACGCGATTTTCAAAAAGTTTTACTTTTGGGATATATGGGGTCTAACTTCTTCTTCTTCAGGTGCCATCTCCTATCGGAGGTTGGATATCATCATTGCCACTCTCACTATATTTGCCGCTACTCGAAAAAGTTCTACTGAGATACAATTGAACCACTCTCTCAAATTTCTCAACCATGAAATTTTTCTTCTTCCGATATTTCTTCTTCCTTCTATTTTACCCTCTCTCTCTCTCTCTCTCTCTCTAGCATTACAACCCGGGGTGGGTCTTTGCTGATTTCATAATCTGCCTCCACTTGCTGCGATCCATCATCAGTTCCTCCGCGCGTTTGACGTTTAGGGTTTGTAAGTCTGCTGCAACGTTATCTCTCCACCTCATCCTTGGTCTTCCTAGCGGCCGCTTTCCTTCTGGTTTCTCTTCCCATACCAACTTGACGATACGTTGATCTTGTCTCATAACATGGCCGGCCCATCTTAATCTTTCTGCTTTTATTGTTTTCACTATATCTGGCTGGTTGTATAGTTCCTCCAATTCCTTGTTTGTTCTCGTTCTATATTGCTGTGTGGTGTTGTTCCTGACCGGTCCGTATATCCCTCTAAGCATTCTTCTTTCTGCGATTTTCACTCTTTTCTCATTTTGTTTTGTCAACGTCCATGTTTCACATGCATATGTCATTACCGGTCTTATAACTACTTGATATATTCTTATTTTCGTGCGGCGGGATATATTTTTCGATTTCATTATCTTTTGCAGCCCATACCAGCAGCGGTTGCCTCCTTGTATTCTGTTGTTAATCTCTTGTGTAATGTTGTTGTCAGAGGTGATCGTAGCTCCCAAATATTTAAACTGATGGACCATTTCAAAATTGTAGTGGTCCACAGTCACGTTCTGTCCAATTCTGTCTCGCCGTTCCGTTCTTGTTGTAACCATATATTTTGTTTTTCTTCGTTGATTCGTAGGCCAACTTTTTTTGAGGCATTTTCCAGTTTGAAGAACTCTTCCTTGACACTGGTAGTTGTATTACCTACAATATTGATATCATCAGCGAACGCCAGTATGATGCGCGGACCTTGATTTCTAAAGAGGAGCGTTTTTGTGTTGGTTTTTCGCACGATGCTCTCCAAAGCGACGTTAAAGAGGAGTGGAGATGTTTAAGACCACTGTTGATTGTAAAGAAGGTTGACAATCTTCTTTCAAATCTTACTGTACTTGTAGATCCCTCTACACATGTTTTGGTGAGGTTAATTAGCTTCTTCGGTATGCCCAGTTCTGCCATGGCATTCCACAAATCCACTCTTATGATGCTATCGTATGCTTGTTTAAAATCTATAAATAGCTGGTGCAATGTTTTGTTGTGTTTCCAACATTTATTCATTAATTGCCTAATCGTGAATATCTGATCTACAGTTGAACGGTTTTTTCTAAATCCACACTGGTAATCTCCTATTTGATACTGTATTTTACCCTGCATGATCAATTTAAGCAACTCGTATCACTGGCCTCTCATTATATGTCCAAGATATTGCAGTTTCCCTATTTTTATGTTGTTAATTATTTCATAGTTTTTGTCCATCGCTAGCAATACTTCTACGTTTGTTTTTCTCTCCGTCCAAGATATTCTCAATATCCTTCTGTAATATCACATTTCAAACGCTTGCAGTTTATTTATGTGCTCTTGTTTTAGTGTCCAACCTTGCAACCCATACTGCAGCACTGAAAATACATAACATCTTAAACGCACTTCTTGCCATTTCTATTCTCGTTCTTATTTCTGTTGTTTGTTCATTATTTGCTGTCATCCATGTGCCCAAGTATTTGTATTTTTGCACTTTTTCTAAATTCACATCTCGCAACTTTATGCTTGTTTGCATGTTTTGTTTTTTAGTTATTACCATATATTTAGTTTTTTTGGTGTTCATTTTTAATCCGTGTTGCTCGCAAACGTTATTTATTTCGTTCACTAGTTCTTGGAGTTCTTCTGCGGAGCTAGCTATGATAGCAGTGTCGTCTACAAATCTTATGTTGTCAAACTAACAGTTGCTTTTTAAAATTATTTTCATATTATACGGGGTGTCCTAAAAACTCTGAAAGTACCAAAGTTGTGTGTTTTTTTTTTAAATGTATATTATTGTATTTTTGGATTCTCTGATCAAATTAAGTGCCTATTTTAATAAGGTTTATAGTACCTACACCTTAAGGGTTTATAAATAATTTGAATTTTGACAAAATCTAACCTAATTTTCATGTTTCTTGTGAAGTGTAACAATAAATCATATTTTATATCCCAATTATAATTAACTTGCTATATTATATATATATATATATATATATATATATATATATATATATATATATATATATATATATATATAGATATATACAGGGTGGGCCTTAACTGTGTGAGTGGTTTCAATATGCAATAAAAAAAAAACTATAAATCTTATTATTTTTTTATTTATATATTTAAAAAGTACAAGAAATTGAAATTTAAGTAACATCTAATTTTTGAAAATAATGTTATTTAAGTGACCGCCTCCACCTTCTTGACATTCTTGAAGTCGCACTCGCAGGTTTTGAAAAGCACGTTGACAAGTTGCTCGGGAAATAGTGTTCATTTCTCGCACAATGTTTTGCTTTAACTCTTCAACTGTTGTTGGATTATTTTCATACACTCTTGATTTTAGGTATCCCCACAAAAAATAATCATTCGGAGACAGATCTGGACCCCTTGGGGGCTACTCAATGTCACCTCTTCGTGAGATGAGTTTTCTAGGAAACATTTCTTTCAGTAGGTCTATGAAGACTGTAGCAATGTGGGAAGTGGCTCCATCCTGCTGAAACCAGGTCCTAGAATTGTAACCTTGAAATTCTCGAAGAGCTGGGACCAAGAATTCTTGCAATAATTCTCAGCTCTCACTGTCACAGCCACTCCTCGTTGATTTTCAAAAAAGTATGGCCCAATTATTCCACTGGCCGATATTGCAGCCCACACAACGACCTTAGGGCTATGAAGAGGTCTTTGATGCATCTTGCGAGGATTAGTCTCAGACCAAAACCGGCAATTTTGCTTATTAACATGACCGTTGACATGAAAGTTAGCCTCATCACTGAAGATTATGTTAGAAAAATTGTTAAAGCGATTAAGCATAACATTAGCGAAATTAAGTCGAAGATTAACATCATTAGGTTTCAACTCTTGTGTCACCTGAATTTTATAAGCTTTTAAATGTAAATCACGGTGCAAAATCCTGCGCAAAGTGGTCCTCTTGATGTTCAAAATTTGGCTTCTTTTACGAGTCGATTGCCGAGGATTTTCTCTGATTGATTCATGAACACGTTGAATAATCTCCGGCGTCCGTATTGACTTCGGGCGGCCCGCATTATTAATTCTTATTGTACACCGGGTTTCTTCAAACATTTTAACCCATTTGCGAATAGAATTTGCGCATGGTGCTTCTTTGATGTCACGTAAACCGAAGTGAGCGCGGTACATTCGCCTAGCAACAGTCACAGAATTATTGTTGGCATAATATGCGCGAACACAAAACGCACGCTGTGCTCCCGAGAACGCGTCCATGGTGACTAAAAATTCCACGAAATGGCGCGTCTAACGACACCCCCCGTGCCCCCGTACCCCTAACGGTTTTTGAATTATAGACAAAACAAAACGCTCATGCAGTTAAGGCCCACCCTGTATCAGGGGCGGATCCAGCCTCTCTCTTTGGGGGGGGGGCGGTGATATCACAAAAGTACAGTATGGCAAGAAAAACAAGTTGTCAGCGGGGGGGGGGGGAGGGGTGCAAACAGCATACTCATTTCTAATACAAAAGACAGAATGGGTTGTATTTTCCTGAACTCAAAGCTCTTGGGAGGGGGGGACGATCGCAAGTATACACATTTCTATACTCTATTCAAGAACTAGAGGGAGTAATAAAACTGTTACCGAAACCTCCAACGTACCTGCTCTAGTGCCGCTGGTACTGAGAACTGCCATAATTCTAATTATATTTCGTTATATTTAAATATATTTTATAAATTTACTGCAACATAAAAATTCTGATAATTTAATTTAATTTCTGTCAGTGAGCAAAGTACACCTTACAGTGTGTCCTTAGTGATTTATCTTGTTTGCGCTTGTTTTTATATATTGTTTGAGATTAGTGAGATACCCAAAAGATATGGCTTTCACCTCTATATTTATTCCAAATCGTTAAACCAGGGCATTTTTCCTCAACGAAAAACTTATTACGATGAATGTTTATGATGCCTTAAGATATCAATATCTAGATAAAACAAAACCACTGGAATTATTAGTACTCCCAAGCCACATTCGATCACAGGCAGATGAAAAACCTCGTTGGAAGAAGGAATGAAAACGGCAATTAAAGGGTTGTATATACATTTTATTATGAGAAGCAGATCCCAACCGTCTACAAAATTCTAACTAAAATCAATGAAGATCGCGATTTACCTGAAATTAAAAGAACTGATCTCTGGAAATTGCTCAGAGAACTTAATTTTTGCTGGGAAAACCAGATAGAAAATCTGTTCCTGTAGATCGTTCGAAAACTGTCCGTTGGAGAAGTAAATATCTCTCTCAAGTAAAAGATAGTGTTGCTAGAAATAACACAATTAACAAAATTAGTAATTTAACTAAACTTTTGAAAGATTTTTTTGAATAAAGTTACTGCGGAAAATTGGGAAAAATCCATATAATAAAAGAATAAATCAAAATGTGAGAACAAAAGTTCATGATCGGTGAGATAGAGGAACCAACTATAATTAATTTGAGCGCAGATAGTTTCACTGACTTTGATTAGGAATTAGATACGTAATGTTTACTAGTGTAAATACAATTTACTATTTAAATTTTTGTTTTTGTTGTATTTTATTGTTTAATGTTGTTTATATGTTTTTTATATATTTTTATTTTAGTGTTTCCCACTCTTTAATTTCATATATATTTAATTCTAATTAGCTGTAAGTTTTTTATTATTTTATTATTGTATTTGTGTCTTTTTTTTTAAGCGTGTAGAATTATCATGTTTATCTTATTTTTTTGGGGCTATCGTATTTCCATATAATAAAGTAAATTAAATTAAGATATCAGTACAATAGAAATAAAAATAAGTAGGTCTAATATTAATTACAACGTAAAAAAAGTAATTACGTTTGAATCCTTTTTTAGTGTTTAACTGTAATTCTGCAGATGGTTTAAGAAATAAATAAACCGAAACGTCAAATACCCTAAAAATATTTTTAATTAGTAATAAAATTACCGATAGCCCCAAAAATATTTTAATAATATATGGACGAATTTATTTTTTTATATATGTTTTTGTATTTTTGACAATGGATGTTTTGTAAGTATTTAAATTATAATTTCGAATTTTTTGTGAGAATAAGGCTACGTTTTAGTCCATTATTATAGACCGGTAATTTTGATTATAAAATTTCTAACCCATTCCTATGAAAAATATATGTGTCTAACAGATTTTGCTAAAGACAACGGACTAAATAACACAAGTAGTTTGCGAAGAGAAAAAGGATAAAAAATGATTTATTACTCTCTCTAGTTCTTAAATAAACTGTAGTATAAGAGGAAAAATCGGGTCCATTTTCCTAAACTCGAAGCTCTTGGGGGGGGGGGGCGATCGCCCCCACCGCCCCCCCCTTGGATCCGCGCCTGCCCTGTATATATATGTAACACACTTGTCTATTTTATGGTAATCTATTCTATTTTCTTTAATTAAGATTAGATAAAATAAATTGCATATACGTCAATATATATTGGCGTTACATAAAGTCTAGCAACTTTATGAATAAGTTTTTATGGAGATAAATTACGGATAATTTTGATTATATTCTGGCAAGAATATAAAAAACTTTTGAACAGAGATAATAAATAATAAGGAAGACAAATTTGTTTTGTCATTTTAGTTTCACCTCATATAGACAATCAACAACAATTTGGAAGAATTTGAGAACGTCTAGACGAAAAATGTCAACTTCTATTCCGGTTAATTTCAGTACATAAATCGAATTAGTGCCCCTAATGAGATTTTCGTGTTATTTTATTCGCGAGAGTGGTTATGGTGCACTCAACGACTTAAATTCAATTTATCTGTCACAAATAGGTTTAATTTATGCGCATATTTAATAATTTAAACAAAATAATAGTGGCTATTGAGCGAGTTTATGTGTTTTTTAAAGTTATTCGAAATTAAATTTTACACAGGGTGAAATTAGTTTTTCAGAAGGAATTTTATTCTTCGAAAATCAATCGCAGAAACTGAAAAAGTAACAGAAAAAAGACGTATATACAGAGTAATCCACTGGGAAACATTTAAATCCACATATGAAAAGCTATATGTAAATTTCACACTAATGTTGATGGGCGCAACCCGGCTAAAATTAGACCGGAAATAGATGTCAATTTGCTTATCTTAAACAGAACATTTTATATATTATTGCATTTTTGGATTTTGCGCAAGATTATAAGCATATTTGAGTTTTATGTCAAAAATGACGTTTGCAGGCCCTAGTATATATATATATATATATATATATATATATATATATATATATATATATATATATATGTATACATATTGCGCTGATTTGTCGTCTGTTCGCGACTGCGCAACGTGCCCGTAAAAAAATAACTAAATTGTTTATTTATTAGTAAAAAAAAATATTTACAGCATATATATATATATATATATATATATATATATATATATATATATATATATATATATATATATATATATATATAATAAAATATTGGCGAAGCGGACGTGAAAATTTGTCAATCTACATGATTCTCGTGTTAAAAAGTGCGGAGCACTCCAAAATATGGATAAACTCCGGGTCCGACAGATGGTGACAGCGCTGTTTCGTCCTAATATGGATCGTTTGGCGCGGCACATGGCTTTGGCTGCTAAAATGAGCGGTAGGCTTGCTTGCCAGTACCGAAAAATGCGACCCCTATCCTTTGGGCAGCGCGTTTCGTGTACTTGATTTTACATATTTTTGTTTTAATTCATCGTCGCGCCACCATATGACGGTTCTTTTACAAACTTTGTTAATCTGTGTGGTTCTTGTATTATCAAGTGGACCATCGAGATGTCGCCTTTGTCGTATTGTTTGCTGTTTTTTGATTTTAAATTCAGCTTTATACGATGCAAAGACGAGATGATGGTTTGTACCGAATGCGGTGGCCTGACGAGTCCCATATTAGGACGAAACAGCGCTGTCGCCATCTGTCGGACCCGGAGTTTTTCCATATTTTGGAGTGCTCCGCACTTTTTAACACGAGAATTATGTAGATTGACAAATATTCACGTCCGCTTCACCAATATTTTATTCTATTTTATTTTAAATTACATGGACAAAAACTTATCTACTTATTTATTTACTTGTTTGGCTTTGAAACACGCTAAGCGATGCTCTCATGGTGGGATCGTTTGGTGCGGCACGTGGCTTTGGCTGCTAAAATGAGCGGTAGGCTTGCCTGCCAGTACCGAAAAATGCGACCCCTATCCTTTGGGCAGCGCGTTTCGTGTACTCGATTTTACATATTTCTGTTTTAATTCACCGTCGCGCCACCATATGGCGGTTCTTTTACAAACTTTGTTAATCTATGTGGTTCTTGTATTATCAAGTGGACCATCGAGATGTCGCCTTTGTCATCTTGTTTGCTGTTTTTTGATTTTAAATTCAGCTTTATACGATGCAAAGGCGAGATGATGGTTTGTACCGAATGCGGTGGCCTGACGACTCCCATATTAGGACGAAACAGCGCTGTCGCCATCTGTCGGACCCGGAGTTTTTCCATATTTTGGAGTGCTCCGCACTTTTTAACACGAGAATTATGTAGATTGACAAATTTTCACGTCCGCTTCGCCAATATTTTATTCGATTTTATTTTAAATTACACGGACAAAAACTTATCTACTTATTTATATATATATATATATATATATATATATATATATATATATATATATATATATATACATGATTCTTATTTTTCCTTTTTTAAAATTGTTAGGCGCCAGGTACAAATAACTATACCTGACTATAATTGATTTGTGCAGTATGTCTAAATGTATCTCGTTTTTCGTGATCAGATGTTTAAAAACATTGATGTCAATTTTCCCTTTTTCAGGTGAGTTCAGATTAAATTATTATTAGAAAAGTCAAACCAATGATTTATGGACACTAGTATTAACTTTTTTAAAATAATGCAAATATGTCAGTGGGTGCAGTTTTATGGAATATTTATAAATCACCTTATCTATTCCTTTTTAAAATTTTCAATATTATTTAATTTGCACTGTTTCTCTTCTGTTGGATTTAAGATTATTAAATCTGGCAACTGAATATAATATCTGAAAGTTAAAAATGACTAGCGTCTTATTACATCTAATTTTACTTTAAACAATCTAAAACTATTTGTGTGTCTTTAATATTAATTATTATTATAATAACTACAAATATTCACTATAAGGTTAGTATATATCTATTTTATCAAAATATTTTCAGGCAAGTCTAAAATTTTTAATTTTTATACGCTAGATAAATACCTTTTAATCTCCAGAATTAATTTTTTTATCCACGTTCTTGGTTTCTTCCTTTTTTTTTTAAACTTAAAAATCCGTTCTCCTCTTGCCAACTCTTGTAACTGTCCTTCATATATATTATTAATTTATTAAATATTTTTCAGAGCTGCTTGCTTAGTAATATTATTTATTTATAAATTTAGTAAATTTCTTTTATTCACGTTCTAGTTTTCTTCCCTTTTTAAAACTCAAATTTTTTTTTTTTAAATAACAAATGAACATTTTGAGGTTATGTTACTTTTAATGAATGATACTAGTAATGTTTACTTTACAATGGATTAATGTGCACTGTCTTCTTTTATTTTTTTAAAAATAACAAATGAAAATTTTGAGGTTATGTTAGTGTTTACGATGTTCACTCTACAACTGATTTATGTGCATCATCTTCTTTTATTTTTTTTTAATAAGAAATATTTTGAGGTTATGTTACTGTTAATGAAAAAGACTAGCGATGTTTACTCTACAACTGATTGATCTGCACTTCTCTTAGAAGAATGGATTTTCGCTTTTATAGTTAGCAGTAACGTTGTACAATTTTTTGTTTTAATTTTTTTCTGATTGGTCGGCCATCTGACGTGAACTGGCAGCTAGATGGAATTTTAAGCTTTGAAATGAGAATCAAAATTCCTAATTGTCAATTTATGATGAAATTTTGATATTTTATAGATATTATGAACTAAATATTATATTTGATGAAAATAAAAAATGAGTTATGTAAATTTTGGACTTTTTCTGACCTTTTGATATATCTGAACTTTTCTTTTGGTTATCATTTACCACTTAAAATTGATAAATGAAATTGGATTACATCTAAGAAAATTATACATATACATTTAAATTTTTATTATAACTTGCTGGAATTGATAATTCTTGTTTTATTAATATTATAATCATATTTGACAATGTTTTACCTACAATTAGGTACTATTTTATTCTAGTTTATTTTTAAAATTAACTTATAATCTACACTTTCCTATACGAGTCTTTCAGATTTACAATATTTCAAACAAAGTTTTTATAAATATTGTTGTTGAAACGAGTTAAAACTAAAATATTATAAATAATTATTGTTCAATAGTGTGTCAATAATTATTATTTGACCTTTATTCTCACCAATATTATCTTTACCCGCACTATTTATAAAATGGGTGTTCAAAAGTCTCTTCCTTGTGGATTTCACTATACAATGTTAAAATACCTTTTTTAGTCACTGTCTCTGATAAATAACACTTCACACATTATTAAAAATATCTATTGTTTATTAGTTTATTTGATTTATGTCCTTTAGAACTGTCAATTCGCTCGTAGACGCCATACAGTGAGCTTTAAAAATGGTGAATGAGATTTCACCGAAACGTCAGCTGTCTTACAGTCCTGAGAGGGACTCAGCACATACACGGGTTGCCCAAAAACCTTCGATTACATATATATATATATATATATATATATATATATATATATATATATATATATATGTATATTGTACAAATCTGACCTCTAAGCTGGTTTTTACTCAAGCTTATGCATTATTTGAATCCCTTCTGGACATAGTTCCCCAGAACTATCATCACTTGTCTCAATTCTTGCAGCTCCATCTAATAATTGGATCTCTTGCTTTTTTCTTTTATCTGCTACAGAAAGGCTCTGGCTTAAGAAATAGTGTCTCAGCCCCTTTCCTCGCGAGTTTGTCTGCTATTTCATTCCCCGCTATCCCGATGTGTCGCAGTACCGACATGAGGATGACACTATTATCCTTACTCGAATCATTTAATTCCTCTAGATATTTCCAGACCATCTTGGAGCTGATAACCCAAGCTTAAGTAGTGTCTGGTGCCATAAACTCCTATTCCCGTTCCCACTGTTGTTTTAGATCCATCTGCATACCATATAATGGATTTCTTGCTGAATTTTTTAATGGTATTTCTGTTTCATTAGCTCTTGCGACTCAACTTTCTGTTAAAGTTTTTCACAAAGTTGAATTTCTTTTCCATTTCATTTCGAAGCATGTCTCAGATTTGTTGATTTCTGGATGAGAGATTGGACCCTCGTTTTATGACCTCATCTCTCATCATCCTATAAATCGTCCTCTTCGTCATGTTTTCTAGAAGTATATGTAGGGGTGTGAGGTTAAGAATTACTTCCATGGCTGCCGTTGGGCTCTCCATATATAGATCGAAGAGTTTTCCGGAAAGACACCCTGTAGATATGTAGCAAGCTGTTTCACATCCTGGATAACAAATCGATAACAATTACAAATTTCAAGAATAAGGAAAAAAGAAAGAAGAATTACACAGTTTTACAGCTATAAATATTCGGGCTGAAACAGTGACGTTTTCACTGAGTGAAATGAAACATTGCAAATTAATTTTATACCTATTTAATATGATTTACACATTTAATTAATATTACACAATTTGTATTACATACGTTTGTAGTGGAAAAGCACTGGTAATGAATTAGTTAATCACCTCTATTATTGGCGGAAATATTTTGTTACATTGAGCCGATTTGAGATCATGATATTTCAATTTAATTTTTAGGTACATATCCATTAGTCTCTTTAAATTAAATAGTAACTTAATATTATGGAAATATATCATACAAAACAGATTTACTGTACATACAGGGTGTTTTTTAGTTGGGTTTTCCTGTTAACACACAATGGTTTTTGGACTCATGAATCGTCTCTTTTGGTGTGGCAAATCAATAACCAGGCAACTTTTTCTTTACGTAGAAGAATCTGTACGTGTCAAATCAATCTGTACGGAGGATGACATACCAGTTCCATATCCTCACATTCATCTAACCATAATTTATATCAATTATTAATATTCAGAAACAAAATTAGGGTTTGTGCAATAGACTCAGAAGAATTCTCCCCTTTCAAAAAGACCGTTGGATAGCTTTCACCTCTTTGTCTTTCTGCTTATGGACTTGCCACTTCTGTTTGTCATGTTGATACGACAAATACAAGCAGCATTCGAAGCATCGAATACTTGAATGTAGAGTTAACAGTCGTAGTTTGAAATACTTTGTATTTATCTGGATACCCTATCAACGTTGTTGAACTGAGATGTTGTTTGGTAGAGGAAACAACATTGGACCGATTTCATGCCAGCAACAGCGTTCACCTAGCCTCTATCATCGGTATAGATAAGTTGTACTGTACCGAAGCTGAGGTGGCAAAGAGAACTCTTTTATATGGTGCAAGTTGTTTAGTTCGAGTTCAGAATTTTCTTTCTTCTTTAAAGACGTTTGTTAGGTTTCCTTAATAAATTACATTTTCAGAGGCCTGCAATTCATGGTAGAGGAGGGTTTGGGATTGGACAACAGAATCTGTTCTTGTTGAGTTTGCGTATTAACACGTGCTAATTGAAGTGAAATAAGAGAGGTGAGAAATAAGTTTGTATCAGAAATATTCGGATCAGTGAATGTCATTTTGTACTTGCTCTGACCTGACGTTCCATAGAAGCCCCGCTTGCAAATTAAACTCATATTTGGAAATCTAATTTATCGATTTGTTCAAGGGAGTTTAACTGAAGCAAAATAATTCGATCCACTGTGTAAGCCAGTAAGCTTTGCAATTTAACTTCCGCTTCTGATTTAGTAGAGGTTAGGTAATCGCCATGTGAATAGCATGTATTTTGTATTTTACAGACCAAAATACGGCGGAAATATATTACTGCCTTTCTTTTTAGCTCAATATCGTAATTGTTGATATGTGTCTTGTCAATGTCCAATGTCAAATAGAAGAGCGGCACCTTCATTGGCGTGGAAGTCGTAACCTACACTTCCATTGTCATTGCATTTTGAGATAATCTGTTTCATTTCTCGTATAGAAGTTAATAAAAAAAATTAAATAGCATTTTTAATTAAATGCAAACCTCTTGAAGGAGCCTCCATTTTAAAAAGTGGTGATTGATGTACACAAGGCAGAAATAATTGACTAAAACGACTCACGGATGTTCTCGACCTACTAATTGGGCGCGCGACGCTCCCACAAGACAGCTGCTTTTGACCTGAAACGAAACCTTAGACAGAAAAGACTGGCCGTTCATATTACCTAGATTTAATAGAAACGTTACTATATTCAACCCTCTAATTTAAATTTCTTAACTAGAAAGTTTTTCTAATTTATTTTGTCCACATTTTCTTAATTCTAAATACACACTAAGCCCCTCAATTTATTTCGGGTTAGTTCGGGACAGATCGTCGAGGAACGTCTACGCAACATATCACCCCCTCTAACTTCCGTGCGACACGAACTGTCACTTGAAACGAATGAAATAGAATATTTAATGATTGATGCATTTATTGTTTTAAATACATCAAATAGTCGAAATACAAAAAAACTATTTTTTGTTTGCCGTTGTGCGTAAAGAAAACTGTTATTTCTGTTCCACAATAAACATTTATTCTATTAAAAATATTAGTGAAACGCAATGGTAATTTCCAAGTAAATAAATTAATAAACCACTTTAAAATTAAAAATTATTGTGAAAAATGGACTTGTATTCTGGTAAAAAATAAAAATAACACGTTCAGTAATTGTAAATAAATAAACAAAGAATTAAATTCAATTTAAATCAACAAAAACACCTAAAAGTCTACAAGAGGTGTTCAAACAGGCCTCCACTTTGAGCGAGACAATAGCCCAGTCTATTGTAAAATACGGTTCGCGTATTTGTCAAAACTTCAGGGGTTATATCCCTATTAGCCCTTTCTATTATGTCCTCACAAAACACCATACGTGTTTCCTGGTCTTTCGGAAGAATTTCTTGAGTTATTCGCAATTCGTAACAGCGATATTTGTTCCGCTTTAAAATATTCCGAACTGTTCGAGCGTTCATATTAAGTTCTTCAGTAATTACGGTACTATTGCAAGGAAAATTAATTTCTGCTAAACTACAAACGTCTCCCGATTTGCTTGTTCTTCAGTAATTTAAAAAACCGGTTGCTCCTCATTATTATCAGTGCATTTTTTACAAATTTCTAGACAACCGGTTGTCTCAAATTCTTTAATAATTTCCGAAATTCTAAATTTTCAAGGAACAGGATTATTTTTGCACGTAAATGCAAATCTGCCGATTATCTCATCCATACCTTTACCAGAATAGTACCACTTAATAATCGGCTCTTTTTGTTCCGTGAAATAAAACAAATATAAAAAAATTTGGCGCGAATCACAGAAATATCAATACTCTGTACTTACGCTTCGACGGCCTGAATGAAAGCAAATAACTTGGAATCCTCTTCTTATGCTAGGGCGTGGCGTATGTTACCGCCCGGTCTCACCGCGCCAGCATTGTATTACCCCACATCCTAAGGTCAAACTGGTAATTTATTAAATTTAAGCACGTATGTCAATGCTGATATTCTGTCTCATTTTGATTTGATGAATAATATAGTATTTTCCTTATCTTACTTAAGAAACGTCCTGGTTCTGGTTTGGATTTTCCACACTTATATATATATATATATATATATATATATATATATATATATATATATATATATATATATATATATATATATATTTATATACAGGGTGATTCAAAAATCGATCACGAAACTTAAGGGGGTGATTCTACTTGACAAAATAAGGGTAGAGCTTCATATAATTTTTTTTCAAAATGTCATTCGTTTTCGAGTTACAAGCCGTCCAAGTTCAAGTTTTTATTTTTTGTTTTTTGAATTACTCGCTTACAGGAAAACCGATTTGACTAATATTTGAAAGATAGGCTAAGTCTTCTGCGCTTCATCATTTTAGTAACAATTCACATTGATTGTTTGCCGCTAGAGGGCACTTTACCTACATTGAAAATTGTTTTTTTGTCATAATTTTTTAGTGTTGACAGCTACAGTAGTTTTTGGCATAATTTCTGAAACACTGATGCCAGGCCTTTAAAAAAGGTGCTCTTTATTTACATCGCTAAACCCAACGGTTTAGACGTAAATCACCCTTAAAAATTAAGTGGTAAATTTACTTTTCTCATTTCATTACCACCAGCTACCAGGTAAATAGCTATCAAAGTATACTAGAGCTGTCAGTTTAACATCAAATAAATTCGCTTTTTAAACTATTTAATTTATAATCTTAAAATAACTAATAATGGCTAATCACCAATATTCAAATATCGAATATTGTGATATCCATTTTTGTTATGGAAAAGCAAATGGTAATGCAGAGTTGGCAAGAAGATATTATATGGAGAGTTATCCGGAAAGAAATATCCCTCATGCTCAAACATTTTCCAGTGTGCACAGGAGGCTTGCGGAATGTGGTTCCTTTAAAAGTTATAATGGAAATAGGGGAAGACCTAGAACTGCTAGAAACGTGCAACAAGAAGAAAGAGTGCTTGAAATTATTGAAGATAATCCAGGTATTAGTACTAGAAAAATTGGGAATGAAGTGCGGCTCTGTCAGGTTAGTTCATGGAGGATACTAAGAGAAGAACAACTCTACCCGTTTCATTCAAAAAAGGTGCAGGCTCTTTATGACGATGATCAGCCGAGACGGTTGGAAATGTGCAATCAGATCCTAGCTAAGTATGAACATGATAATCGATTAATTGGCGTCATATTATTCACTGACGAAGCTGGTTTCACTCGTGATGGCATAACAAATCTACACAACATCCACACATATGCTTACGAGAACCCAAACAATGTGGTAGAAACGAAACATCAGCGTAGATTTTCACTAAATGTGTGGGCAGGGATAATAGGAGATTACCTTATTGGTCCTCATTTCTTTGATGGCCCATTAACTGGTGACGTATATTTAGATTTTATCCAAAATCGTCTCCCATTGTATCTGGAAGATGTGCCATTGGAAGTAAGGGCCAACATGTGGATCCTCCAAGATGGAGCTCCGCCCCACTTTAGTATACGTGTCCGACAGTATTTGAATGCAACGTAACCTGAGCGATGGATAGGACGAAGTGGACCATTGGCATGGGCAGCGAGGTCACCAGACCTTAATCCTATGAATTTTTTCTTTTGGGGTCATTTGAAACAATTGGTGTACGATATTCCAGTAATCAACGTCGAGGATCTTCGCTTCAGGATAATCGAAAAGTGCCAAATTATTAAAGAAACACCAGGAATTTTTCATCGAGTTAGGCGACATTTTTTGAAGAGTGTTAGGAAATGTATGGAAGAAAATGGGGGACATTTTGAGAATCTTTTTTAGTTTGTTTAGTACTGTTTCATTAATTTTTATCAATTAAATGTATATCGCAATAATCCATAATATGAATATTTACTGATTAGCCATTATTAGTTATTTTAAGATTATAAATTAAATAGTTTAAAAAGCGAATTTATTTGATGTTAAACTGACAGCTCTAGTATACTTTGATAGCTATTTACCTGGTAGCTGGTGGTAATGAAATGAGAAAAGTAAATTTACCACTTAATTTTTAAGGGTTATTTACGTCTAAACCGTTGGGTTTAGCGATGTAAATAAAGAGCACCTTTTTTAAAGGCCTGGCATCAGTCTTTCAGAAATTATGCCAAAAACTACTGTAGCTGTCAACACTAAAAAATTATGACAAAAAAACAATTTTCAATGTAGGTAAAGTGCCCTCTAGCGGCAAACAATCAATGTGAATTGTTACTAAAATGATGAAGCGCAGAAGACTTAGCCTATCTTTCAAATATTAGTCAAATCGGTTTTCCTGTAAGCGAGTAATTCAAAAAACAAAAAATAAAAACTTGAACTTGGACGGCTTGTAACTCGAAAACGAATGACATTTTGAAAAAAAATTATATGAAGCTCTACCCTTATTTTGTCAAGTAGAATCACCCCCTTAAGTTTCGTGATCGATTTTTGAATCACCCTGTATATATATTCATCTTTCATGTACAGAAATCTCTGAACTTACACTTAAATAATTTCGAGTTTACCACAAATAAATTGTGGGGTCTCACATCTTTGAGCCCCCATCCCCTATCATTCGCCCTCCCCATATAATTATTAATCAACTTTATATTAAATATTTATTTAGGTTTTGCAACATTTTAAAGCCGATTAAACACACAGAGAAAGAGAGATAGGTCAGATCCAATATAATTTAATTAAACAACAGAATTTGTCGAGATTAAATTTTTCCGACCAAAAACGAAATATTTACCTTTTGGGAAATTACCAGATAAATGAAAATTTTCAAATAAATAATTTTAGTGAATTTTGCATTTATTACAATGAACATTATAATTATTTATTTTAATCCGTTTAATTTAATATGTTTATTTAACTTTTTGATGTCGAAATGGTAATTAAATTATTGTGATTGGATTTGTTTGCGTTAAATTGGAATTTTTAGTAAAAAAATAAATAAAACAAAGTTATTTTTTATAATTTTGAGTATTAATTGGTGATAAAAAGTGCTTTCGAGCAAGCTTGGCTATTTTTGGTCGTTCCTCTTTGACGTCATAATGAAAGCATTTAATAGGTCATCATTTGTAATGGCAGTAAGAGTATGTTTTTGTGCAACATCAGTGTTCCCTGTTATGAGTAAATTTTACTAAAATTGGCTATTTTTAAATAATTAACAAATGTTTAGGATTATTAAGGTGTTCTAAAGGATTATCCGAGGTAGTCTTATAAAATATATCACTTTATTTCTAGAAAGTTTAAAACTGTTTCTTATCGAACATTTTAACCCATTTTATTCACATAAAAATTTAATTTATATATTCGGGTGCTCTCGGTCTCATGTGTATGTGTGACATGTTCGTTAGCTGAATGCTTCTGGCCAATCAGGTTGCGAGTTTTGCTGATCATTAGCAGGTTTTTCCAAACATTAGGCAACCGCTGACTGTTATCTCTGTTCTTTAAGTTGTTGGATCTCTTTGCAGTTTCCACTGCTTCTTCTTTTTCTTCTTCTTCTTGTGGAGAGTTTGTTCCTGAGAAATTTATCTTATGTCCTATATATATATATATATATATATATATATATATATATATATATATATATATATATATATATATATATACAGTGCCTTCATTTCAAAACGAACCATCCTTAATAACTTTGTTAAATAGAAAAATTTAAAAAAAAGAAAAAACACGTCAATTTAGATATACAGGGGGAAGTTTAATTTTGCATTTGTTAAAAGTCTGTCAATCACCTCCTCACCTCCAGCTAACCTCACTTTGATACAGTGGCGGCGTGTGGGATGTTCAAGGGTGTGTTCTGCATTGAAAATACGCGAAATACGCAAAGCAAAAAAAGAATTATTAGACCTACCTGTATTCCTTCTAAGCTCTGGTACAAGGTACAAACATGCAACATGCAATCCTTTTGTCGCAGGTGGTAACCTGGTAGCACATTGAATATAAGGGGCAATAAATGTCAAAAAACGAAAAACAACAACAAAAATTTAAACGTTTAAAAAAATCTAAAGTTCACTTTTTATATATCAAATCAATACGTCTTTGTTTAGCTCTTGCAAACTTCTCAATTACTTTCTCATTAAAATTGGGGTCTTTTCTAATAAAGGCATTTTCTATTGACAGCATAGAAAGTGCGGATAATCTACTTTCACCCATGGTATTGCGTAGGAAAGTTTTAACTCTTTTTAAAGTAGAAAAACATCTTTCTGCCTCTGCCGTTGTCATAGGAATAGTTATAATTATTTGTAATAACTTGACAGTTTCTTTGAAAGACTCATCCAAATTGTTAGATGTAAGTAAATTTAAAAATGCTACTGCCCCTTTAAGATTCCTAAAATCTGGCCTTATGTAAATTATGGACAGTTCAGTCTTTAGGCGTTCTAGTTCAAATAAAGGGTACATAGTTAGCACAGAGTTTAATATCCCATCTGGAAATTTTTTTGAAAACTTCTCGAACAATTCAGATGTAAATAACGTCGCGACTGCTAAATGATCTACATAATCAAATCTAGTTTTGGCAGTATGAATTATTGTGTCGCAAACTTCTAATGCTGCCGCACGAAGGTTCTCTTTTGAAAGACAAATTCGTTTAACAGTGGGCTCCAAATCCTGTCTGAGAAGATTTCCTCTGTCTATTACCCCGTCAATATTATCTCTCAACTCTTGGATACACTTTTCAAAAGTATCGACGCAGTTTTTAATTTCTACCGAATCGGCTTTCCTTGTTTGTAGTTGGTTATATAAAATGTCAACATGCGGCATAACATGATGAAAAATATTTAGCCAAAACAGAAATGATTCATCATTAAGCGAACGTTCTATAGCAACTGCCTGACTTACGACTATTCTATTAGCAAACCTCCGTTGAATTTCTTGCATACATTCTATTAAAGAATTTCTGTGCTCATAAATAACGTTTATTGCTCTGCTTTTAAAATTCCACCGAGTCTGAACGGCGCGTGGTAATCTTCTCCCTACTACTTCGTTTAACACATCCATTCTTTGAGGAGAATTCGAAAAGAAATTTACAACGTCATCTACATTTGAAAAGAAGACCCGCACTTTTGTATCTTGAGACACTGCCTGGGCCATTATTAAGTTGAGTTGATGAGCGTAACAGTGAACAAAATGTGCCTGGGGATATTTTTCCTTGATTACTGTGTGTACTCCTCTATGTCTGCCACTCATAACAGCAGCGCCATCGTAGGTTTGTGCAATCAGCTTGTTGAAATCTTTCGTTAAGAATGGATCTATAACGGATTTAATACAGGCTGCTAAAGATTGAGCGTCATGTTGCTCAGGATTTATAAAACCCCAAAATCTTTCAACTGGGCTTCCTTGATGTACATATCGTAAAACGACCACCATTTGAAATTTTGAGGCAACATCACTAGTTTCATCTGCCAGAACTGCTAAATAATTTGATTCATTTATTTCATCAGAGATTTTTTCTCTACATACCTCCAGCATGCATTGTAATAGTTCATTCTGCATGTCCTTTGATGTACCTTTAAATAACGTAGCAGATTCTAAATGTTTTTGGAAAACGTTGTCAAGATCTGCACTAAAATTCACCAATCCACGAAAGATTCCGGGATTATCAGACTCGTCACTTTCATCGTGGCCACGGAGGGCTAACTCAAACGTTCCACAAAATTTTATACAATCAATAATACGCGATAGCACATAACGATTTTTATCAACTTGTTCGTTGTGCCGTTTTACATTAATCCAGTAGGCATTATCCAATTGCTTTTGGATGTTTATGTTTCCTAATAATGCCAGGCTTACCGTATTGGAAATATGCTTCTGTGTTCCTTCGTGCCGTTTAATGTTTTGGCTTAAATGTCCCAAATCTCTAAAACCCGTAACTGTCCACGATTTGTCACCTCCAAACAAAATACAAGGGAAACAAAAAAGCGCGTGTTTTTTGTCACAACCGCACAACCACTTTGTATTGTTATAAACCGTGTCATTAAACTGGCGTTTGTATGTTTTGCTTCGACTTGAACCGCTAATTTCAATGTTTAATTGTGGTGTCGATCGACCAAGTTCTTTAATTTTAATTTTGTCCTCGTATGCCAAAGAGCTAAAACTATGACTCTGCAAAAACTCGATCGAATTCATTATAATTAAACTAAATAAAACAACAGGACAAAACAAATAGCCGGCCGCGCGCATATAAAATTACAAAACCACTGCTGGGTGCTGCCGTCCTGCAGCCGCAAATTTTCCATAAATCGCCGTATTAAGCCACGTGCAGCGTTAAACCAATCACTCGCTTTGTTTTCAGAAATCATTAGCTGTGAACCCAAATCCGCGGCGGGCTCGTAAGCGGCGGCCCTACGCTCGAGTGTTCAGGCCGGAAAACTTGCGGTGTTTTGTTTGCCATTTTGCCAATGCTATTAGAGAAATAATTTAATATTTTTATTGTTTAGTTTAGGGATACACTACATTAAAAAATATATAATTTGTCGAAATTATGTGTGTTCTGCAGCTCCGCAGCACTTATGAACGCGCCGCCACTGCTTTGATATGTCAAATGGGAACCCCCACCTTGTGACACATCATTGTAAGCAGCATAAAATTGTCTATCCAACCGTATAAAAAAAATGAAATCGGTTGACGTACAAGCGAATAGTGTGCAAAAATGTCTTGTAATAATGCATAATATATCGGCCTCGAACTTTGGTATGTCAAATGATTACCCTATAGTGTGATACATCATTTTAAAGGGCATACTATCTCCTATTTAGCCAATAAAAAAAAACAAAATCTGTTGATGTACAAGCGAATAGTAAGAAAAGATGTGTGGTAATAATAGACACCTTATCACATTATACTTTATTATGTCAAATGGCTACTTCATAGAGTAAAATATTATTTTAAATTTAAAATAAATATTTTTTTAAAATAATAAACAGTTAAAATATTTGCGAGAAAAAAACTAAGCCTGTTTTAAAATTCATCGCAAAATTCATTGCAGTCTAATCAATCTAGTGTATTTATTTCAATGATATTTTTTGCGGTACCTGATAGGTACAAGAAATCATCACTGCAATAAATAAAATTTTTAAGGTCTTTAAACACCAGTTGTTTATTATTGTTAAAATTATCATTGTGACGCCTAGTTGAAACGTGAATATAAATGGTGTATACGCTAGCCGAAAGAATAGAAATAATTTTTCTCTATGGAGCTGAAGATCGGTGCGCTCGTAGAACCGCCAGAGCATTTAACGAGAGGCATCAAGACAAAAACGTGGGCCATAAATATGTACTCGAATTGGTACGAAAGTTTGAAGAAACGGGATCCGTTTGTAATAAAAAATCTATCGAGAAAAGGGTTGTAGATGAAGCATGCCAAATCGAGGTACTAGGACAGTTTGCAATAGATCCAACTTTATCCATCTCAAAGGTCGCAGATTTAACCAACATTTCTGCTGGCTCTGTGCATAAAGTTTTAAAACAAAATAAGTTTTTTCCCTACAAAATTCAAATTCTTCAAGAACTCGGAGAAGACGATTTTGATAGTAGAATTCAATTTTGCGAATTAATGTGCCAACGAATTGACGAGGACCCCCATTTACCTAAGAATATCTGCTTTAGTGATGAATCAACTTTTTTCCTAAATGGACTGGTTAACAGACATAACTGTAGATACTGGGATAATGAAAATCCGCACCTTTTCCGAGAAGCGCATACTCAATATCCCGAAAAAATTAACGCGTGGGCAGGAATTTATGGCAATGAAATCATCGGGCCATTTTTTTTGGAAGATAATTTAATTGGGCAAATTTATTTAAACCTTTTAGAAAACACAATATACCCTGCCATTGTGCAATCTTTAGAAAATCAAGTGGATGAAAATGCTGTTATGGTACTAAATGAAAATAATTTGCATTTCCAGCAAGATGGAGCTCCCCCGCACTACGCTTTGGCAATTCGAGAGTGGCTTGATGAACATTTTCCAGGGACGTGGATTGGCAGACGTGGTGCAATTGAATGGCCAGCACGGTCTCCAGACCTAACCCCTCTAGACTTTTTTCTTTGGGGGTATTTAAAAAGCAAGGTTTATAAAACCCCACCTGAAAATATTGACGATTTAAAAGATCGAATTGTTCGGGAATGTAGAGGAATTAGCAGAGAAACCCTTGCCAATGTTCGTGGGGAATTTCAAAATAGGCTTTTTTATTGTCTCGCTAATAACGGCGCACATTTTGAACATTTAATAAAATAATTTTCTTCAACTGAATAAAACTGAATAAACTGCTTATATTTAACACACATTTTTTCATCCTAATTGCCTATAACGTCTATTAACTTCATTTTTTTTGACATCGTTGGATAGCAGATCGTACGTCCTTTAAAATGATGTATCACACTATAGGGTAATCATTTGACATACCAAAGTTCGAGGCCGATATATTATGCATTATTACAAGACATTTTTGCACACTGTTCGCTTGTACGTCAACCGATTTAATTTTTTTTATACGGTTGGATAGACAATTTTATGCTGCTTACAATGATGTGTCACAAGGTGGGGGTTCCCATTGGACATATCAAAGTGAGGTTAGCTGGAGGTGAGGAGGTGATTGATAGACTTTTAACAAATGCAAAATTAAACTTCCCCCTGTATATCTAAATTGACGTGTTTTTCCTTTTTTTTAAATTTTTCTATTTAACAAAGTTATTAAGGATGGTTCGTTTTGAAATGAAGGCACTGTATATATATATATATATATATATATATATATATATATATATATATATATAATGTTACTTGAATGAAATTAACAGTTATATCCAGGAAGTTGCAGCGGTAATTTTAACCAAAATTGGTTCAGTCTAGATTTCCTACAAATTAACTATGAATAGTTTTTTGTAGTTGCAGATTATCAATATAAAATTGATTTTTTAAATCAAATATGATCGATCCAATATAGCGAACTAAAAAGTATCCATTTTTCCCGATTAGGTCCAAACTTAGTATCGGGGCGGGTTTTTGGTGATGTAGATTATTAATTTAAAGTTTGTTTCTTGAAGCATGATATAATAAATTTATATTTTCCCAGAATAGACCAATTCATTATTGATAAATTTAATATTACAATAATTTCCAAATTCAAAAATTTTAATTATAAATAAGAATTTTTAAAATTCTATTTCGCTCTTTTTGAGTTCACCTCAAATTTATTTAAATTTTAATATTAAAAATGTATTATAAAAATCAAACACAACAAATATTCACAAAATCTTACCTTCCATTTTTAGGTCCAACATTAGAAACATACGACGAACTTGCACTGATGGCGTCATCTGGAATAGATCCAGATTCCATCCCCAGAGGTTTATTACATTGCTCTGGAAAAAAGTAAAATAAGATTGAAAAAACATCATCGATTTTACTCAAATTTTTTTTTTCAATGCTTTTAAAGATTTCCAAGCATCGCATAAAAATTTTCCAATTTTTTTTGAATCACCCTAACGTTTATACTTCGGTAAACATTGCCTTGTAACTTCTTAAAATATTTATCTGCTTTACTTTCGATGATAAAATGGAAAAACAACACCGAACCCAATATTTCTAATTATAAAAGTCCGAAGAAAAATTTCGAAAGTAATCCAACAAGAGAAAGAAGCCTATAAAATGAGAAAAAACATGTAGGAAGATGGGTAATTTTAATTAACTAATATCTGGAATGGCAGAGGATCTCTCTTATATGTATTAAAAATAAAAGTTTGTATCAATAAGGATAAAAAAAATATTTGTTTTTTTTTCGGTTCTTGTACAGAGCGATATATATATATATATATATATATATATATATATATATATATATATATATATATATATATATATATATATATATATATATATATATATATATATATATATCGCTCTGTACAAAAAACAAACAAAACACTTTAAAACAGGATTTAAATTTTTAAAAAATATTTAATTTTACCGGTACACACCTTGACATTTTGTTACTTTATTAATAATGAAATTCAATCTTTACATCGTCTATTGAGGATACATGGAATGCGAGTGTATTTTATTTTTTATATTTTACAATTCACAAAAAAAAAACAAAATAAGGTATACGTTTACTTTTATGTTTAAGAGGATATTCAATTTTTGATTCTTATTTGACAGGATCGAATACTTAATATTTTTGTTTAAATTAGGCTTGTGTAAATTTTCTATAATTGTTCGGTCGTTAACAGTGTTTTTATCTTTTTTAATTTCAATCATTTCCTTTATCTGTAATTTTTGGTAATTCATATCTTTGTTTTTTATTATGGTACTGTTATAATCAAAAGTATGTTTTTCGTCTTGTGTGTGTTTGTTTAACGCTGTTGAAGCGTTTTTCGTATATTTATGGCCATTCAATCTGTTCTTCAATAATTGGCTCGTCATGCCTATATATTTTTTGGGACCATTTGTGCAAGGGATCGAATATATTACATTTGATTTATTCATTAGAGGAGTTTTACTTTTTAAATTTGGGAACAGTGTTTTTAATTTATTATGTGACCTGTGGCATACGATAATATCATGCTTTCTTAAAATGTATTTTATTTTTTCTGACAGCTCACTAGTGTAAGGTAATGCTACATATTTTTGCTGTTCATGTTCTATGTTTTTCTTATTACGTTATTATAAAATTTATATGTTCGTTTATTAATTATTTTGATGATAGTTTTTTCACTGGAATTATTATTTATTAGTGTCTTTTTACTTTTTGCAGTATTTTTGGTCGGAATTCTGGAGACGTTAGGAAGATAGCACGATCAGACACACCGATTGTAACACTATTTTTTTGAGTTTTTGAATGATTAGAGAAAGATTTTATATATGTACCTGACCAAGTTGGTTTGGTGTACTATTCAGTAAAAAAAAATTTTTCTGCGTCTAGAAAATTTATTTTATTATTTTTTTTCTGTTTCGGACGTGAATTGTAATTTTTCGTTGAAACTGTTAAACTTTTGGAGGATTTCATTTATTTTATTTTGTGGCACGGCTGCTATGCAATCATCGACAAAACGTTTGAAAAATTTTATATTAAAATTTATTTTTTCTAAAACTTTTTCCTCTAACTATTCCATTACTAACTGAGCAATGGTAGATGAAATTGGTGATCCCATAGCACATCCATCGAGTTGTTTGTAAAAGGTGTTTTCGTACAGAAAGTAATTTGTATTTAGAACGAGGTCAACAGCATCCATAAAATTATTTTTTGATAGCGATGTATGTTTTCTTAAAATTTCTCATTTTTCTGCTAAAATAGTGTGGACAAGTTGATTTGGTATGTTTGTATACAAAGATATGAGTCTGTAATTTTCAGGTAGATTTATTGTATCAATAAATTTTTTAAAGGTGAATGCATCTTTAATAAAAAAATCGTTTTTGCCTGTAATATTTGAAATGCAATCCGATAAGAATTTTGATAAACTATAGAATGGCGATTGTATACAAGAAACAATAGGTCTTAGTGGTATACTTTGTTTATGTAATTTTGGTAGGCTGTATATTTTTGGTGGAATGGCATTGTGAATGGTTAGCCTTTTTGCATCTTTTTTAGTTAGTTCTTGTGCATTGAGCAATTTTTTTATGAAAGTATTATTTTTCTTTTGACATAAGTTAGTTGGATCACTCTTAATATTTTTATATGTATTTTCATCCTTTAGTAAGTTGTTCATTTTTGTCTTGAAATCTGTCTTGTTCATAATTACTGTTTAATTGTTTTTATCAGGCCTTAGAACAATGATTTAAGGATTGTCTTTTATAAATTTTGTTGTTCGATTCAATTTCTTTTTTAAACTTTTTTTGGAGGCTGTTACTTTTTATTGTTCGGTGTCTTATTTTGATTTTATGATTAGTTAAAACATTAGTTACTTCAGCTCTAATTGTGCCCTTCTTGTCATCTGGCTCATTCCTAATAACAGATTCAATTGAGGCTATTTATTCGGTTATTGGGATATCTTTTCCTTTTGTAACATCTAGATATTACATATATTATATATATATATATATATATATATATATATATATATATATATATATATATATATATATATTTATATTATCTTTTATGTCTTACAAATGCACCGAAGAAATAAAAAAAAGCACACATTAAGTTTATAGTTAAGAGGATATTCCATTTGGTGTTTATTAACAATATCGATTACTTAATATTTTAATTTATATTAGGCTAGTGTAAATGTGGCTGAAATTTCCTATATCGGTTTTGTGATTAACAGAGTTATTATCTTTTTTAATTTCTATCATTTTCTCTATCTGTAATTTATGGTAATTTATATCTTTGTCCTTAATTATGGTTTTGTTGTAATCAGAGGTATGTTTTTCGTTCTGTGTGTATATTTTTGTATATTTATAACTGTTAAATTTGTTCTTAAGTTATTGGCTAGTCATGCGAATATATTTCTTTTGACAATTGGCGAAATTGCGAATTAGTGAATAGTGTATATCTAGTTTATTATAAAACTTGTGGCATACAATGATATCGTGTTTTTTTAAAATGTGTTTTATTTTTTCTTAGAGTGCACTAGTGTAAAGTAATGCAATATATTTTTGATGTTCTATATTTTTGTTGTTAGGTTATTGTTAAATTTATATATTCGTTTATTATTTATTTCGGTTATGGTCTTTTCAACGAAATGATTATTCATTAGTGTCATTCTGGAATTCTGGAGATGTTAGAGAGATCGCGATCAGGAAGACCGATTATAATACAATTTTTTTGAATTTTTGAGTGATTTGAAACTAAATTTAGATATCTACCCGACCAGGTATACCATTCAGTTAAAATTTTGTTTTTTTTCTCTGCGTATAAGTATTATATCTGTATAAATTCTTAGAAAATGCCTTAAAAATCCACCCTGTATTACGTAAAGATGTTTCAATTGTAGAGATTCAGTTTTACTAGTAAGTTTGTACCTGCAGATAAACTAATAAGCCCTGAATCCAATTCCGGAACGTCTGAATATGCCCGTTCCCTTCGCAAAGTCCTAAATTAATATGCCTCCGGGCTTGGTATATTACGTGATGAGAACTACTGCACGTGATACTTGGGAGTGAGGCGCACTTCGGGAGACATTTTTGTTTCTTATGTATGGATTTCCTTTGTTTATTTGGTATTTGATGGTATGTAATTAAAGTATCCTTTGACCAGTGTATTGTCTTACACTTATATATATATATATATATATATATATATATATATATATATATATATTCTCAATATTTTTTATTTTGCCAATAAAAAAACAAACAATTTAATTATAAAAATAAAATAAAAGCTAATAATTTAATTAATTTATTTTTACGGATACTTTGCGCAATCGTGAATAAAACCAACGACTGAAATATCATCGTTGTTTTTATTATATTATATATAATATAATAATATATTAAATATATTATCACTACATAGTATAAAACAAAGTCGCTTTCTCTGTCCCTATGTCCCTTTGTATGCTTAAATCTTTAAAACTACGCACCGGATTTTGATGCGGTTTTTTTCTATAGATAGAGTGATTCAAGAGGAAGGTTTATATGCATAATAACATCCATTAAATAGTGGAGAAATACTGTTATTTTTGAGGTTTCTAATGTGATGTCGTTAATTATCATATTTTTTTCCGCTTACATACATTGCAAACGCAGGCTGAACCCTACGATATTTATCAAAATAATGTACTAATTATTTGTACACATTGAAAAGGTCTACAGAAAACTCCGCGATGGTATATGTCTATCTCTCATGGATATCCCACAATAACATTTTTTTGTCATTTACTTTTTACGACAAATAATGGCAAATTTTGAAGCGATTTTAACCAATACAGCATTAATCCTTATCCAATTAAATAGCTTAAATACATTGTTGATTTAATATAGATCTATATGGTCCTTTACAGCACAAGATTTAAATGAATATTTTCGAAGATATTACAGATTTAAAATTGCGGGAAGTAGCGCTTGCGGCGGTACTGGCCGACCGGGGTGGCGGCAGCGTGCCTATAAATAGCGCGTCGGAGGCCGCGATTTTCCCTATAGCACTTTGAATTTTGCAGCGATCGGACGCGTTTATTATCGGAGCTCTCTAGCGAGGAAAATAACATACTTATTAAAAACGTGCTTTTCAGCATGACAACGTATCAGTAATTATAAGTAAGTTACGATAAATAATTGTATGATAGTTTTAAAATATAAATAACAAGAAAGCTGTGAACGTTGTATATAAAGACATTCTGTAATGTAATAATTGTTGTAAAAATAAAATAAATAGTCACAGTTTTTCTGTAGTGTATTTAGTATCAGCATTGCACCCGTGCGAAGCCGGGGCGGGTCGCTAGTTATATTATATATTAAAAATAAATTCAATTTCACAATTTTTGTATTTGAAAAAAATTATTTTATGCTCCATATGACCGTAAAGAAAGAGGGAAGACAGTTTTTTCTCTGCCAATTCCACTCTGGTTCTCTCTCCACACTAGTTTCGACCATTTAATAGTCTCATCAGTGGAGCTGTAACGAACCGAGAGCAAAATGCACAATCAAATTTAATACCCAACGAACTTCAAAGTAAATATAAATTATTCACGATTTTTAGTACAAAATCATTAAATTTAATATAGAATGAACATTAAATTTAAGGTAATTTTTAACAGTGTACTTTTCGTGTTGCTATTTTATCGACTTTCTTTACTGACGCTAAAATTTTGTGTTCATTTTCCGTGAAATTATGATTGGTTGCTTGAATAAATAATGACGTAATCGCTAAAACTCTCCGCCATCTTTCTAACGCGTTTGCCAACATTTAAAAGAAACAACCAGGCATTATATAGTAATAAATATGCGAAAGCATTACAATCAATCTATGCTTGTCAAAACATATCTTGAGACTCCCTTTGGGAGAATGATTGATATAAGACCGTGCCGTTGTACCCTAAAATATTCTTAAAACTGATAGAGATAGAGGATGTATATATTAACGTTAGGGAACACGAAAGTTTGATACCATTGGCGGGGGGATTTGAATATTTTCGAGGCTACAATGAACTTTTTTGTTCGGTAAATAAAAAAAAACTTTAGAAGTTGGGATTAGGTCGAAATAAAAATATAAATGATCGTTACGTATCAGTGTTTTAGTGGATTTGGTAAATAAATATAGAGGACTTCTTAATAAGAATTTGAAATTTAAATAAATTAAAAAAAAAAAACATCAATGAAACGAATTTCTTAGAAATTTTTAATATTTTCAACAATTTGATGGTACCCATAACATTATTTGTTTTGATAGTTGTCTTTCAATATTTGTTGTTATTGTTCTTTCAATATTTGTGGTTATTGTTCTATCCAATAACATTTCTTGTCTTGTTATCTATTTATATATTTATATTCCTTTTCCTGGATAAACCTGCATACATCTGTCTTGTTGTTTTTATTAAAAAAGTTATGTTTTTATACTAAACAATAAATTACTTGTGATTAGGGTTCTATAGGTTTTTTAAGTGATCTTTTTTCTCGCTTTGGTTATTCATTGTGTAGTTTCTTTGTCATTCTTTCTGGTTGAGTCAAAAATTACACTTAAGTATATCTAATCAGATGGATTGAGTTTCAATTTTCATTTTTGATGTTTTCATTCTGGCTGTTGACTATTACAACCAGATCATCAGCAATCTGAAGCATGTACATACAGGCTTCGACAATACTGATACCCATTCCTCTTCACTTGCTTTGTGTAGACTTATAAAAATAAAATGAGTTTCTTGGTTCATCATTCATCATTTTCTACTAATTATATTCGAACAAAATATGTTTTCTGTACGAGTTTTAACATCTATGAAATCTGATTGTTTTTCTTTTTGTTTCCTGTGTTCTTAGTCTATAAATAAAGCAAAATCCGTTTCCTTAGTTGGCTCATAGTACTGGCTACAGATCTCCCCCTAAATCTATAAATACAGGGTGTCCAAGATAAGGATCCTAAGCATGGGGATCTCGGAAACAGTTGGAGATACGAGGTCGGTTAAATTAGAGAAAAGTTGCGCAATTTAGTGCTAAATTAAACGCAGTTAAAAAAATTTAAAAATTTCAAACAGTTCCGGAGATTTCCGGAAAAAAACGAAATTTGGCAAAATCGTTTTTAATTTTTGCAGGCTTTATTTAAAGAGATATCAGAAAATAAAAGGTAGATTCTCATTGCCACTTTCTATTTTTTATAATTTGGTCTAAACAAAATTTAAATCCGACGTTTCATTTCTGAGATACCATCATGAACTTTCATTTTTTATATGGAACAAAAAAAAGTATTCCATGTATTTGATAGCATTTTTTATTACAAATTCAACGGTGTATCACCCTTGCATATCGAATACGTAGTTCAAGTACTTTCCATAAGAGCTCCGTGAGAGCGAGAGAGAAAGGTATATCAGTTTTATAAAAGCCAATGAACTACACACTTGATATGCAAGTGTGATACACCGTTGAATTTGTAATAAAAAATGCTATCAAATACATGGGATACTTTTTTTTGTTCCATATAAAAAATGAAAGTTCATGATGGTATCTCAGAAACGAAACGTCGGATTTAAATTTTGTTTAGACCAAATTATAAAAAATAAAAAGTGGCAATGAGAATCTACCTTTTATTTTCTGATATCTCTTTAAATAAAGCCTGCAAAAATTAAAAACGATTTTGCCAAATTTCGTTTTTTTCCGGAAATCTCCGGAAGTGTTTGAAATTTTTAAATTTTTTTAACTGCGTTTAATTTAGCACTAAATTGCGCAACTTTTCTCTAATTTAACCGACCTCGTATCTCCAACTGTTTCCGAGATCCCCATGCTTAGGATCCTTATCTTGGACACCCTGTATATATATATATATATATATATATATATATATATATATATATATATATATATATTATATAGGATATTACCCACAGAACTTGATGCCGGATTATTATTTTAAACAATACATCGTATTTTGTGAAATGTTTCGTACAAAAGTTGTTGGGTGGTACGGCGGCTTAGTGATAGCGACCTTGAAAAACCATGACTTTAAGCTTCAAGGTCATTTGAGCTCAATTTCAAAACTTGAAAAGGTATTTTGAGCGGCGCAAAATATAGTGATATTTTAGAAATTCAACTTCCGCTTTTGCATAAAGATGCATGTTTAGCTGTAATGCAACAAATGTGGTTTCAATACAATGGATGTCCAGCGCATTATTCCCATTTAGCTCGTTCAGTGTTGGATCGTAAATTCAACGGATGGCAGATTGGTAGAGGAGGTCCAGGTTATAAAAACGTGCCAACAACTCGTGAAAACATGAAGTAGCGAATCAAAGATGCTTGTGCCAAAAGAACACTCTGAAATGTTCCGCAGTTGTATACAATGTTTAGAAGTGCTGGACAATAAGTGTTGAAGTTGAAGGTAACCAATTTGAGCACTTATTAAAATAAATTCTTATGAAACCTTTAACATAATCATACAAATGATGAGGGTCCAGGAGAAATATAGAAAACAAGCACCCCGATGGTTAAAATGACCTTCATATTAGAACTTAACCTTGAGGACAAGGTTACATTTGATGATGAAATTACTGTAAAATTGATCGATCTTTCCATTTCCAAGGGTCAAATTGAGGGTTTCCTTTTCAAATTTTGAAATTGAGCTTCAAATGACCTTGAAAGTCAAAACTAATGTCACTACTTAGCCCCCGTACCAGCCAACGACTTTTGTGTGAAAAATTTCACGAAATATTGTGGCCTTTTTGTTTTGACCTTGAAATAATCTTGATATATGTTTGACCTTGCACTTGAGGTCAAGGTCATACCTGATGGTAAAACTTTCCACCCTTTTCATTCCTAGCGTCGAAATTAGAGAGTTCTATTTAAAATTCTAAAGTTAACCTTCAAATAGCCTTGAAGAGCAAAGTCAAGGTCATTTTCAAGATCACTACTAGTTAGCCCCGTACCACAATATAATTTTTTTATAAAACATTTTTCGAAAAAATGTGATCCCACCGAGATATTCCGTTGTCTCAAGATAAATGTCGTACCCTCTATATTCAGTTGATACAGGGGTACTATTTAGACATTTGTATATTTCAGTTGAAATTTTTTCCAATCCTGCAGTTCATCCATTTTTTAAATAGCTCTTTTGGTTATTTAACAATTGTAAGCCCAATATGGATTGACTTCCCTTCTATGAGTATTTTTGCTTCCTTCTAAATACGTATTTATCTTTAACTAGTTTTTGTACGCCATATCGTTTTTTGCTATTGTAACTTTCCTTTTGGTTAATCACATAACGGTTCTTTTTGTTTTGTTGCCATATTTTAAAAGCATTCTTCTTGTTTCTCATTAATATTGCTATCTCTTCATTCCACTAAAAGATTTTTGCTTAGAATTTGATTTCGCAAATCGTGTGGCTTCACTTCTTGCACGAGTTGGATTTTGTAAGCACGCAAACCAAGATCTTTACGCAAAATCTTCCATAAAGTGAATAGACACATATCCAATTCCTGTGCACGATGGCGGATAGACTGATTCGGGTCTTTCTCTACGCTACGCTCTACAGTAGCAATGACTTCTCCTGTACGCACTGCACAACGTCTCTGTGGATGCGTATTATCATTTAGAGTAAACGTGGTGCGAAAACGTTCCATAGTTAATCGAATTAATTGCTCTGATGGACGATTATGTTGACCGTAAAATGGACGTAGTGCGCGATACGTATTTCGAACAGAACCATGATTTTCAAAATAAATTTGTACAATTTGGAAGCGTTGTTCAGGCGTCAGTCTATTCATGTTGAAATGCCAAACCAAACTAAACATTAATCACTTAGCAGCTGACAAAATGGCCGCCAGTTAAAAAAGTGTTGCCAACTTAAAGTTTTATACCTCTATAAAAACACCCTTTACTATTTCGTTTCAACTGCAATACGTCAGTATGATAGTATACTTGATATTTAATATTTCTATTTATTGTTCTTACCCTTTATCTTTCTTTAAAGTGATGATATTCTTCAGCGATGTTTTTCTAGAGCACTATCGCATATTGGGGGTGTTTTTACCTCTCCCCAATATTATTATTGCACGCCGCTGATCATATTTGCGTACAGACAACATCTGGTTACATCGACGCCGCCTAATCCCATGTAATCATTGTTGTTCAAGCTTCTGATAACGGTTTAATCGTCTACCACCTGAGTCCGAAGTGCTCTTGCACCGTCTAGTCAAAATATCCAGGTTTTCCACATTAATCAGGACTCTAATTGAAAGACCGAGCCGCAAAATCCTCTCAGACGCTTGCAATTTGAAAATATCCGAATAAACGAAGGAGAATGGGAACACTATCAACTTAGTTATGAAACTAACAATGGGCTTTTCATATGGGTTTCTGAATTGGTCGTAATGGAATCTATCACAGCGAACTGACAAAATATTATCGCGAACAAGTTTGTAGACGCAAGAGAGGTGAGCCTGACTCGTGAATTTTTTTAATGTGGCTTTAATGCAAATTTAGGAAGTATTTTCACTGAAATCAGCAACAAACAGTAAAAGAGAGACTTGAAATGGTGTATTTATTAATAATATATTCCTTGTAATTTTAAATTTGTGATGCCTATTTACCTGACGGTTTGGTTACTTTGAGACATCTTCTTAAACCAAAATATTCCTTTATAGATAAGAGGACTCCCTCATGGATGATTTGACATTTGACAGCTATTCAGTATTCAGAGTTACAGTTAGGTAGGCAGTTGTGGTGTCATTTTCCTTCTTCCTCTTTTTGTCGATCTTTCACCGATGTTTCGTCGCTCTGTCGTCGATATTTTGGCCATCCTCATTTCTCTGCCTCTATACGTCCCGTTCGTCTTTTTTTCATCTCTTCCAAGATGATACTGATTTCCCAGCAGAAGCTGTAACATCAGTTCCCGTTCCTGGTGCTCAATCCGCCACGAGTTACCATCTTGAGACTCCAAATTATGGTAGAAGCTGGATCTCGCCTGGATTTACGTCAAGGACATTTAAGAAAAGCTATTTTAGGTTGTACATTTTTTTTATTAATTTATTGAAGTATTGAAATATTAATGCATAATTACTAGTTTACTTAAACCCATAATGATATTAATATTACACGACAGGGGCGGATCCAGCCTCTCTCATTGGGGGGCGGGGCGGTAATATCACAAAAATACAGTATGGCAAGCGAAAGCAAGTTGTCGTCGGGGGGGGGGGGGAGACACTAGCAACAGTCCCATTTTTAGAGTAAAAGGCAGGGTCGGGTCTATTTTTTTGAATTTGAAGCTCTTAGAGGGGGGGGGCGATCGCAAGCATACACATTCCTATACTCTATTCAAGAACTAAAGAGAGTAATAAAACTGTTACCGAAACCTCCAACGTACCTGCTCCAGTGCCGCAGGTAACTGAGGACTGCCGCAAATCTAATTATATTTAAACATTATAAGCTTTTATAAATTTACTGCAACAATAAAATTTCTGTCAGTGAGAAAAGTACACCTTACAGTGTGTCGTTAGTGATTTATCTTGTTTGCGCTAGTTTTTATATATTATTTGATATTAGTGAGATACCCAAAAGATGTGGTTTCCACCTCTATATTTATTCTGAACTCGTTAAACCAGGGCATTTTTTCCTCAACGAAAAACTTATTACGATGAGTGTTTATGATGCCTTAAGATATCAATATCTAGATAATAATGTTAAAAACTCTGTTGAGATGTGTTCCAACATGACAGGAGTTGGAAAATCTACCATGTTTGATCTAATTTCCATGGGGTATATGGGGATTTGGTCCATAAGTTTGTTTTCTCAGCTTCAGCTGTTAGGTAAGTTTCTTTCTCAGCTTCAGCTGTTAGGCAAGTTTCTTGTCGTACTGTACTTAGATATAAAACGTACCAGGAACGAGACGAGATTGCAACCTTCAGAAACGGCTGCGGTAAATCCCAACCTTCCCGTCCATCATTATAAATAATAAACCATCGCGTAATTTATGATAATTATTTACAAAACGCTATACCGAGAATATTTAATATTTTCCATAAATATTTAAAATTTAATTGACTGAAATTACATAAAATTGATTTAACAATTTAATAATACCAGTTAAATTTATTTTCGGGCCGCGTATGAATTCCTATATTTATTATTTATAAGCTTTAAAATTATGGTCTTGTTTTTTCGTGAATGCATTATTTAATATTGATTCGAATGTAATTGCTTCGCTGTATTATAGATGAGGGGGGGAATTAAAATACGACGTGTAATGGAGAAAGCTCTGTTTAACAGATTTAATCAAAAATTCTGGGACATTTTAGCTGGAACTAAGTTTGTAGTAAATCTACAAAAGAATCGATATATATATATATATATATATATATATATATATATATATATATATATATATATATATATATAATTCCATCTAGTTGTCAGTTCACGTCAGACGGCAAACCACTCAGAAAAAAATTAACGAAAGTTTATACCACGCCACCACTTACTATAAAAGCCATAAATCATTTAAAAAAAAGTACAGGTCCATCAGTTGTACAGTACACATCGTTAGTCTGGTTCATAAAAAAATTACATAACCCCAAAATTTTCAGTAGTTATTTTAAAAAGTAAAAGAAGGAGTGGATATTAATCGGTAGTAGTGTAAAAATTGTTTGTCTTTTTAATTAACAGGACAATAACCTAAAAAAAATTTCATTTGTTATTTTATAAAAAATAATTAAAGGAAGACAGTGCAGATTAAGTTGTGGAAGAGTTAACATTGCTGGTTTCATTCATGAAAATTTTCTAAAGGGGAAGAAACATAGAGCTTGGATATAAAGACTGCTTGTCACGGATATTTCTCTATAGTTATCTCAGTTGTCTTTGCTTCGCTTTTTGTGAATAGTTGAGGAATATGATAATTTCCATTCCTTTATGACTGGTGTTCCGTTCATGTATTTTTGGAACAGTTCTTTTAGGTAGTGAAATAGAGTGTCAACTCCATATATAATTAACTCTGCTTTTACAGACCTTTTTCACTTCCTGCAATGTGACTCTAACAGGTGATCCGGTTGTTATCATATTTGACAATTGATGCTAAAACTTCATCTCAGGAGCTCCGGAATGAGATAAGTCGTATGAAAGGAAAACTTCAAAGGTTAATACATAGTATCAGCACTGATGATGGTTGGATAAGTAATAACAATGATATTTTGCTATTCGTGATACTTACGTCTCTTGCACTGACACTTTCAACAATAATTTTAAACATATTAAAATGTCTTCATAGAAGTCTGAAATAAAATTTAGTTCGCATGAAGAATTCTCATATATTCTGCCTTTTACCACGAAAGAATTAAATTATTCTCTTGAAAGTAGTAGAAATAGTGCTCCGGGACTCGATGACATCCTCATCCCAAAATTAAAACCTTCCTGAAAAAGCCTTACACTTACTACTGAGTTTCTATACCATCATCTGGTCAAGAAGTATCTTCTCTAAAGAATGGAGAAATTCCTATTTAATACAAATACATAAATCAGAAATGGTTAGGTCATAAGTTGAGAGCTATCACTCTATTACCCTAACTTACCATTTCAGTAAGATAAGAAAAAATAAATTATTGAATCCCAATCAGTACGGATTTAGAAAGGAATTTTCAACCATTGATCATATTATGGGTTTAAGCTTGGATATGACCTTTGCCATGCATATAACTCCACATGAAGACACGACGTTTCTAGCACGTAATTCAACAGGGGATTAGGTGAAATCTCCCGAAATTAATTTCAAATTTCTTATTGGAAAGAGCCTTCCAAGTTCGGATATCAGGCTGCCTATCTGACACCTGTCTACTGGAGATCGGTCTTTCCCAAGGATCCTCTTTGAGTCCTCTTTTCCTAATAGCAACAAATCTCGTAAGATCTTACGTCCCCTGGAATATTTCATACCGTTTATTTGCTGACGATGATAATGTACCACTCATCTTCCTCTCTTAGAACAAGTCAAAGGCTTCTCCAAAATTGCCTAAATTCCCTTTCTAGTTGGTCCAACAATCATAAGTTTACCTTTCCTTCAAGCAAATCATTAGGCATACACTTCTGTAGGGAAAGGAATTGTTCTGGATTACAAAATTTTGAATTATTAAATTTGCCAATAACCAACTACATATCAACTAAATTCCTAGGGTTAATTTTTAATAATGAATTAAATTGGAAAAAGCACACTGATTATTTAAAGGTGTCATTACTTTAAGAATCAGGAATGTCTTGGAGCTCAGATTCCTACTCCCTCCTAACTATTTACAAATTGTTGATCTAAATTGGATTCTGGTAGCCAAATATACATGTCAGCTCGTCCATCCTACATTAATTCCTTAGAAACCATACAAAATACTTCATTAAGGTTAACCTTGGGAGCATTTAGTACCAGTCAGTACAAAATAAAATTCTTTTTTCTATCTCTTGGACACATGAAACATGATTTTACAGGATTACAGTTTTTCTTCTCCAACTTTAAGTACTCACACAAATTAAGCACGAATTGGTGTGCTTGCTTGTTTGAAGTTTCACCATGCACTACTTTATTCTAATTTTTAATGATTCAATATTAGAATTGTTTAAATTAGGACGAAAAAGTTTTAAAATTGTGAACGAAGTATCGGGAATTTAGTCACCAGCGACAGAATTGAAAATTTTGTTTCTTAATTCAAAGGAATAAACTTTGTTGTTCAACTTTAGTTCGATAGTGTAAGTGGTACTTTATTCATGCAATAACGCATATTTTAATAAAATCTTCAGCAGTGACCTAAATTCTCCTCAGCGCGACACGCCAGGCCAGCAAGTGACAAATACACTAAATTATATCCAAGGAAAATGTCTGAAACGTAGCCCCGTCTAGCCCAGAAGTTCTTGACATTATGGAAACCATAGTATAACACTTATAATTGAAATTGTGAGACCGTGATTAATTTTAGAAGATAATATCTCCGGGTGAGTGTCAAAATTGCCAGAATTGGATAGCTTTATGAGAAAATAGAGGTAAATATGATGCGTCATATATGTTTATCGCGGAATTTCAGGTTGCTTTTATTTATGGTTCTCAAATTTCTTATGTATTGACTTATGCAAATGCAAGTGTAGCTATTGATGGTTTATTTTAGACATTTGCTTTACGAATGACATAGATTGGGAACTCGTTATAGTGTGAGTCTATGAAATTTACTTTAATAAAAATACTCTTCAGCTGTAGTTAAAAATAACAGAGTAGAACTGACATAGATCTGTTAGCTGTAACTATAAATTTTAAAGCAAAAATATCAAAGATATGTTAACTGACAATAATTCTACTATTTAGTGTTCGTTTTAGTTATAAATTCGAACAATACAGCTACTTATCTGGTTGTGAATATTTGCTAAAGTTCGGTAGTCACTAAAAGGTGGTTTCGGCTAACTGAGTACTTGAGCCACGAATAGGCAAACATAACAATACAGAACCAGAGGATAGAAAACGTCGAACACTATGTATACTTGCGTCATGACATCAGACTATGGAAATCAAACCAGGATGCTGAAATAAAAAGAAGAACCCAGCTGACATGGGCCGCTTTCTGTAAACTTGCATACATCCTGAAAAATAATTCAATTCCCATAAATCTAAAAAGAAAAGTATACGACACATGCATATTACTGGTGTGTACGTATGGATTAAAGACCATGTCCCTCACCAAGAAGTCCGCTAAAAAATTAGAAACAGTCCAAAAAGCGATGGAAAGAAACATGCTTGGAATATCATTAAGAGACAGGATTAGAAACACCGAGATAAGACGCAGAACGAAAGTCAAAGACATCGTGAAGGAGGTTGCAAAGATGAAGTGGCGATGGGCTGGTTACATAGCCCGATATGAGGACAACAAATGGACACGAAGAATCTTGGAATGGAGACCGAGGGAGACAACAAGAAGCACGGGAAGACCTCAAAAAAGATGGGTAGACGACATAAGGACAGTGGCAGGCAAACAGTGGATGAGATTGGCGAAGAATAGAGAAAGATGGAAACAATTGAGAGAGACCTACATCCAGGAGTGGATCGACAGAGGTTGACAAAGAGAGAGAGAAAGAGAGAGAAAGAGAGAGTACTTGAAAACTAGACTGCTCTAGGATGTTGTAATCTCCTTATGAGTGGTTTGATATATGTGGGCAAGAAGGAATCAAGTTCAATGCATTCGCAAACAGAAGGAGTTGGTTTCGAGAAAATATGTAGTATTTCTGTTAAAGGGAACAAAGGATGATTCTCATATAAAAACAAGGCACGAAAACTCTCATAAAGCTGCAAAAATTTAGATAATAGCTTGCAGAACCTGAAGTAAACCTTGAATAATTGACTTCAACGCATTAAATGCAAACAGTGGATGAGCTTGGCGAAGAATAGAGAAAAATGGAAAAAATTGAGAGATACCTACATCCAGGAGTGCATCGACAGAGGTTGACAAAGAGAAAGAGAGAGAGAGAGAGAGAGAGAGTACTTGAAAACTAGACTGCTCTAGAATGTTGTAATCTGCTTATGAGTGATTTAATATATGTTGGCAAGAAGGAATCAAGTTTAATGCATTCGCAAACAGAAGTAGTTGGTTTCGAGAAAATATGTAGTGTTTCTGTTAAAGGGAACATGGGATGATTCTTATATAAAAACAAGGATACAAAAACTATCATAAAGTTGCAAAAATTTAGATAATAGCTTGCCGAAACTGAAGTAAACCTTGAATAATTGACTTCAACGCATTAAATGCTGGACAAAGCTTGAAATTACTTTAAAAATATGTAAATTGGTAGGATATCTTTACAAAGCCTGGCAAATAGTTGAAAAAGATGTTCTGTGGTTGAAGAAATACTGATTTATGGTTGAAAAATCTGTTTAATGGTTGAAAGATCTGTTTAATGGGCCAAAGAGTCGGCCTCTGATTTAAATGTAGTTTGATCATAAACAAATGTTAAAATACATAGATGATCATTGATTCTAACAACACTAATTTACTAGTACGACGAGTTGCATAGGGCAATGACTAAATGAACTTCGAACTAAACTTGTCAAAATGCATATAACAAGAGGTAAAATGCAACAGAAAGAGATAGGAAATTTACAGATATTCAAGAATGGCAAAATAATAATACAGAAAACCGGGTTTAAAACGTGACTCTAGTTAAGACTGATGCCGATAGATGGCGAGAGGCGTACAATCTCTTGCGAAATTACCAATTTAAATAAAACAGACGTAAATGTAAAGAAAACCCTTATCCCTATAAGAGTTATATCCCGAGCGTCCATCTGTCGTAGTTCAATTCCTCTGGGCTAGATAAAGGTATTGAGCTGAATTAATAAATTAGGCCCTCTATAACCTTTTTTTTTTACTTCGAGGGTAAAGGTTTTATCTCTAACAGAGGAACAAAAGGTTTTTTGAAAGTTTTAACTGATTTCATCCAGTAAGCCTTCAAAATAAATACTGATTCGTATACAATTATTATAAACATTGTCATTTACATTCACATCTCGCTCTATAAATTTATTATGAACTTGAAATTTGAATTCCACGTGGGGGATCAATAACACACCAGCCGCCAGCAGGGAATTGAACACTGAACATCGAGGTTGCCGGGTACATTTTAAATTTTAAGTATCGCTTTAGGGGACAAATGATATTAAAATTTATAGCATTCGAATCGGTTGTAACAAATTTGCGCCAATAAATACGAAGTGAGGGAGAGTCGCATATTCGTACCAAAGGGATCAGTCGATCCCCCTGCTCGTCCCCCTTACGTTATTAAGCTTTTTTAAATCGTTAACATATTAAACGATACGCAAAATAGCAGCAGACAATGTCAATCAAAAAATAATCCCCCAGCAGACTGTTTTTCCGCTGTTTTTTTCCCCGCTTTCCTCCTTTGAAGTTTCACATGAACAGTAAACAGACATATCATGAAAGGCCTACTACAAAACGAAAACGCCACTGCGCAAAAACAAAAGGGAATTAAATTCTGTCAGATGTGACATTAAAATTAGACCCATACAGGATTAGGGGTGGTATAAAATTGTATGTGTTTAATTCCTCTGACGAGGGGTTTATTTCATTTTAGAGTTGTTTTAACCTCGATTTTAGTGTTTATTTATTACCGCAGGTAGCAAAGGAACAGTGTATTATCCAATAAACTTTTTTTGGTAATTTGAATGTATACACATTTTTTTCCTGTCTAAAATGAAATTACGTAGAAATGAAACAATAAAATAATGAAAAATATATGAATAATTTATTTTCTACTTTACCATCTTATTTTTTTGTCTAGATGTGTGATATACAAGGTGGTGGGGTACCATATCTCAGAAAGTGATAGTCCAGGAATTTCGGGAAAAAATCCCGTTAGAGAAAGTGGCCAAGAAAAATTGCTGGAAATAATAATTTTTCTGGAAAATATTTCTATAAAAGCTATCAAAAAAATACTACACTGATAATTTTTCTACAAATCTATATATTTTCGGTTTAACACTTTTTGCTGTAAGATGTAAAGGTAGGGCAGGAGAGGAGGGGGAAAGTCTACTGATAAAAGTTACTATAAGTTTGGTTTGGCTGAATCGAATTTGATAAACTTGGTTTCGTTTAAGAAAGAAAGGTTTGACAATTAAAACTAAATAATAGCAACATTAGAATGTATTTGGCGGCCCTTGATACAGCGAGTTATGTGGAACCCTTTTCTTTTTAAAAAGTTGATGCTGGTAGCCGTTACTATGTGGAAGTTAATCATCTTCGGGAAATGTTTAAAAGGAACTACTACGTTTTATATCACTAAATTTATTAAGAAAACAGTGACTGCAGTTTCAACTCACAGAGTCATTTTCAAACTGAATTACAAAGGTAGACTAAGTATTCAATACAGAAACATGAGAAAATTTAACAATAAATAAAAACTACCTGAGAAATTACATTATTACAAAGGGGAGGTACTAAATTTTGGGCACTAATTATTATTAAGCGACAACAAATAACGGGGAAACCCCAAGTTCTGTTTGGTCATTACGCAAATTTACATTTTCATTTTTACTATGTTTATATATTTCTAAAGATTCAAGAATATTTAACTTTTGGCCCTTTGTTGAATAATGTAATATGTCAGTGTTGTTTAAATCAGGAAAACTGTGCCTGTGTTCTAAGCAATGGTTGGCAAAGCTCGAGTCTGTTTTTTGTAGTCTATATGATCGGTGATGTTCTGAAAAGCGAGTTTTAAAGCTCCTACCACTTTGTCCAATGTACAACCTATCACACTCTGAATATTCATTCCAGTTCAATAACAAATTTTATTTACGAAATTCAGGCCTACCAATGGGTTCTTCTCTTAGCCCTCTCCTAGCAGATATTTTCATGTCAAACATAGAAAACAAAATTCTTAATTCCCCTTTAAGCAAAAACCATGTTCAATTTTGTTACAGATATGTGGATGATGTTCTAGCATGTTTTAAAGGCACTACTAGACAGCTTCAAAAATTCTTACAATATATTAATAATTGCCATCCAAAAATTCAATTTACTCTGGAGACTGAAAATAACCATAAAATAAATTTTCTAAATTTCACCATATTTTACCTCAACAATCGGTGTAATTTTAAAATTTTAGAAAACCAACGTTTACCGGTAATACTATATCTAATGACTCTTTTCACCCCTTACAATACAAAATGGCTGCATACAATTCAATGATACATAGAGCATTCTCTCTGCCTCTCTCTGAAAAAGATCTTCAAGAGGAACTAAATATCATTGAAAGGATTGCAATATCAAAGAATTTCTCCCAACAAACCATAAAGAAATTAATAACTAAAAAACAAAAACAACTAGCTTTTAATTCAATATATCCCAAAATAAAAAATTATAAAGATAGTTCATCTTATATATCTTTGTCACACTTGTGATACCCTATCAGAAAACATAGCTAATACTCTTTCCAAACATAACATTAAAGTAGCCTTTAAATCTCAACACAATCTGTCCACTATACTTTACAATGCTAAAGATAAAATTAATAAATTTGATAAATCAGGAGTTTATAAGTTAAAACGTTCAGAGTGTGATAGCTGGTACATTGGACAAAGTGCTAGAAGCTTTAAAATTCGCTTTTTAGAACATCACCGATCACATAGACTACAAAAAACAGACTCGAGCTTTGCCAACCATTGCTTAGAACACAGCCACAGTTTTCCTGATTTAAGTAACACTGACATATTACATTATTCAACAAAGGGCCAAAGGTTAAATATTCTTAAATCTTTAGAAATATATAAACATAGTAAAAATAAAAATATAAATTTGCTTAATGACCAGACAGAACTTGGGTTTTCCCCGTTATTAGTTGTCGCCAAATAATAATTAGTTCTCAAAATTTAGTACCTCCCCTTTGTAATAATGTAATTTCTCAGGTAGTTTATATTTATTGTTAATTTTTCTCATATTTCTGTATTAAATAACTTAGTCTACGTTTGTAATTCAGTTTGAAAATAACTCTGTGAGTTGAAACTGCACTCACTGTTTTCTTAATATATTTAGTGGTATAAAACATAGTAGTTCCTTTTAAACTTTTCTTCTTCTTCAATTTATATATATATATATATATATATATATATATATATATATATATATATATATATATATATATATATATATATAGGTGTGGAAAATCCAAAACAGAACCTCCAAATAATGGGAACGCAACAGGAAGAGACGGATAACCCGTTTAGCTCTGTTGGAGAAGCGAAATAAAGCGTACTGTTAGCAGACTGAATCTTTAAAATCATGAAAATAAATTCGAAAAACGTCTAATGTAGTTCAATAGCTGTTAAATTTTCAGTTTAAAAACAATATAAAAAGAATAATTGTATTTCCATGAATGGAAAAACTGTGCTTGAGTTCAACTATTCAACTTTTTCCTCTATACTTAGGACTCCTTAACAAATACCAATGTAAATAATTTGTAAGTAATGTAATATTTATTGATTCAAATAAATAAATAAATAATACGACTGCAATAAAAATAATAAAAAGAACTTTTTAAACATTGTCTTCTTTGTTAACAACTCTTTTCTCATTCTCCAATACGTACGAATTGTTATCCGAATCCTTACGATGTCAAAAAATGTCAAAGAATCCATCGACGCTAAAAGTTTTGGAACACATCCTCAATATTTTTTCTCGAGAAGATTTTCGGGCAAAGTCTAGGCGATAGTTTCTTATCAACTTGTCCGTTGATTTTTGTGCATCTTTCGATAGTTTACCTATCAGTAATATTGCAAATGTTATGATGTCTGGTCAATGGAGTAAGTAATTTGTGGATTCCTGTTGGCATGTTGTACCAAAAATATTCTTTGAAGAACAATCTTGCTGTTTGAAGTGTGTATTCCTAAATCTTCTTTTCAGTTTAATGTCCGCTTTCAATAGTTAGCAAAATGACGGGAAACCGGAAGATCAGTTTTCGTTTTACTTTTGTTATAATAGCTCAGTCATCACTGTTCTCGAAGAAACGTTGAGCTGTGTTGCCATCGTTAGTGCTACCTAACTCTTTCTTTGGCATGTCAACAAGAAGTCCTAATTTTTCTCCTTAAAGGCCTGTTGGGTGGTAGCCTTTGTCTGTGCTTTCACCTCTTTGTTTTTCTGCTTACGGGCTTGCCTCTTCTGTGTGTCAGGTTGATACGACAAAAACACGCAGCATTCGAAGAATCGAATACATGCGTGTAGAGTTAACAGTCGTAGCTTGAAATACTCTGTATTTACTGGGACACAGTATCAATGTTCTTGAACTGAGATGTCGTTTGACAGAGGTATCAACGTTGGACCGATTTCTTTCCAGCCAAAGCATTCACCTAGCCGTCTATCATCGTCATAGATAAGTTGTACTGTACTGAAGCGGGGATGGTAAAGAAAACTCTTTTATATGATTCAAATTGTTTAATTCCAGTTCATAATTTTCTATTTTCTTTAAAGAATTTTGTTCGGTTTCCTTAATAAATTCAAATTGCAGAGGCCCGCAGTTCATAGTTGAGGAGGGTTTGGAATTATACAACAGAATCTGTTCTTGTTGAGTTTGCCTGTTAACACCTGCTAATTGAAGTGGAACAAGAGAGATGAGGAATAAGTTTGTATCAGAAAAATTCGGATTGCAAATGAAACTCATATCTACAAATCTAATTTATCGATTTGTTCAAGGGCATCTAATTGGAGCAATATAATTCAATCCACTGTGCGATCTAGTAAGCCTTGGAATTTAACCTCGGCTTTTGATTTAGTAGAGTAGAGATAATGGTCATGTGGATAACATGTTTTTTTTTGTATTTTACTCACCAGAGTACGGCGAAAATATATTACTGCCTTTCTGTTTAGTCCAATTTCGTAATCGTTGATATTTGTCTCACGACAAGTCAATATCAAATAGAACAGCGGTGCACAAATGTAACTAGGTGCGAAGCATCCACAAGACTGTTGCCTTTGACCTGAGACGAAACTTTAGAAAGAAAAGACTGGCCGTTCATATTACCGAGATTTAAAAGAAACGTTACTATAGCCAACCTTCTATCCACATGATATCTGATATACACAGTTCTTCTTGTTCCTTTGAGTTGTTGGTTTGACCCTAGTAAGCCGACTTCTCAGAGAGTTACTTGAATTGAAAATAACGTTAATTTTATATTGTTTTCCTATTCTTCTAACTTTTTCCGAAATATCTCTAACATAGGGGATGCTCAATATTGGTTTTCGTTCTTCGTTCGAAGAATAATTGTTCCCTGTTGGCCGTTCTAATAAGAAGAAAGACGTAACAAACCCAATTTTGAAAATAAAACATATAAATAGCTTCCTCAAATATTAAACAAAACAAATTGCTTAAATAAACAGTATTAAAGACCCTAATTTCACAAGTAAAAAAACATAGGATATTCCCTTAACTTCCCAAATTAAATGAAAAACAAAAATAAAATCTTATCATCAAAATCGACTACCGACTCTTACAAATCCCAGATCGTAACTGACGCTGATTATTTCTTAAAAATCCAAACTTGCATTCCCTCGGTACCCCACGGGTTCCTGTTGGCACCCATCTCACCCCATGCAACCTTGTAATCGTTATTTTCACTCAGGAAATGTAAAGGGTGTTAGGCATTTTATACCGAATACTTTATTCCCATATTGGCCTCTGAGCATCTTAATCTTATTTTTTTTTATACAAAAGGGTTAATATAACTATTCTATGTCTTTCTTTAACTAAAAGAAAAATCGATAACCACTGGAGAAAAACCTAAAAGCCATTTTATTTATTTTGCTGGTATCTGAATAATTCCTTGTTGTAATCAGGAAAAACAGTCGCTTTATTAACCCTTTGCACATATTGACAAACAATATATCATATTATAGTGAATCTGTTTCATAATGTTCAATATTTTAATACATTATATATGTCGTAGCCACAGGTTAAGATCACCCTCGGTACTTATCTCTTCAGTTTTAATTACATAACCAGGGTAGGATTTTTTTGACAAATAATCTTTTTAGTTTATGTTGTCATTAATTGTCTGAGTATATATATATATATATATATATATATATATATATATATATATATATTTATATCAAGATGCCTTGATATAAATCAGGATGTATACATGTGCTTCATAGACTACAATAAGGCCTTTGACAAAGTAAGACATGACCACCTTATCAGTCTATTGACGGAAAAGAACCTCGATAAAAGAGACATCAGAATTATATCGAATATTTATTACAATCAGAAAGCAGTAGTGCGAGTGGAGCATGAGACGACTGAAGAAGTCGAAATAAAAAGAGGAGTGAGACAAGGGTGTATACTTTCACCGACCTTGTTCAATCTTTACTCTGAGGACATAATGAATAGAGCACTTATTGACCAATTCGTTGGTATTAAAATAAATGGAATTTTAATAAACAACTTCAGATACGCCGATGACACAGTACTTATCGCAGAAACACTCGAGGATCTCCAGATCTTAGTCAATAGAGTAGCAACAGTCAGTGAAGAATATGGACTGTCACTAAACATAAGAAAAACAAAATGCATGTTAATATCCAAATCAACCCAAAATGTCCCAGATATACGCATACAGGGTCAAAATATAGAACACGTCAGAAAGTACAACTATTTAGGCACCGTCATCAATGAAAACAACGATAGCTCTGAAGAAATCAAAATCCGGATAGAGAAAGCAAGAGCCGTATTCATGAAAATGAAGAGAGTGTTCTGTGGCAGAGACCTGAGTCTTGAATTAAAGGTTCGTCTGGCAAGATGTTACATACTGTCAGTTTTGTTTTATGGAATGCAGGCATGGACGCTTAAAAAGATCGATATTAACAAGTTGGAAGCCTTTGAATTGTGGATGTACCGCAGAATGTTAAGAATATCATGGATGGAGAAAATCACAAACGCTGAAGTACTGAGGAGAATGAATAAAGAAAAGGAGGTCATACTTACAATTAAAAAACGAAAATTACAATACCTGGGACACGTTACGAGAGGAGAAAGATATCAACTACTGAGAACTATTATGCAGGGAAAAATTATGGGAAAGAGATCTGTAGGAAGAAGACGAAACTCTCGGTTAAAAAATCTAAGAGAATGGTATAATTGCAGCAATAACCAGCTGTTTAGGTGAGCAGTCTCAAAAATACGTATAGCTCTGATGATCGCCAACCTTCGGAACGAAGAAGGCACCTAAAGAAGAAGATATATATTTTTAAGAAATCATTTAAACGACTCAAAAGTAATAAATTGTTAATGGATTTAGATCTTAGGGTTTAGTGGAAAATACTTCATATTCAACAGTATAAAATAATTAGTGTTTGTTGCATTACAGTACGTCCTCATTAAATAGTTGAATTATTACGTTCTGCAAATGAAATATGGAGCTAGAAGACAAAAAACGTTACAAACAACAAGTATAAAAAAATAACTAATTACAAAAGTCACCAGGACATACAAACGACAACAAAGTAAATATAAAAACATGACAAACATGATCAAAACCAAAACTAGTGTACAAATAAATAAAAAGCAAATCCAGTAAATCTGAAATGCAAAAAAGTTGAAAATAACGTCAGAGAACTTTGTTTTCCGACGGATAATTTTTAAATTTGGTATTCAAAAAATGAAAAGGGAAAAGCTTTGTAATAAGGATTGTACCAGCTATAATTAATATTTTATAAAAGGGCCTTTATCACCCTCGTTGCCCTTTATTAATTTTTACATATTTTTGAATATTTTCTGTGCTTTATGTGTAAATTTTATTTATTATTTTACATCTATTTATAAACCGTTTTAAAGAGATTATAAAAATGAATTTTAATTTTTCTCTTGCCGACTTCCGATACAATCTTTGAACCAAGATGTTTAGCGAAAGCACAGGGTGGTCAAAAAGTATATAACGAGGAAAACAGGGTGGAATTTATAGGAAATAAACTTTTGTTCAAATTATATTGATTGAAGAAAAATTATGGAGGCCCCAGCCTTGTCACAGAGCTCACTGTTCTATTTCAAAAAATACTCCGCACAACGTCAGTACCCAACGAATGGCGGAAAAGCATCACAAATCCGATCCACAAAAGAGGATCAAAGAAACAACCCGAAAACTACAGGGGAATCAGCCTACTGAACAGTTCAGCCAAATTGTTAACCAAAATACTGTCACAACAGATCGTAGACAAGTTAGGGGCGTGCGAAGAACAGCAGGGCTTCCGGAATAACCGCTCTACTATCGACGGTATATTTATTATCAGACAGCTGGTTGAAAAATCTATCGAACACGATAAACCGCTGTTCATTTGTTTTGTGGACCTTACACAAAAACACCATGGTAATTAAAACAAATAACACTCTAACAGAGGAAATCCCTCTATCCATAGGAATAAGACAGGGTGATAGCTTAAGTCCAACACTTTTCAATGTAATCATGGACGAAATCATTGATGAGGTAAAAAGCACAAATATTGGGTACCCAATGGGACACAACACCGTTCAGATTATATGCTTTGCAGACGATGTTGCCTTGACAGCAGATAACGAGGACAAAAAAGAATGCTTTTCCATCTCAATCGAACAGCCAAACAGTATAATCTGAAGATATCTGTGGAGAAAACCAAAGCAATGGTAATAGCAAAAGAACCGGTAAGATGCAAACTAATTGTTGATGACAAACATATCGAACAGGTTGGGAAGTTTAAATACCTAGGAGCACATATAACAAGTAACAGGGCAGTAATGGAAGAAGTTCACACACAGACCAACAAAGCGGCTATGATATCAGGCCAACTAAGAGACATAATCTAGAACAATAAACATATGACGGTTGAGAGCAAAGCAAGAATTTACAAGGTCTGTGTAAGACCGATACTGACCTATGGCGCAGAAACAAGACAAAACAAATTATGAGAACCACAGAAATGAAAACGCTGAGAATGATTACGGGAACAAGTTTAAGAGATAGAATAAGAAACGCAAAAATACGCGAGGTCAGCGGAGTGGGGGATGTTGTGAAGTGGGTTCGAAACCGTCAAAGGCAGTGGAGAGATCACGTGGAACGAATGGACGATGACAGACTAGCAAAAACCGTGATGAGAGAGAAACCAAACACCAAACGGCCGCCTGGACGGCCCCCCAAAAAGATGGAGAGACAGCTGGGTTTCGACGTGAAACGAGGAGCAATGAGGCATTGTGTAGATAACAGAACTTGGTTCTACCTAGAAGAAGAAGAAAAATTATTTCTGGAATTGTACAGTGGGGAAATTCCTAAAATAAAAATTGTGAAAATATTTATAAGTACTACGAATTTTTTTTTCGTTCCTTTTAAAGTTTTCGATGCATCGCATATAAATTTCCAAATTTTTTTTTGAATCATAAAAATGGTTTACAAAATTTAACTTTTTGTCTGTTGCCGTGAATTTTATGGTTAATAATATTCACTTATGACCTGTTTTTGTTAAATTTAACCCCAAAAATTATGGAAAAGTGGTAAAAGAAGTGCCTTTAAATTTGGAACACCGACTATTTGGCGAGAACCACAAAATCATCTTGAAGACTGTTACTTTTGTAGCGTGAACGTAAACGGTCTAAACACTAAAAATTGAGCTAAATGGCAATACCCAAGTACTAGTTGTGTTCAGCGTCCAGTGCACCATTCACCTGATTTTTTAGTGCCTAAAAATATATCTGAAGCCTTAAAACAAGACAAGGAAGGACCAAACTCATTACAAAATGATGCTGATTTTGAAAGTATATCAAATGAGCCAAAATGCTTTTCCCAAAATGAGTTAGATGATCTTGTAAGAGATTTAAATCTTTCTAAACAAGCTTCAGAATTGTTGGCGTCAAGACTGAAAAAAAAATTAATTTCCTTAAATACTAAAATAACTTTTTATCGTGAAAGAGATAAAGAATTACGGCGTTATTTTTCTTCGTTTTTGTTCAGACATTAAAAACTTGCTGATAAAAATGGGCTTGAAACAATACGAACCAAACGACTGGCGTTTATTCATTGACTGCTCAAAACGTAGCCTAAAATATATTCTATTACATAATGGAAATAAATACGCTGGGGTACCTATTTCCCACAATATAAAGTTAAAGGAAGAATATTGTAACATCTCGCTGGTGAACATTCTTCTCGGTTAACAAAGTGATTACACTAAGTTTCCCTGTTTTATATATCTTTGGGACAGTAGAGCTAAACAAGAGCATTGGGTAAGAAGAAACTAGCCCTTGAGAAAAAATATGAAGCCTGGAAAGTAAAATATAGTCCAGGATTCACTAGTAGCTCGTGACAAAATTTCACCATTACATATAAAACTGGGCACTATCAAACAGTTTGTTAAATTATTAGATAAAGACGGGGACTGCTTTTCTTACATTTACCAAAAATGTCCTCAGCTCACTATGGAAAAGATTAATGCCGGTGTTTTTGATGGCCCCCAAATTAGACAACTTACGAAAGATACTCAATTTAGAAATTCTATGACTGAGTTAGAACTAAGGGCGTGGACAGCTTTCGTCTCTGTGATGCAGAGTTTTCTCGGAAATAAAAAATCAGAAAATTATATTGAACTTGTAGAAGACCTTCTGTTACAATTAAAAAATTTGGGGTGCAATATGAGCATAAAACTCCACTTCCTCCATAGTCACCTAGACAGGTTTCCGGAAAATTTAGGAGATATGAGCGAAGAGCAGGGAGAGCGTATGCATCAGAACTTACGCGTCATGGAAGCGCGCTATCAGGGTTTCTGGGATACGAATATGATGTCTGACTATTGTTGGTCTCTGACACGACATTTTCCTAAGTCTACGCATCAGAGAAGAGCTTTAAAATGAAGTTTTTTGGAACTCAATGATTAACTTGATTTTTAATATTTTTTTTTAGTAAATATACATGTTTTTTTTTCTGTTTTATATCTACATAGCTGAAACTCAGAAACTAGAGCTGATAAAAAAATTCTACTCATATATTTGAAATTAGCATATCATATGTAGTCAACAATAGCTAAAATTTCTTCGGCAACAGATGTACTGTAAACTAGTGTAATAGAAGGCCTGCTCTCGAACACTGTATTGTTTCAGAAGAACACTTTTACACCGTTACGCCACTGAAAAATCTTTACATGTCACTCTAGTCACGCCAAACCGCCCCTCTCGCCTCGCTTCTCCCTGCAAGCCAACTTTATAAAGTGTAAATACGTTTTCGTAAACGTCTAATCTTTTAAGTGAAACTGCAAAACTTAAAGTGATTATTCGGTCTTATTTTAGTTTCGGAGAGTTTCGGAGATTACACGGAGAATTTCGGAGATACAAAGCGAAATTTGATTTGGCGGTTGTTATCTTTGTCTTTTGCGTCAGCGAGCAATAGGCGTACACCGGAATGATGGTTCTATTGTTGTTAGAAACATGTAAAGAAAATCGAGGCGTTCTAGGTGTATTTTGGGTGGAATACACATAGAAAAAGCGCTATAAGTTATCTACGAATCAGCGAAAGGGATGGAGGCTTATTAGTTCAGTCAAGTTATATTCAAAATGTGTAAATATTAGTTTTTACTTTTTTGGGTTTCGGTCATATTATTACTTTATAAAAAATTAACACATGTTTTTTTCTGACGTTTCGGTTTATTTTATTGATTAAACCATTTTCAGAGAATTACTGTAAATAAAAAACTTCACATCATGTAAATAAAAAACTTCACACCATTAACAAAAAATGATTTTATTGAAGCTACCAAATTATGTTTAACGCAAACCTTTTTTCGCTTTCAAGATTCTTTCTTTTCACAAATCTACGGTGTTGCCATGGGTTCACCAATGTCGGCAACAATAGCAAACCTTGTCATGGAACTTTTAGAAGAAAGTGTAATTAAACAACTAAATTACAAACCTTTTTTCTTTAAAAGATACGTCGACGACTGTATATTATGCATACCGGAAGACAAAGTTCAGTACACCCTCAATAAATTTAATAGTTATCATAATAAAATACAATTTACATTAGAAAAAGAAAATAATAAAGCCATTAATTTCCTCGACATTACTATTCAATATGATCACAATGATAAAATAAAAACAAACTGGTACACAAAACCGGTATGGTCAGGGAGATACCTAAATTACAATTCTGTAGCAGCCACAAAATACAAAAAGAGTGTGGTCACAGCACTAACCGATAGAGCTATCAAATTTTCCCATCCACAATTTAGACCACAAAATTTAAAAAAAGTTAAAGACACTTTAGCGAAAAACAATTATCCAAAGAAATTTGTTGAACCCATAATAAAAAGCCGAGTAGATAAAATCTATAACAACAATCAGCCAACAAAAAGCAATATTCCATCAACCCAAAAATACATATCATTGCCGTATATACCAGAAATTACTAATCCCATTAAAAAAGTGCTAAAACCATATGATATCCAAATAGCTGAAAAACCTTCGAATAATTTCAAAAACCTTTACACAAAACTTAAACCTGATATCCCTAAAGACGAACAAACAAATGTCATTTACAAGATCAATTGCTTAGATTGCAACCAAACATATGTCGGCCAAACCAAAGGGTAATTAAAAAATAGAATACAAAATCACAAATTCAGCATTAGACATCAAAATAACGATAATAAAACCGCCTTAGCCAAACATGCAATTGATAACATGCACAACATCGATTTTAACAACGTGGAGATTTTAGACAAAGAAATTAATTACAAAAAAAGAACAATTAAAGAAATGATTCATATTAAAAGAACACCCGGTACAATGAATTTCAGAACGGACACAAATGACCTGAGTAATGTATATACGAATCTAATAGGGCAATAAAATTGCAGATGGTCCAGAAACTTTCAAACCCTTTGGTAGTACTCTGTCAAAAGCACAACAAACCAGATGTGAAAAAAAAATGCATCAAAAAATAATAGTTTTCTATATTTATATTTATATTAAATAAGGAGTGTTTAATTATATTGTATTAAAGTAATAAAATAGTTAAATGTAAGTTTTTCAAGTGAACCACCTGTTAACATTAGGTAAGAAAGTAAAATTTTCAGTTTATATAGCATAAATTTACATATTCCTTTTCATATTTACAGTAATTCTCTGAAGATGGTTTAATCAATAAAATAAACCGAAACGTCAGAAAAAAACATGTGTTAATTTTTTATAAAGTAATAATATGACCGAAACCCAAAAAAGTAAAAACTAATTAATAACTACACGGTCAACAAATAGAAACAAAATTGTGTAAATATTGCAAGTCATTTTACTTCCTGGATAAATCACTGAAGAAAGATTTATAGACCAGCGGAATTAGCTGATTCGTTGCTTATTATCAATGAAATATTTAAGTACGACCTCTTAGGGAGATGATTAAACTATTGTATGCAGCAGTTTTTAACTCGATTATTTCAAAATTGTTGATGTTGTAATAGTTTAAAGTTGCACCTACCCCAAGAGTCAGAAAGTGAGAGGTAGAGGGCGGCGTTCTTTCAGCCCGCGGCGTGCGGAAAAAAAAGTGACTCGAACACATCACATTCGTTTCGCTGAAAAAATTTGGATTATCTCAGCGAATTTGGTCATAAAATCTTCATTTTCCTTAATTTGTGGTTTCTCGACGAGATATGAACAATGGATGATATGTTTTTGTAATGAAATTATTGTTAAACATAGCAATAAATAAATTTTTGCATGTGCTTTTCAAATCGCGAAAAAATATTATAGTAGTCAACAATATACTACTAATTAGGAATATTAAAAATCAGATTGATTTTTAATGTACTATTAATATTATGGAATTATAGCATGAAACCAATTGCGACTGTCATTTGCCGCCAGATTATTGGTTGTACAAGAAAAACACATGTTAAATTTTTGTTTATTTTATTGGACGAACATTTTTCGTATACAAATTTTTTTACAAATATACACATTTTTTGCTTTAATGTATACAAAATATTTATTCCGTTCACCATTTCTTAGACATCGATGGACACTCATTTTTGAAACCCTTATCGGTTTCATTATTATCATTACAATTATCCTCATCATTAACACACTCATCATCTAGATCATTACAGGGGCGGATTCAGCCTCCAAGCATACACATTCCTATACTCTATTCAAGAACTAGAGAGAGTAATAAAATTATTACCGAAACCTACAAAAGTACCTGCCCCAGTGCCGTAGGTAACGGAGGACTGCCGTAAATCTAATTATATTTAAATATTATAAGCTTTTATAAATTTACTGCAACAATAAAATTTCTGGTAGTTCTGGTTAGTTCTGTCAGTGAACAAAGTACACCTTACAGTGTGTCCGTAGTGATTTATCTTGTTTGTGCTTATTTTTATATATTATTTGAGATTAGTGAGATATTCAAAAGATATGGCTTCCACATTTATATTTATTCCAAAATTTAACGATTTTGGCATTTTTTCCTCAACGAAAAACTTATTACGATGAATGTTTATGATGCCTCAAGATATTAACATCTAGATAATAATGTAAAAAGCTCTGTTGAGATGTGTTCCAACATGGAGTTGGAAAATCTACTATGTACCGAATAATGAAGGAGAAAAAAGCGACTGGAATTGTTAGTACTTTCAAACCATATTCGATCCCAGGCAGATGAAAAAGCTCGTTGGAAGAAGAGATGTAAACTGCAATAAAAGGAGTTATACATTTTATTATGAGAAGCAGATCTCAACCGTCGACAAAATTCTAACTAAAATCAATGAAGATCGGGATTTACCTGAAATTAAAAGAATTGAGCTCTGGGAATTGCTCAGAGAACTTAATTTTTGCTGGGAAAAACCTGATAGGTAATCCGTTCTTATAGATCGTTCGGAAAATATTCATTGGAGAAGGAAATATCTCTTTCAAGTAAAAGGCAGAGTTGCTAGAAATAACACAACTTACAAAATTAGTAATTTAACTTTTGAAAGATTCTTGGAATAAAGTTGCTGCAGAAAATTTGGAAAATTCCATATAATAAAGGAATAAAAGAAAATGTGGAAACTCGACCTCATGATCGGTGAGATAGAGGAACCAATTATAATTAATTTGAGCGAAGATAGCTTCACTGACTTTGATTACGAATTAGATATGTATTTTTTAACTGCGTAAACACAATTTATTATTTAAATTTTCTGTAACATACAAAAATTAAATAAAAAAGTTAATTACATTTGAATCCTTTTTTAATAAATAAACTGAAACGTCAAATGTCCTAAAAGTGTTTTTAATTAATAATAAAATGACCGATAGCCCCAAAAAAATTTTAATATTATATGGATAAATTTACTTTTTTATATATGTTTAACTTCTCGTATTTTTGGCAATGGGTATTTTGTAAGTATTTAAATTATAACTTAGAATTTTTGAGAGAAAAAGGCTACTTTTAGTCTGAATGTGCCTAAAAGGGTTGCTATGCCAAAATTAAAAATAAAACTTCAGTTGTGATTTGTGTTAAATGTGTCCAAATTATCTATGTTTTCTGATGTATGTGAATTATTAAGAAATCATAAGAAATAAAATAATAGTATACAAACTTTTTATTTTACGTTTATTACCGAAATGATGTTTTATGCCATAAATATTTAGTAATAAAATAAACCTCTTTCCGACGCCTATGACAAGGATTAAAATCCTTTTTGACACTTCACACATCCAAATAGTCCATTATTATAGACCGGTATTTTTGATTATAAAATTTCTAACCCATTCCTGTGAAAAATATGTGTGTTTACCAGATTTTGCCAAAGACACCGGACTAAAGAACACAGATAGTTTGCGAAGAAAATAAAGGAAAAAATTATTTATTCCTCTCTCTAGTTCTTGAATAAACTATAGTATGAGAGGCAAAATCGGGTCTATTTTCCTGAACTCAAAGCTCTTGGGCGGGGGGGGGGGGCTCGCCCCCACTATCCCTCCCCTTGGATCCGCGCCTGGATCATTATTACTCTCATCATCATCATCACTCTCATCAATGACATAATTATTATCATCAAGAACATCATCATTATTATCATAATCATAATGATTTTCTACCCTATTACTTTCATCCTCTTTGAAAGTAATATTACAATAATTCTCGCTTACAATATAATAGTCAAATGTAGTTTATTCTGCATCTCTAAAAACAATAATGCTATCAACAAATGTTGCTATTTGTTTCATGCTATATGTCGATAAATATTAATGGTACATTAAAAATCAACCTAATTTTTAATATTCCTAATTAATAGTCTATTGTTAACCACTGTAACAATTTTTTCGCAATTTGAAAAGCACGTAAGTACGGAAAAATTATAATTATGCATAAAATGTATAAAAGTGCAACAATTTGTTTATTGCTATGTTTAACAATAACTTTATTACAAAATCATATCATCCATTGTTTAAATTTGAAGCGTCTGAGTCACTTTTTTTTTCGCTCGCGGCAGACTAAAAGAATGCCCCCCTCCACTGCTCACTTTCTGACTCTCGGAGTAGGTGTAACTTTAAACTATTGCTACATCAACAATTTTGAAATAATTGGGTTGAAAACTGCTGCATACAATAGTTGAATAATTTCCCTATGAGTTTCTATTTAAATAAACCCTTAATGTTAATTAACAATTCCACAGCGATTTTTTGAAAAAAAAACTCTATCTCAGCTTCTAGTTGTCGTATATATATATATATATATATATATATATATATATATATATATATATATATATATATATATATATATATAAACGAGAAATCCTAGAGATGATAGAAATACAAAAAAACAAACATGCAGTCAACGCTAAGGCAGACACCAAACAACTTAGCAAAATATATAATAATATTATAAAATAAGAACCAAAAAAAATTAAAGTTCTAAAACCAAAAACGCATTGCATTTTCGAACCAGACCCCTTTTAACCCACAATAGCCAAAACAACCCTCATTACCTACAAAAAAATACCATCTGTTCTCTCAGTACCATCTTAACTTCAAGATGACACACGTGGTCATCTTGAACTCTGTGAATCTCGCAAAAACTAAATTTTTAATAGAACAAAATTTTCAAATAAATTTATACATGTAAGTGGAGTGATGTTCCTGAATCATTGTTCAAGGTAAATAAATAATATGTAAATATTTTAATAGTAAAATCAACCAAATACTTTGTCTTTTTAGCTACACATTCTGACGAAGGTAAAAAAAAAATACCGAAACGTTAATGTATTAAAAAAAATGTAATATAAAATACAACACCACCATTACATTTTAATTCCATTTTTAAACGGACCATAATCCCAAGAAAAATAAAAAAATAATATATATATAATTTCGGTCTTCCCAATCCCCTGGAAATAAGTTTCTTTCGGACATGGCTCGGTTAATGCCTTTAATCCAGGTACTTTTGGTCTTCCTCTTTTTATTTTTTCATTTGGTGTCCATTTTACGTTGCTTTGGTAGACGTTCGTCCGCCATTCTCTCCATATGTCCATACCATACCAGCTGACGTTGTTCGATTTCATCGAGAATAGTTTTCTTCACGTCCATAATCTCTCTAATTCTCTCGTTGGTTATCCGTTCGATCCTTGACTTTCCGGCAGATCTTCGCCAAAAGTCCATTTCAAGAGCCAGCAGTTTACGTTCTAAAGTTTTATTTATCTGCCATATTTCACATCCATACAATACAACGCTTTTAAATATTGCATTGTATAAAAGATGTTTTCTTTCCTTGGAGATGTTTGTTGACCATAATAGTGAGTTTAGGCAACCGATAGCTTTTTTCCCTTTAGTTATTCGCTCCAATATTTCTTCTTCAGTTCGTTCACTTTGACTGATCTTTGTTCCAAGGTAGGTATAATCAGAACAAGATTTTACTATGATATTGTCATCCACTTCCAAATCTGTTTCTTCTCCACCGATACACATATATTTAGTTTTACTACAGTTGACAGTTAATCCCCACTCTGCGTATTCTTTAAATAGTTTCCTCGTCATAAATTCGAGGTCTTCTTTATCTTGGGTCACTATCACTTGGTCATCTGCAAAATGAAGCGTATATAAATGGGTGTGATTATTTAATTCTATTCCCATTTTACTGCATGATCGTCTCCAATTCTTTAAGAGAGTTGGTGATAGACAACATCCCTGGCGAAGGCCCTTGGCTTATTTATTCTTTTTCAAAATGTGCGACAAAATCTCAGCTATCGCGTCCTCTAATCAACATTTCGATATCAACAGTTGTCGAAGAGTTTTTCTATTTGTTTATAACGAGAAAACGAACCCCAATTTTGTTTATCTGTTGCAACAATTTAAGATCAACAATTCGTTTCGTTCTTTTTTGTTATTGTTAGTAAAAGTCTGAAACTTTCACTTGCGTAACTACTATTAACAACTTATTATTTGAATCCATTTTGTGGTAATCGTCATTATCTTAATTAATTATTTTATGTTACAGTTTAATTTTCACCTCTGTCAGTGCTTTTCTGTGTTACTGTCGTTACAAATTTCCTCAATAACCACCTATTGAGCATTCTTTTAAGTTTTTCTGGGGGGTTTTGTAACTTCGCGCGCTATTTCCCCACAATTACCTTTCAATTTAGAATTTTAAAAAATATTTTCATTTTATAAAAATAATTATAATCGCTGTCTAAAAAAGTATCAATATTCCAAAAAAAAAAATTACAAAAAATTAAAAAAACGTATGAAAATAAATTAAAGATAATGAGAAAAATGAAGCTCTCTTTATACAATATTTAACCCTTCCCCATTATAATGAGTATTAAATGGATTCCTTTCGTCTTTTGACTGCTAATGTCGAAATTATTCCTCCGAATAAAAAATAACCGGAGGATCATTATTAAAAAAAGAGAACAATACACAAAACGCTCTTGTTAAACGGTTGAAAAATGTTTTTTTAAGCTGGCTGATTAATATTTAATTCTAATTGTGGAAAAATGAACGAGAAATTGTTTTATTTAAGGTTATTTTTATATTATTAAGTACGCAGTGTTATTTTGGAAATTTGCCAGTTTTTTGTTAAGCCTACGATTACGCCTACGGGGTCGTTCACCGATTTTTTTATGTAGTAAAATTGAGTTAAAGTACCGCTTGATTTTTTTGAATTTTAATTCGCCTTTGATAGCAGGATATTTTATTTTTAAAGCTGAAAATTAGACAGTTCTTCCGACGCAAGTTTGGTTCTTTCCTTACGCATTATTTTAATGAATTTCTATAAAATTTTTCTTCATATACCAGGGCGTTTGATTATAATATGGAGCAGGACGGACATCTACAACACGCGAAGAAAAATATGAACCCTCCTAACAAAAGCATAAAAACATCATCCTCGGAGTGCTATTGAATGTACAATGCTTCCAAGACATCAAGGAGGAAGAGGTTTGGTGGATATTGGTAAGTAGCTCGACCAGCAGATAATAAACTTACGTTCATATTTGCGCAGGTTAGCGGACTCTTCCACATTAAATCCAGCAATATACGAAGCAGACGATTCAACCAGGCTATAGTTGAGGGAACAAGATATCGCTTCTCACCACCAAACAGACCAAGAGAAGTTACAAACCTGGCTACAGAAACTACTTCATGGACGGCATCCAAATGAGGTTAATTAGGGCAATTTCGACAATTCAGCGTTGAATTATTGCTTGATTTAAGGACAGATGTTTCCGGAAATGGAGGGCTTCTTGCTAGATATCCAAGACCAGGTTATTCCGACGAAGAACTATCGAAAGTTCATCATTAGAGATCCCTCAATAGAAAATGACCAATGTAGATATGGCTGACGAACATCAGAGACAATCCAGAACATAACTCGAGGTTGCCAAGTGTTTGCCGCAACCAAGTATAAGGAAAGACACGACTCAGCCGCTAAGATACTCCACCAAGAGTTAGCAGAAAAGTTAAACCTATTATAGGTAGGACTTATTACAAGTACAATCCGGAGTCTATTTTTGAGAACAACCAGTTTAAGTTATATTGGGACCGAACGGTTCTGACGGATCAGACAGTAGCTCATAATAGACCAGACATTATAGTAATAGATAAAATTTCTAGGCGAACTACACTAATCGACATTGCTGTACCTAACAACACCAATCTAAGGCCAAAATACAACGAGAAGATCTGGAGGTGCAAATCCGAAGACAGTGGACAATGAACAGCCTTCAAACGATTCCCATAATTTTATCAACAACTGGAGTGATACCAAAGAACTTCCTGAAGAACATCAAGGGAGTGGGTCTTAGCGAGCATCTGTATAAACCGATTCAGAAAGTAGTTCTCCTTGCGACCGCGCGAACCATCCGAAAGTGCCTAGAAAATACAGCAGAACACTTCACCTAGAAACCGATAACATGGAAAGAGTTCACACAGAGCTTCATATTTTTGATATTTTTGTATACCTGGTGTGCGAAGCCGTTTGGCTTGAAATCATGTTTATTTATTTATATTCAGTAACTCACAAGACATCTCAAGATGGCAAATAAAAACGCTTGAGAACCACTGGTATAATAAATGACGTAAAAGAAATACTTAGAATCTCAAACTACAATTTCCTGGATAACAAAGTTTTCCGACTTATTTAATCGAATTTTGAAGGTGATGGTTTTTCGAACCCCAGAAGATGACAAGTAGAAACGTTTTACAGCTGGTCGTCTAATTCTAGTTAAGAAAACCATGAGAAAATCCGAATTTTCACGTCACAATTGAAAGGAAATGGTCTTTTTAAAGTTTGTGAATGGTTTAGAAAATTGGCACGAAGTAAAAATACAAAAAGATAACGTTACTATCAGAAAAAGATGTAATCGATTGAAATTGGAAGAGTTTTGCAGATTTCGTACCTTTTTCCTCATTTATCTTTTTTTATTTTTACTTTGTAAGAAAAGGGAAATACAACTGTATTAGCAATTTGTAATATTATGTTGCGTTGAACGTTAACATTTGATTTATATATACTGTTACATATAATGAGGACTTGTAGTCCGGAATAAATTCATTATTTAAAAAGCGCTGGGGTTTTTTAAAAATCGACTTTTTTCGGCATGAATTTTTCCCGATATATTAAATTATACAGGGTGAATCGAAAGAAGCTCTGTTATAATCAATCAATTTTGATTCTTCAAATAGTGACCCTCAATTTTTTTGTACACTTTTAGACTGCGTGTAAAATTTTGAAAAATGTTTCTATGATTTGTTCTATACCTAAATGCAATTTAACGATTTTTGGTGTGTGGTTTAGCACTTTAATATGACTTTTCTAGTGGTATAGTGACCAGCTATAAAATAGTGTAAGTATTAAAAAAAAGGACTCTTCTTCTTCTTCTTCTTCTTCTAGGTAGAACCAAGTTCTGTTATCTATACAATGCCTCATCGATCCTCGTTTGAGGTCGAAATCCAGCTGTCTCTCCATCTTTTGGGGGGCCGTCCAGGCGGCCGTTTGGGGTTTGGTTTTTCTCTCATCACGGTTTTTGCTAGTCCGTCATCGTCCATTCGTTCCACGTGATCTCTCCACTGCCTACGACGGTTTCGAACCCACTTCACAACATCCCCCACTCCGCTGTCCTCGCGTATTTTTGCGTTTCTTATTCTATCTCTTAAACTTGTTCCCGTGATCATTCTCAGCGTTTTCATTTTTGTGGTTTTCATAATTTGTTTTGTCTTTGTGGTTTCATTTCTTGTTTCTGCGCCATAGGTCAGTATCGGTCTTACACAGACCTTGTAAATTCTTGCTTTGCTCTCAACCGTCATATGTTTATTGTTCCAGATTATGTCTCTTAGTAGGCCTGATATCATGGCCGCTTTGTTGGCCTGTGTGCGTCCTTCTTCCTTTACTGCCCTGTTACTTGTTATATGTGCTCCTAGGTATTTAAACTTCCCAACCTGTTCGATATGTTTGTCACCAATCATTAGTTTGCATCTTACCGGTTCTTTTGCTATTACCATTGCTTTGGTTTTCTCCACAGATATCTTCATATTATACTGTTTGGTTGTTCGAATGAGATGGAAAAGCATTCTTTGTAAGTTGTCCTCGCTATCTGCTGTCAAGGCAACATCGTCTGCAAAGCATATAATCTGAACGGTGTTGTGTCCCATTGGGTACCCAATATTTGTGCTTTTTACCTCATCAATGATTTCGTCCGTGATTAAATTGAAAAGTGTTGGACTTAGGCTATCACCCTGTCTTATTCTTATGGATAGAGGGATTTCCTCCGTTAGAGTGTTATTTGTTTTATTTACCATGGTGTTTTTGGAATTCAGTTCGTATATTGTGCGTATGATTGCTTCGTCTACTTGTTTTCTTCGCAGTAATTCTGTTATGACGTAACTAGTAAACATTGCTTGTAATTTTTTATGTCATCAACAATATAACAGTCTAGATCTTTCTATCAGATACTTTGGAATTTATATTTTATATGTATTTGGAAGCTTTTTCACCAGAAAAAATATTTCCAATTACTTACAACTTGCTGTAATAATACAACAATTTTTAAAATAAATATTAAAAGTACATATATGTATTTTAGAAAGATAAGAAAACATTAACTAAGCAAATGTGCAAAATGGCTTTCTTATTGCTGAAAACATTTCAAAAATGAAAGTAGACTTTATCTAATACATCAGGATTATTAAAAAGGTTGCTTGCGTTTAAAATTCTCATCAATAATTCTTCGTGGGCGTTCACCGGAGTTGTATATTTCCTTTTTAAGAGCGCCCCACAAAAAGAAGTCGTAACTCTGGAGAACGTGGTGGACATCTTACTGGTGCCTCATTGCCGCTTTCAATTTCTGCGTTGGTATACTTCTTCTTCTTCTTCAAGTGCCTTCTCCATTGCGGAGGTTGGCAATCATAATAGCTATTTTAATTTTTGAGGCAGTTGCTCTAAATAGTTGTTTTGAACTGCATTCAAACCATTCCCTTTGGTTTTTTAGCCATGAAATTCGTCGTCGTCCTACGCCTCTTTTACCACTTATTTTGCCCTGGATTATGAGCCGTAAGGTGCTGTACTTTTCTCCTCGCATAATGTGTCCGAAATACTGCAGTTTTCTCTGTTTTACTGTTATCTCGACTTCCTTTTCCTTCCCCAGTCTTCTCAACACTTCGGCGTTCGTAACTCGATCCACCCACGAAATCCTCTGAATTCTTCTATAGGTCCACATCTCAAAAGAGTTAAGTCTTCTCATTGCCTCTCGATTCAGTGTCCATGCTTCCATTCCATAATATAGAACACTATATACGTAACATTTAGTCAGTCGTATTTTCAGGGCTAACGTTAGATCTTTGCTGCAGATAACCTTTTTCATTCTAATAAAATTAGCACGTGCTTTCTCTATTCTGGTTTTTATTTCGACGGTATAGTCATTATTTTCTGTTATTAGGGTTCCCAAGTAAGTGTACTTCTTAACTCTTTCTATGTGCTGGCCTCCTACCATTAGGGTTTCATTATTGTTGGTGTTGTTTTTACTAATTATCATGAACTTAGTCTTTTTTGTGTTAAGAGAGAGTCCATATTCTCCACTAACTTTTAATATTTTATTCATTATCTTTTCTAGGTCTTTCAAACTATCAGCTATTATTACGGTGTCATCTTCATACCTAATATTGTTGACTAAAACTCCGTTTACTTTTATCCCTGCTGTTTCAGATTCAAGACTTTCCAATATGACCTCTTCAGAATAAGCGTTAAATAGTAAAGGTGACAATATACACCCTTGTTTGACTCCCCTTTGTATTTCCACATCTCCGGATATTTCCTGTCCAAATCTTACTGCCGCTCGCTGATTGTAATACAGATTTGACATCAACCTTAAATCCCTTTCATCCGAATTTTTGCTTCTGAGAATCTCTATCAGCTTGTCATGTTTGACCCTATCAAAAGCTTTGTCGTAATCTATGAAGCAGACATAGAGGTCCTGATTGATATCTAAGCATCTTTGAGTAAGCACATTAAAAGCAAATAATGCTTCTCTTGTACCCACCCCGTTCCGGAAGCCAAACTGTGTGTCACTAATATCCAGCTCCAATTTGGAATGTATTCTAGCGTGTACAATTTTTAAAAGAGTTTTCAAAGCATGTGACATGAGACTGATTGTTCGATAGTCACTGCATTCTTTTGAATTTGCTTTCTTTGGTAAACATATGAATGTTGATGTTAACATTTCTCGGGGGATAGTTCCTGTCGTGTAAATTGTATTAAATAATCTCACCAATAAATCTAAATTTTGTCATTAATCAGCTTCATTAGTTTTTATCGACATTGATGCATAAATAACCTCTCCTTTAGTAATTTCAGGCCCTATGTCACCGCTCAGACTGTTTATAGAAGAATTTTGGTATCTTTGATCTTCAAATAGTTTTTCTATGTATTCTTTCCACCTGCATAATTTTTGTTGTGTTTCCATAATAATGTTTCCCTCTTTGTCTATCAATACGTTTGAGGTTTTTCTCTTTTCTATTCCAGCTAGTTCTTTGACTTTTTTATGCAAGTTGAAGTTGTCGTACTTGTTTTGCAACTCCTCTATTTTCTTGCATTTTTCAGAAAGGTACTCTTTTTTTGCTGCTCTTATTTTTCTTCTTATTTGAATTTGCAACTGTTGATATCGGGTCTTGTTGGTATACTGATCATGTAAAATTGCCGAATAGCAGTGGAAAACTAGGGTGGGGCACCATATTAGGTGTTGGGGGTTCAGGGTGGGAAAAAACTCAAAACCGTGGGAAAAAGTTGGCATCCTTTGATCTATCGGCGGCATTCTTTGATGTGTGGTCTTAATGAGTGGTCTCGTAGTTGGATAGGTAGGTTGGTAGGTAGGTAGGTTGGTAGGTGAGTAGGTGGGTAGGTGGGTAGGTGGGTAGGTGGGTAGGTGGGTAGGTTGGTAGGTAGGTAGGTTCGTAGGTAGGTAGGTTCGTAGGTAGGTAGGTTCGTAGGTATGTAGATTCGTAGGTAGGTTGATACTTTAGTTGAGTAGGGATGTTGGTAGGTTGGTTACTACTTTGGATAAATAGGCAGGTTGGTAGGGTAGGTCAGCAACGTAGATCAAAGGATGCTGACATTTTCCCACGTCCTTGAGTTTTTTTCTTCCATCACAATGCAAAATTTAATACACTGAAAAAAATTCGTACCATAAAACAAACCCCGAATAATTTTTCAAAAAACCCAGTATTGTTTAAATAATTAATTTATTCCCGACTTTAGGTCTTCATTACATTTACTTTCCGTAAATCGGCGCGCTTATGTAAAATTATCTATGTCATTATTTTTTGTTGGTACAACTGTAGGCGTCAATCGCGTGAAATACTATGATGCTACATACATTAATAAAAAAGCCACAGTGATTTTGATTGGACGTAATTTAAACTTGCAGATGCATCAAGAAAATTGAAAAAAAAACCTTGATATGTGATGAATACTGAATAAATATTGAAGAAGGAATAGCTTTTAATGTGTTTTTTTGCAATGTTTGGTTTATTTTCGGACCGAAATTATGACCACTCCATTAAAAAATAATATTTGTTTTATCTGCCGGGTCACGCTGAAAGTTTGTATATTACTCTCATTTTTGCAAAAGTACAAATATTTTTGTTTCCCAATTGTTACCAACTTTTTGCTCATCATTTAACAAACAATTATCAAAAATCGAACCTAAAGAATAATAAATATTGAATTGAAATCGCGAAAAACAATACCTATCTTTTTTTCGATTTTTTTTTTCAATTAAAAAAAGCACGTTCAATAAAAATATGAAATTTAAATTGCTGCATTTGAATTTTTTGTCAGTGTTTTTTCTTGCACAGTGGTTTCCGTCGAACAAAATAAAATGTGTCAATAAAACTAATGCAATTTCACCGATTGATTTGCAAATTTAAAGCTCTTTATTCAATTTTATAATTAAATTTTTTAATGTTGTTTTGGTATTTAAAACACATTAATTTGAATTTTTCCGGGGATTTATATCATTAAAACGGTTTTAACATATTTAACATTCGTTGGGAAAATCAAAAAATAATTAACATGTGATATTCCAGTTTGTTCTTATTCTCTAAATAAATTTGATGTTGGGAGTGACCACAGGCTAGTAAAAGCTACATTTCAAGTCAGTATTCAAAAGAGAAGACGCATACGATATTGTCATGATGTGTGGAATTTTAGAAAATAAAACTATAATTAAATGTCTATAAATTACAGAAAAGTTCGACAACAGTCACATTTTTAAACACGGCGCTTCCACCACATGTCACGCCCGATTTCGAGGTATGACTAGGGACGTGGGATTTTCGATTTTTACCTACTGATTCGCAAAAAATATCTAACTGGGTAAGCGAAATATTACCACTAAAGACGGTCGAACGCGCGAGCTATTTTAAAAAATATATGAAAATATGAAATTTAAATTGCTGCATTTGAATTTTTTGTCAGTGTTTTTTCTTGCACAGTGGTTTCAGTCGAACAAAATAAAATGTGTCAATAAAACTAATGCAATTTCACCGATTGATTTGCAAATTTAAAGCTCTTTATTCAATTTTATAATTAAATTTTTTAATGTTGTTTTGGCATTTAAAACACATTAATTTGAATTTTTCCGGAGATTTATATCATTAAAACGGTTTTAACATATTTAACATTCGTTGGGAAAATCAAAAAATAATTAACATGTGATATTCCATTTTGTTCTTATTCTCTAAATAAATTTGATGTTCGGAGTGACCACAGGCTAGTAAAAGCTACATTTCAAGTCAGTATTGAAAAGAGGAGAAGCATACGATATTGTCACATTTTTAAACACGGCGCCTCCACCACATGTCACGCCCGATTTCGAGGTGTGATTACGGACATGGGATTTTCGATTTTTACCTGCTGATTAGCAAAAAATATCTAACTGGGTAAGCGAAGTATTACCACTAAAGACAGTCGAACGCGCGAGACTATTTTAAAAAATAATCTGTAATGAACATTTCAGAAGTATTTTATTTTATTTAAAGGAATGAGATACTCTCTGATCTCCCAGCCTATAAAATGCTTCTAAAAAAGCGAAATAAAAACGTTAAAATAAAAATAGTCTCGAGAATTGAAATATCGTCTTTAACTACAATAAATACTGTCAAAAGTGTCAAAGTAAATATTGGGAAATCTTCGTGCACTGTAGTAAATTGGCTAAAAGGTAAATAGTTTATAAAAATCAATTTTAGTTCGGGACAAATTGAGTTTTCAAAGGTTGGGGTAAATCAAATTTTATAGGCAGCTACGTTGCCAAAATATTCTGTCGTAAAAGTCAGTTTTGTGGAAATAGAGACCCTTTTTTCGAAGATAATTTTCCAAGAAGTTTTCTATGTTGTAGTATTGGAAATGTTTTAGTTAGGAAACAACAAAGGAATAATAAATAGTAATAAATTATAAATTTAGGATAGTGTAATATTTAATTTGATTTATTAAAATATTTATTTAAGTTTTTCTTATCAATAATTTGTTGTGCCCGAAATTGCCTAAATTTCTAGAAGTGTCTACTGAAGACGTTGTTTATACAGGGTGTCAGGAAAATATGCGTATAGCGTCTGATGATAGACTCTTCCAACTTTGGTATAGCACGACAATGGGTATCTGGGAAAAGTACCGGCGGACCCACTGATGAATCCATCACCGACACTTACAACGAAACACCAATATTTTTAAAAGTATCCATCAAGTCTGCAGCATGAAGGACGATTGTTTATAATTTAATAATTTCCGTAGTCGCAAGAGACCTATCTATACACGCAGATTACGACAGCTATCGGCCCTCTATGGTCATTCAGGGTTCTAATCTCATGTAATAAAGATCTATGAAGATTACTCGTGCATTCGTCGGCGAAACGTCGGATAATAATTCCAATTTGACACGGTCTGAACTCAAAAACCATGATTTTCGACTTGATCAAGGCCGTGAAAGCTTTCGATCTTTATTAAAATATAATTTATTTCTTCTATACAATAGATAGAAGTCCTTTAAAATACTGCAATATAAACTTTATTTACCAGGTACGTACACGTTATACTTACCATATACGTATTTTAAGCTATATATCCCTCTATTCATAATATACATTCCCCGTAAGTGAGAAATATTTATTGCCCTACTTTACTACGATACGCGAAAGTAAATGTAAGATGTTCTTGTACATAAATTTCGAAAATATGTTATTATAAATATGAAACATAATTTAATACTTCGCTAAATCTTTTTAAGAATCATAAGACTGTTTTTTTTTTCAGTGGCGTATCACGTCGGTTAAGAAACAAACTGAATTATTAATTTTTGATTGCTAAACTAAATGCGTGAAAGTTTACATAAAGATAACTGACCTAAATTAACAATAGTTTATTTTCAAACCCAATGTGAAATTTTAGCAGGTTTTTCCAAATATTAGGCAATAGGCTATTTAAGTTGTTGGGTCTCTTTGCAATTTCGATGGCTTCCCTTATAAATTTTATAGATAGGTTTTCACATCTCGATAATATTTTTGTTCCTGAGGAGTTTATCTTATGTCATTATGCCGTTGTAGTACTGAAATCACATTCGGCAAACGTACATCTATAAGCAGCTGTTCGCATTTTACTTCATTCATACACGGGGCTGCATATAGTTGTATGTTTTCTGAATGTGATTTCAGCACTACAACGGCATAATGAGGATATATCCACTGCTATTGTATCTCACACGGAGGAATCAATGAAAGCCGCATAAACATATATAAGACATCTAGCGGGAGTTCGGCGAAGTATTTGCATGCTTCCTTCCGATCTGTTCTTTGCACAGCCAGGTGCATGTTGGTACCCTGATGAGTAGAGACGAAACATGTACCTCTGCCGTATCACTGTGGCGCGGAGGGTAAGTTTTGACTTTCTTCTCGGAATGGTGGTACAGGTAGGCCATCATCTCGATGGTGGTGGAATAGGATAAATTGCGTTCTATAGCAATTTATTCTAACTGTGTAACCTCTAACACAGAAAGGATATGATGGAGAGAAGTTTGCATTTACTGTTCGCATTTTACTTCATTCATATACGGAGCTGCATATAGTTGTACGTTTGGTGAATGTGATTTCAGCACTACAACGGCATAATGTGCCGTGCATCTCACACGGAGGAATCCGTGAAAGCCGCATAAACATATATATATATATATATATATATATATATATATATATATATATATATATAAACCGGGTGTCAACGAATCTATTTGACAAGTCATAATTTCTAGAGTATTATGTTTATCAAAATGAGAATTGGTACAGGTAAATGGTATGAGAAGGGGAGAGTTTTCGCATATTTTCCACTTTCCGGCCACTTCCGGTTTTACCGGAAATGGCCCCGGTTTTGAATTTTTAAATGGAACACCCTGTATGTTTTAAAAATTTTTTTTTTCTGAGACAATTCTAGATCAGAATGTGACATTTTAAAAACTTTTTACGTCTACTTCATTTTTTTAGAGCCACTTTTAAAATTGCATCTAGGTGCCATGATCGGACGCAAACTAATCTAAGGGCCTTAGGTGATGTCAAAAAAATACAATCTCAAAGTTTTAGTTACTAGTATGAAAGACAGGAATAAGACAAGTTGACAAAATTACATTTTCATTTCTAACTATTAATTTTCAAATGGCGACCCCTTTTTGACAACTACTTTTCGAAAAAAGCATTCTTTGACGAATCTAGCGGTACTAATTTATTTGCGATTGGATTAGACATAAGAACAGAAATTAAATATTATTAAGCAAAATACTGGATAATTTATTTACTTATGACAAGGGCGTCATGGACAGCCATAATGCATAATAATTTGTAACTGTTTTTATCAAGTCTTCTTTGGAAAACAAAGCACTTACTTAAGTAGATAATGACAGTGACATACGCTCTATTTTATTTTCTATTTAAAAATTTAAAACCGGGGCCATTTCCGGTGAAATCGGAAGTGGCCGGAGAGTGGAAAATATGCGAAAACTCTCCCCTTCACATACCATTTACCTGTACCAATTCTCATTTTGATACACATAATACTCTAGAAATTATGACTTGTCTAATAGATTCGTTGACACCCGGTATATATATATATATATATATATATATATAAATCTGACCTTGTTATTTGCTGATATCTGATGAATAATAATATTAATATTTATAATTTATTTCGTTATAAAAACAAAATAATTTATTATAGATTAATTTAATATGTATTGTCATAAAAATAATAATTGAAAAGAAAATAATAATGGAAAGTAAAATACACTTTTTTATCTTTTACTTTTTATGAAAATTGGTTGATAATATATTATCTTTTTACCTTGAAATTAATCCGAATAAAAGTGATCACGATAAATAATTTTCTATTAACAATATTAAAGAAAAAAAATTTGATATATTTCAATTAATATGCCTTTTTAATAGACTTTTACCTTTAATACAAGTGTATCTTGTTTCGATGCAAATGTTTCGCGAATAGAGAATTAGTGACATCTTGTGTGGAGCCCGGTTATTAGCCTCCTAGAGCCAGTGATTTTTATTAACAGCTTTCTGAAAGCCTCTACTTTTTTTTTAATCGTCACCATTTCTTGATTTTTTTAAAATATTTGCAACCCCACCGTCTTTTTATATGAAATATTAGGATTAATTTGAAACTTTGTACTTATATACTGCCGTCCATTTACAGGTAAATACACTGCGAGTCTTTTGAAGTGGATATTTTAATGTTTACAATTATATTGCCACAAAATATATTTAAAATTCTGTTGAAGGTCTTGTTTTATTAATTCGGGACTTGTTTATCTCCACAAGCATATTATACCTATCACTGATAACAAAACCTATCAAGCTATCAAAACCAGGAAATCCCATTCGCCCTGTCATTTCATACATTAACAGCTCCACGAGAGAACTAAGTATGAAACTAAATTCATTCCTGAAACAAATAACCAATTTTAAACCAAGTCACAGTTTAAATAATTCAGTAGATCTCGTCAAAAAGTAAAAAACATAAAAACCCCAGATAACTCCATACTAGTTTCTTTTGACATAAAAAGCATGTTTTCTAATATTCCAACAGATGAATGTTTTATACTTATCCAAGAAATGTTACAAGAACGAAATATAAATCAAATAGTTACTACTGAAATCTTGTCCTCTTTTGAACTTTGCCTATCACAAACCTATTTCCAGTTTAACAACAAATTTTATTTACAAAATTCAGGCCTACCAATGGGTTCTCCTCTTAGCCCTCTCCTAGCAGACATTTTCATGTCAAACATAGAAAACAAAATTCTTAATTCCCCTTTAAGCAAAAACCATGTTCAATGTTGGTACAGACATGTGGATGATATTCTAGCATGTTTTAAAGGCACACTAAGCTTTAAAAATTCTTACAATATATTAATAATTGCCATCCAAAAATTCAATTTACTCTGGAAAGTGAAAATAACCATAAAATAAATTTTCTAGATCTCACCATATCTCACCTCAATAATCAGTGTAATTTTAAAATTTTTAGAAAACCAACATTTACAGGTAATACTATATCTAATGATTCATTTCACTCCTTACAAAATAAAATGGCTGCATACAATTCAATGATACATAGAGCATTATCTTTGTCTCTCTCTGAAGAAGATCTTCAAAAGGAACTAAATATCATTGAATCAAACAATTTCTCCCAACAAACCATAAAGAAATTAATAACTAAAAAACAAAAACAACTAGCCTTTAATTCAATATATCCCAAAATAAAAAATGATAAAGATAGTTCATCTTATATATCTTTGTTAGACTGTGGTACCCTATCAGAAAACATAGCTAATACTCTTTCCAAACATAACATAAAAGTAGCCTTTAAATCTCAACACAATCTGTCTACTATCCTCTACAATGCTAAAGATAAAATTAATAAATTTGATAAATTAGGCGTTTATAAGGTAAAATGTTCAGAGTGTGATAGCTTGTATATTGGACAAAGTGGTAGAAGCTTTAAAACTCGCTTTTCAGAACACCACCGATCATATAGACTACAAAAAACAGACTCGAGCTTTGCCAACCATTGCTTAGAATACAACCACAGTTTTCCTAATTTAAGCAATACTGACATATTACATTATTCAACAAAGGGCCAAAAGTTAAATATTTTTGAATCTTTAGAAATATATAAATATAGTAAAAATAAAAATGTAAATTTGCTTAATGACCAGACAGAACTTGGGTTTTCCCCGTTATTTTTTGTTGCCAAATAATAATTAGTTCCCAAAATTTAGTACCTCCCCTTTGTAATAATGTAATTTCTCAGGTAGTTTTTATTTATTGTTAAATTTTCTCATGTTTTCTCTGTATTGAATACTTAGTCTACCTTTGTAATTCAGTTTGAAAACGACTCTGTGAGTTGAAACTGACATAGTAGTTCCTTTTAAACATTTCCCGAAGTACATTGCTCTTGTTGTAAAATGTTTTTAGGTGAAACAGAACGGTCTATATCCACTAGGTTTAAGGAACATGAAAGGTGTATAAAAAAGAAACAAATTGTATCATCCGCAGCAGCTGAACACCAGCATTGCTCAGGTCACACTTTTAATGTAAAAGAAACTAAAGTTGTAGCATCAGTGTTTGGTCTCTTTAAACGTAAAATTAGAGAATCAATCGAAATTTATGAATATCCAAATAATATTAATATAAATATAGATTACAGTCTACATCACACGTGGAAAATGAATTGTAATGCTGGATCACGATTCCCTGATCACCAGTCGGTTATAGATACCGGGCTGTTGCTTCTCGACGATCATTCAGTGTTCTAATCTCGTAAAGTAAAGATCTCCGAAGATATCTCGTTGAATCGTAAACGAAACATCGGAAAACAATCCCAATTTGACACAGTTTAAACCCAAGAAACATGATTTTCAATAACTTCTTTATTAATAAAACATTCTTTTTGTGTTGTAACATAAATTTGCAATACCCCTTCACGTTGACGTTGATAATAAAAAATTGACGAATTTTCTTGCTGATATTTTGTTTTTTAATTAATTATCCCCTTCAAAAGACGCGCAGTGTATTTTTAAATTATTAATAAAATAAATATTGTCTGGTATAAGATTTTCATTTTGACTATCTGTATGTACAGGGTGAGTTAACGATTGGATGAAGTAGGTTTGTGCCTTTTCGGTGAAATTAGCAAAGAAACTATATTTATTGTTTGATACAGTTTATTTTTACGCAGATTTTAAAAATATTTAGGACTCTACAGGGTGAGCCAAAAAACTAGGACAGCATAAAGTTGTATTTTTTTAAATAGAACACCCTATATACGAATCGTATTTTCGATTTAGCTTATAATTTTAAATCTTTTTTATTAAGGGTTTACTATAACAAAACTTTATAGTTTCTGAGATAATTAAGTTTAAAGAAAAAAAGTCACATTTTCAAGCATCAATTCAATCCTAAATAACGTTTTCAATTTTGTGACAAATATATTCAAATTTGGAATTTAGCAAGGCCAAGGACAAGTTAATATAATTTTTATCTAATATTTGCAATAAAAGCTACAGGGTGTTGAACACATCGGCTCAAATTTGAACAAGTTTAAATGAATAAATATCTTTTTTTTTAAATGGTACACCCTGTATATTTTCATGTTATTTAATAGAGTAATAAAAACCCTAAATGTTTTGTTCAATATATCCTATACCTATTTATAATGGTTTTTGAGATATTTCAGTTTTTCTTATTTTCCATACTTTTTTACAGAAATAGTCTTCATTATCATAGTAGCCATGTAAAATAATAAAAAGAAACTACAGAAACAAACAGAATGTGGTTAAACATGATGAAATACATTATTCGTTATATTACAACGGCAATAGTTTAATTAAACATAATGTGAAAAAATTAACACAACAATAACGACAAGGCAAATACATATTTATTTTTATACTAAATTGAAACAAAAAAATTACCTATTAAATACTGAGATTAATTATTTCTTTTTTATAAGTGTTAGAATAAACGACCCTCTTGTGCAATGCACAAATTTAGTCTTTTTTGCATATTTTCTCGGACCCTGGACAAAATTAGTGGCGTTATTGTTCTACAGGTATCCCTAATCCTGTTTCGCATATCTTCCACTGTTGTTGGTGGATTAACATACACCTTATTTTTAATATAACCCCATAGGAAGAAATCTAATGGGGTGATGTCGTAAGACCTTGGTGGCCACTCAATGAAACCCCCACGTCCAATCCATTTTTGCGGATATCGTTGGTCCAAAAACGCACGAACTTCACGATGGTAATGCGGAGGCGCACCATCGTGCTGGAACCACATACTGTCGAGCTCATCCCTATCGAGACCTTGAAGCAGTTGGGGTAGTTCTTCTTATAGAAAGTTCAGGTAACTATGGCCATTTAGTGGTTCATTAAAAAAGTGGGGTCCAATAATTCGATTATGATGAATACCACACCAAACATTTAATGATCAGTGGTTCTGATGTTGCACCTCTCTAATCCAAAATGGGTTTTCTGTGGCATAATAATGCATGTTGCGTCTATTTACAGCACCGTTACTTCTAAAAGTAGCTTCATCACTAAACATTACCTTGCATAATAAATTTGGATTTAATTGAATCTCCGCATTTATTGTACGACAAAAGTTTACACGACTTTCAAAATCCTGTCCATGTAATTCTTGGTGTAATTCCATGTGATATGGATGATACCTATATTTCTTGGTAATACGATTAGCGGTGGATTGTGATGTTTCACATAATGCTGCTAACTGACGACTACCAATATAAGGATTTTCCTGAACATTTAACAATACTTGTAGTTCTTTTTCTCCATTAGTTACTGGTTTGTTGACCACTATACGTTTTGGATAATCAACAGTACCAGAAGAATCAAATCTTTGCATTAAGTTTTGAAAAGTATGGGTATTAGGCTGGCGTCGATCAGGATCCTTCATTTTGTAAATTCTTTTGAGCATCTCTTATTGTATAAATCATATCTATTAACTTATTCTTTGGAAAATTCATTTTACAATATAAGATGAATGCAAAAAAAACCAAACTACACTAGATAAAAACCAAAAGAAACGATTGCGGTTATAAATTTGACACACAGAAAAATGTTCTTTTACATTGTTTTTGCCATGGCTGCTATGATAATGAAGACTATTTCTGTAAAAAAGTATGGAAAATAAGAAAAACTGAAATATCTCAAAAACTATTATAAATAGGTATAGGATATATTGAACAAAACCTTTAGGGTTTTTATTACTCTATTAAATAACATGAAAATATACAGGGTATATATATATATATAAAAACGATATTTATTCATTTAAACTTGTTCCAATTTGAGCCGATGTGTTCAACACCCTGTAGCTTTTATTGCAAATATTAGGTAAAAATTATGTTAACTTGTCCTTGGCCTTGCTAAATTCCAAATTTGAATATATTTGTCACAAAATTGAAAACGTTATTTAGGATTGAATTGATGCTTGAAAATGTGACTTTTTTTCTTTAAACTTAATTATCTCAGAAACTATAAAGTTTTGTTATAGTAAACCCTTAATAAAAAAGATTTAAAATTATAAGCTAAATCGAAAATACGATTCGTATATAGGGTATTTTATTTAAAAAAATACAACTTTATGCTGTCCTAGTTTTTTGGCTCACCCTGTAGAGTCCTAAATATTTTTAAAATCTGCGTAAAAATAAACTGTATCAAACAATAAATATAGTTTTTTTGGTAATTTCACCGAAAAGGCATAAACTTACTTCATCCATTCGTTGACTCACCCTGTACCTACACATTAAATCAATAATCTCCTTTTTGGGAAGCCTTTTTTGGGGTCCTTGGGTGCATCTTAAAATTTGTCTTTTTCTTTTTAAGCCCATTAAAGCGACAGAACCAGAGTGGAATTTGCAGTGAACAAACTTTTTACCTTTTTTAAGGGTCTTAAGGGAAAAAAGGCAACTTTTATATTGCAAAAGTCTTTGATAAGTGCGGACCTACATTACTCTTCCTTGGTAACAAATTCTTTGATCTGCAGTAAAAATTTGTTCTTGTAGATGAGTGACGCATTGAAAAATCTTTACATTTTTTCTAATATATACACATAATATTTTGATTTTAGGTAAGAAAGTAACCTATTTAAATTAGATATCTTTCACTACGTACAAGAAGCATATAATGTTGTTTTCAGGGGAATTAGATCACATATTAAATTGAGAAAACCGAGCATATTTTATGAGCTTGGGTGTTCAAGGCGCCTGTATTTCATTATTTGGAAACACGGAGTAATAATATGTACAGGAGCTTCTCGGTATGAATAAAAACAATAACTTCTTGAAGCTACAGTTTGAATTCAAAATACAACTGCAGGTAATTGAAGTGAGAAGTAAGTGAGTATTTGCATAACTAGGCCAAGCAAAAGAGATCTGTTATAAACAATTAAAACCAAGAAATTGCGTTTTTTTTGTTTATAAAATCAAAACTTATAACACACGAATTGTAGAGGAAAAAATTACCAACAAAAACAGCTATGGATGAACGCAATTGGATCATTATTTATTTACTTATTTTTTTATTTATTTACTATGTCCTACGGGACCAGAGTCCCTATTATTAGGCAGGAAAAGAACAGAGTTACATATATCCTAAAGTTATATACATAATACAGACAGTACAATAAGCAGGGGCGAATCCAGCCTCTCTCGTGGGGGGGGGGGGCGGGGCGGTGATAACACAAAAATAGAGTATGGCAAGCGAAAGCAAGTTGTCGACGGGGGGGACACCAGTAACATTCCCATTTCTAGTGTAAAAGGCACGGTCCGGTCTATTTTTCTGAATTTGAAGCTCTTAGAGAAGGGGGGGCGATCACAAGAAAAAACAAGTTGCCGACAAGGGGGGGATGCCATCAGCATACACATTCCTAGTATAAGAGGCAGAATTGGGTCTAGTTTCCTGAAATCAAAGCTCTTGGGGGGAGGGCTATCGCAAGAAAAACAAGTTGTTATAGGGGGGATCCAGCAGCATACATATTCTTAGTATAAGAGGCAGAATTGGGTCTATATTTCTGAACTCAAAGCTCTTGGGAGGAGGAGGGGAGCGATCGCAAGCATACACATTCCTATACTCTATTCAAGAACTAGGGAGAGTGATAAAACTGTTACCGAAATCTCCAACGTAAGGTAACTGAGGACTGTCGTATATCTAGATATTATAAGCTTTTATAAATTTACTGCAACAATAAAATTTCTGATAGTTCAATTTAATTTCTGTCAGTGAGCAAAGTACACCTTACCTTTAGTAATTTATCTTGTTTGCGCTTGTTTTTATATATTATTTGAGATTAGTGAGATACCCAAAAGATATGGCTTTCACCTCTATATTTATTCCAAAATCGTTAAACCAGGGCATTTTTTCCTCAACGAAAAACTTATTACGATGAATGTTTATGATGCCTTAACATATCAATATCTAGATAATAATGTTAAAAGCTCTATTGAGATGTGTTTCAACATGACAGGAGTTGGAAAATCTACTATGTATCGACAACTGAAGAAGAAAAAAAAACGATTGGGATTGTTAGTACTCCCAAGTCACATTCGATCACAGGCAGACGAAAAACCTCCTTGGAAGAAGAGATGGAAACTGCAATAAAAGGAGTTGTACATACATTTTATTATGAGAAGCAGATCCCAACCGTCGACAAAATTCTAACTAAAATCAATGAAGATCGGGGTCTACCTGAAATTAAAAGAACTGAGCTCTGGAAATTGCTCAGAGAACGTAATTCTTGCTGGGAAAAACCAGATAGGTAATCTGTTCTTATAAACCGTCCGGAACCTGTCCGTTGGAGAAGGAAATATCTCTCTCAAGTGAAAGGTAGAGTTGCTAGAAATAACAACTTACAAAATTAGTAATTTAAAGGAACTCTTGACAGATTTTTTGAATAAAGTTATTGCGGAAAATCCATATAATAAAAGAATAAAAGAAAATGTGGAAACTCGATCTCATGATCGGTGAGATAGAGGAACCAATTATAATTAATTTGAGCGAAGATAGCTTCACTGACTTTGATTACGAATTAGATACGTAATATTAAACACAATTTATTATTTAAATTTTTGTTTTTATTGTATTTTATTGTTTAATGTAATTTTTATTAAAATTCTTATAGTCCAGCAACGTGGTAACAATCTTTATCTACCAATATCTCAAATTAAGATTTAATTTCTTCATTACTTTGTAATTTATCAAGTGTTTTACAACATACATGGGTATTTAAATATGTAGATAAGTTTTTGTCCGTGTAATTTAAAATAAAATAGAATAAAATATTGGCGAAGCGGACGTGAAAATTTGTCAATCTACATGATTCTCGTATTAAAAAGTGCGGAGCACTCCAAAGTATGGAATAACTCCGGGTCCGACAGATGGCGACAGCGCTGTTTCGTCCTAATATGGGACTCGTCAGGCCACCGCAGTCGGTATAAACCATCATCTCGCCTTTGCATCGTATAAGCCATACTTATAATCAAAATACGGCAAATAAGACGACAAAGGCGACATCTCGATGGTCCACTCGATAATACAAGAACCATACAGATTAACAAAGTTTGTAAGAGAACCGTCATATGGTGGCGCGACGGTGAATTAAAACAGAAATATGTAAAATCGAGTACACGAAACGCGCTGCCCAAAAGATAGGGGTCGCATTTTTCGGTACTGGCAAGCAAGCATACCGCTATTTAAGCAGCCAAAGCCACGTGCCGCACCAAACGATCCCACCATGAGAGCATCGTTTAGCGTGTTTCAAAGCCAGACAAACTTTGTTAATCTGTATGGTTCTTGTATTATCGAGTGGACCATCGAGATGTCGCCTTTGTCGTCTTATTTGCCGTATTTTGATTATAAGTATGGCTTATACGATGCAAAGGCGAGATGATGGTTTGTACCGACTGCGGTGGCCTGACGAGTCCCATATTAGGACGAAACAGCGCTGTTGCCATCTGTCGGACCAGGAGTTATTCCATACTTTGGAGTGCTCCGCACTTTTTAATACGAGAATCATGTAGATTGACAAATTTTCACGTCCGCTTCACCAATATTTTATTCTATTTTATACATGGGTATTGTGAAATTGAAAAATAGTAGGGTTACCATATTTCTAACAGAACAGCATAAATATGCATGAATAAACGATGTCGGTATAATGAGATAAGGATTATACCTTGCATTGGTATATAGGTCCGTTACTAATGGATAAATAACGTAACCTTGCTAAAACTCTCCTCGAACCTACACGTGTAAGTTATATTTATTATTACAATGTTCCGTTGCCGAGTTATTAACTTATTAATGTGGAAATTTAATAGAACTATTTCAGCCCGTGTTAATGTAATAACATTAAAACAAGCATGAGTTTCTGAAGGGCTTCGGTTTGAAGTAATATTTAAAGTGCTTTCTCCAAAATAGTGCTTTTAGAAGTGAAATTATACTAGACGACAAATTTCAGTATTCTACACACATTTTTTTACAGAGTTTTTGCGCCGTATCAACAACCTCTGCAATATAAAGACACAACGTTGATTTGTCACAGTATGTGTATATATATGTATATATATATATATATATATATATATATATATATATATATAAATATATATATATATATATATATATATATATATTTATATATATATATATATATATATATATATATATATACAGGTGTGGAAAATCCAATAAAGCATACTGTTGTATCGTAGCCTGCTTCCTGGTTTCCAGCAAAAATGGTGGGCAAGGATTTTTCGCTGGTTTCGGGTCGTCAAAACACAGTGGGTCGAAAGAACGGATTTGATATTAAAAATAAAAATCGGATCCAACATAGCAAACTAAAACTTTAAAATCATGAAAATAAATTCGAAAAACGTCTAATGTGGTTCAACGCTTTACAAATAAAATAAAACGAATAATTGTATTTCCATGAATAAAATATTACGCTTGACTTCAAATTACATTTTAAATATACTATAACAATAAATACATGGATATCGATAATCGTTAAAAAGGCGAAAGTACTTTTTCCTCTATGCTTAAGACTTCTTAATAAATACCAATGCAAATAATTTGTAAGTAATATAATATTTATTGATTCACATAAATAAATAAATAATATGACTGTAATAAAAATAATAAATTATTGGCGTTATAATTGTTGAACTATGAATTTTTTACAGATACCTCAGACACTTTTAAAGCTTCTCTTAAAATTTCTGAGTGCTAGGTGACCTTAGAAATGCATAGTGAATTTTAAAATTACAAGAAAATTTCTTTTCTTAACGTAATTGGATGTACACCCTTAAAATAAATTGTTGGCGTTATAATTGTTGAACTGTGAATTTTTTACAGATACCTAAGACACTTTTAAAGCTTCTCTTAAAATTTCTTAGTGCTGAGTAACCTTAAAAATGCATAGTGAATTTTAAAATTACAAGAAAATTTCTTTTTTTAACGTCAGTGGATGTACACCCTTAAAATAAATTGTTGGCGTTATAATTGTTGAACTATGAATTTTTTACAGATATCTAAGACACTTTTAAAGCTTTTCTTAAAATTTCTGAGTGCTGGGTAACCTTGAAAATGTATAGTGAATTTTAAAATAACAAGAAAATTTCTTATCTTAACGTAATTGGATATACACCCTTAAAATAAATTGTTGGCGTTATAATTGTTGAACTATGAATTTTTTACAGATACCTAAGACACTTTTAAAGCTTCTCTTAAAATTTCTGAGTGCTGGGAGGCCTTAAAGAAGCATAGTTAATTTTAAAATTACAAGAAAATTAATTTTTTTAACGTCAGTGGATGTACACAGTTAAAATAAATTGTTGGCGTTATAATTGTTGAACTATGAATTTTTTACAGATACCTAAGACACTTTTAAAGCTTCTCTTAAAATTTCTGAGTGCTGAGTAACCTTAAAAATGCAAAGTGAATTTTAAAATAACAAGAAAATTTCTTTTCTTAACGTAATTGGATATACACCCTTAAAATAAATTGTTGGCGTTATAATTGTTGAACTATGAATTTTTTACAGATACCTCAGACACTTTTAAAGCTTCTCTTAAAATTTCTGAGTGCTGGGTGGCCTTAAAAATGCATAGTGAATTTTAAAATTACAAGAAAATTTCTTTTTTTAACGTAATTGAATGTACACCCTTAAAATAAATTGTTGGCGTTATAATTGTTGAACTATGAATTTTTTACAGATACCTCAGACACTTTTAAAGCTTTTCTCAAAATTTCTGAGTGCTGGGTGGCCTTAAAAATGTATAGTGAATTTTAAAATAACAAGAAAATTTCTTTTCTTAACGTAATTGGATATACACCCTTAAAATAAATTGTTGGCATTATAATTGTTGAACTATGAATTTTTTACAGATACCTAAGACACTTTTAAAGCTTTTATTAAAATTTGTGAGTGCTGGGTGGCCTTAAAAATGCATAGTGAATTTTAAAATTACAAGAAAATTAATTTTTTTAACGTCAGTGGATGTACACAGTTAAAATAAATTGTTGGCGTTATAATTGTTGAACTATGAATTTTTTACAGATACCTAAGACACTTTTAAAGCTTCTCTTAAAATTTGTGAGTGCTGAGTAACCTTAAAAATGCAAAGTGAATTTTAAAATAACAAGAAAATTTCTTTTCTTAACGTAATTGGATATACACCCTTAAAATAAATTGTTGGCGTTATAATTGTTGAACTATGAATTTTTTACAGATACCTCAGACACTTTTAAAGATTCTCTTAAAATTTCTGAGTGCTGGGTGGCCTTAAAAATGCATAGTGAATTTTAAAATTACAAGAAAATTTCTTTTTTTAACGTAATTGAATGTACACCCTTAAAATAAATTGTTGGCGTTATAATTGTTGAACTATGAATTTTTTACAGATACCTCAGACACTTTTAAAGCTTTTCTCAAAATTTCTGAGTGCTGGGTGGCCTTAAAAATGTATAGTGAATTTTAAAATAACAAGAAAATTTCTTTTCTTAACGTAATTGGATATACACCCATAAAATAAATTGTTGGCATTATAATTGTTGAACTATGAATTTTTTACAGATACCTAAGACACTTTTAAAGCTTTTATTAAAATTTGTGAGTGCTGGGTGGCCTTAAAAATGCATAGTGAATTTTAAAATAACAAGAAAATTTCTTTTCTTAACGTAATTGGATGTACACCCTTAAAATAAATTGTTGACGTTATAATTGTTGAACTATGAATTTTTTACAGATACCTAAGACACTTTTAAAGCTTCTCTTAAAATTTCTGAGTGCTAGGTGACCTTAGAAATGCATAGTGAATTTTAAAATTACAAGAAAATTTCTTTTCTTAACGTAATTGGATGTACACCCTTAAAATAAATTGTTGGCGTTATAATTGTTGAACTGTGAATTTTTTACAGATACCTAAGACACTTTTAAAGCTTCTCTTAAAATTTCTGAGTGCTGAGTAACCTTAAAAATGCATAGTGAATTTTAAAATTACAAGAAAATTTCTTTTTTTAACGTCAGTGGATGTACACCCTTAAAATAAATTGTTGGCGTTATAATTGTTGAACTATGAATTTTTTACAGATACCTAAGACACTTTTAAAGCTTTTCTTAAAATTTCTGAGTGCTGGGTAACCTTAAAAATGTATAGTGAATTTTAAAATAACAAGAAAATTTCTTATCTTAACGTAATTGGATATACACCCTTAAAATAAATTGTTGGCGTTATAATTGTTGAACTATGAATTTTTTACAGATACCTAAGACACTTTTAAAGCTTCTCTTAAAATTTCTGAGTGCTGGGAGGCCTTAAAGAAGCATAGTTAATTTTAAAATTACAAGAAAATTAATTTTTTTAACGTCAGTGGATGTACACAGTTAAAATAAATTGTTGGCGTTATAATTGTTGAACTATGAATTTTTTACAGATACCTAAGACACTTTTAAAGCTTCTCTTAAAATTTCTGAGTGCTGAGTAACCTTAAAAATGCAAAGTGAATTTTAAAATAACAAGAAAATTTCTTTTCTTAACGTAATTGGATATACACCCTTAAAATAAATTGTTGGCGTTATAATTGTTGAACTATGAATTTTTTACAGATACCTCAGACACTTTTAAAGCTTCTCCTAAAATTTCTGAGTGCTGGGTGCCCTTAAAAATGCATAGTGAATTTTAAAATTACAAGAAAATTTCTTTTTTTAACGTAATTGAATGTACACTCTTAAAATAAATTGTTGGCGTTATAATTGTTGAACTATGAATTTTTACAGATGCCTCAGACACTTTTAAAGCTTTTCTCAAAATTTCTGAGTGCTGGGTGGCCTTAAAAATGTATAGTGAATTTTAAAATAACAAGAAAATTTCTTTTCTTAACGTAATTGGATATACACCCTTAAAATAAATTGTTGGCATTATAATTGTTGAACTATGAATTTTTTACAGATACCTAAGACACTTTTAAAGCTTTTATTAAAATTTGTGAGTGCTGGGTGGCCTTAAAAATGCATAGTGAATTTTAAAATAACAAGAAAATTTCTTTTCTTAACGTAATTGGATGTACACCCTTAAAATAAATTGTTGACGTTATAATTGTTGAACTATGAATTTTTTACAGATACCTAAGACACTTTTAAAGCTTCTCTTAAAATTTCTGAGTGCTGGGTGGCCTTAAAAACGCATAGCGAATTTTAAAATTACAAGAAAATTTATTTTTTTAACGTCAGTGGATGTACACCCTTAAAATAAATTGTTGGCGTTATAATTGTTAAACTATGAATTTTTTACAGATACCTACGACACTTTTAAAGCTTTTCTTAAAATTTCTGAGTGCTGGGTAGCCTTGAAAATGCATAGTGAATTTTAAAATAACAAGAAAATTTCTTATCCTAACGTAATTGGATGTACACCCTTAAAATAAATTGTTGGCGTTATAATTGTTGAACTATGAATTTTTTACAGATACCTAAGACACTTCTAAAGCTTCTCTCAAAGTTTCTGAGTGTTGATTGGCCTTAAAAATGCATAGTGAATTTTAAAATAACAAGAAAATTAATTTTTTTAACGTCAGTGGATGTAAACAGTTAAAATAAACTGTTGGCGTTATAATTGTTGAATTATGAATTTTTTACAAATACCTAAGACACTTCTAAAGCTTCTCTTAAAATTTCTCAGTGCTGGGTGGCATTAAAAATGCATAGTGAATTTTAAAATAACAAGAAAATTTCTTTTCTTAACGTAATTGGATGTACACCCTTAAAATAAATTGTTGGCGTTATAATTGTTGAACTATGAATTTTTCACAGATACCTAAGACACTTTTAAAGCTTCTATTAAAATTTGTGAGTGCTGGGTGGCCTTAAAAATGCATAGTGAATTTTAAAATAACAAGAAAATTTCTTTTCCTAACGTAATTGGATGTACACCCTTAAAATAAATTGTTGACGTTATAATTGTTGAACTATGAAATTTTTACAGATACCTAAGACACTTTTAAAGCTTCTCTTAAAATTTCTGAGTGCTGGGTGGCCTTAGAAAAGCATAGTGAATTTTAAAATTACAAGAAAATTTATTTTTTTAACGTCAGTGGATGTACACTCTTAAAATAAATTGTTGGCGTTATAATTGTTGAACTATGAATTTTTTACAGATACCTAAGACACTTTTAAAGCTTTTATTAAAATTTGTGAGTGCTGGGTGGCCTTAAAAATGCATAGTGAATTTTAAAATTACAAGAAAATTAATTTTTTTAACGTCAGTGGATGTACACAGTTAAAATAAATTGTTGGCGTTATAATTGTTGAACTATGAATTTTTTACAGATACCTAAGACACTTTTAAAGCTTCTCTTAAAATTTGTGAGTGCTGAGTAACCTTAAAAATGCAAAGTGAATTTTAAAATAACAAGAAAATTTCTTTTCTTAACGTAATTGGATATACACCCTTAAAATAAATTGTTGGCGTTATAATTGTTGAACTATGAATTTTTTACAGATACCTCAGACACTTTTAAAGATTCTCTTAAAATTTCTGAGTGCTGGGTGGCCTTAAAAATGCATAGTGAATTTTAAAATTACAAGAAAATTTCTTTTTTTAACGTAATTGAATGTACACCCTTAAAATAAATTGTTGGCGTTATAATTGTTGAACTATGAATTTTTTACAGATACCTCAGACACTTTTAAAGCTTTTCTCAAAATTTCTGAGTGCTGGGTGGCCTTAAAAATGTATAGTGAATTTTAAAATAACAAGAAAATTTCTTTTCTTAACGTAATTGGATATACACCCATAAAATAAATTGTTGGCATTATAATTGTTGAACTATGAATTTTTTACAGATACCTAAGACACTTTTAAAGCTTTTATTAAAATTTGTGAGTGCTGGGTGGCCTTAAAAATGCATAGTGAATTTTAAAATAACAAGAAAATTTCTTTTCTTAACGTAATTGGATGTACACCCTTAAAATAAATTGTTGACGTTATAATTGTTGAACTATGAATTTTTTACAGATACCTAAGACACTTTTAAAGCTTCTCTTAAAATTTCTGAGTGCTAGGTGACCTTAGAAATGCATAGTGAATTTTAAAATTACAAGAAAATTTCTTTTCTTAACGTAATTGGATGTACACCCTTAAAATAAATTGTTGGCGTTATAATTGTTGAACTGTGAATTTTTTACAGATACCTAAGACACTTTTAAAGCTTCTCTTAAAATTTCTGAGTGCTGAGTAACCTTAAAAATGCATAGTGAATTTTAAAATTACAAGAAAATTTCTTTTTTTAACGTCAGTGGATGTACACCCTTAAAATAAATTGTTGGCGTTATAATTGTTGAACTATGAATTTTTTACAGATACCTAAGACACTTTTAAAGCTTTTCTTAAAATTTCTGAGTGCTGGGTAACCTTAAAAATGTATAGTGAATTTTAAAATAACAAGAAAATTTCTTATCTTAACGTAATTGGATATACACCCTTAAAATAAATTGTTGGCGTTATAATTGTTGAACTATGAATTTTTTACAGATACCTAAGACACTTTTAAAGCTTCTCTTAAAATTTCTGAGTGCTGGGAGGCCTTAAAGAAGCATAGTTAATTTTAAAATTACAAGAAAATTAATTTTTTTAACGTCAGTGGATGTACACAGTTAAAATAAATTGTTGGCGTTATAATTGTTGAACTATGAATTTTTTACAGATACCTAAGACACTTTTAAAGCTTCTCTTAAAATTTCTGAGTGCTGAGTAACCTTAAAAATGCAAAGTGAATTTTAAAATAACAAGAAAATTTCTTTTCTTAACGTAATTGGATATACACCCTTAAAATAAATTGTTGGCGTTATAATTGTTGAACTATGAATTTTTTACAGATACCTCAGACACTTTTAAAGCTTCTCCTAAAATTTCTGAGTGCTGGGTGCCCTTAAAAATGCATAGTGAATTTTAAAATTACAAGAAAATTTCTTTTTTTAACGTAATTGAATGTACACTCTTAAAATAAATTGTTGGCGTTATAATTGTTGAACTATGAATTTTTACAGATGCCTCAGACACTTTTAAAGCTTTTCTCAAAATTTCTGAGTGCTGGGTGGCCTTAAAAATGTATAGTGAATTTTAAAATAACAAGAAAATTTCTTTTCTTAACGTAATTGGATATACACCCTTAAAATAAATTGTTGGCATTATAATTGTTGAACTATGAATTTTTTACAGATACCTAAGACACTTTTAAAGCTTTTATTAAAATTTGTGAGTGCTGGGTGGCCTTAAAAATGCATAGTGAATTTTAAAATAACAAGAAAATTTCTTTTCTTAACGTAATTGGATGTACACCCTTAAAATAAATTGTTGACGTTATAATTGTTGAACTATGAATTTTTTACAGATACCTAAGACACTTTTAAAGCTTCTCTTAAAATTTCTGAGTGCTGGGTGGCCTTAAAAACGCATAGCGAATTTTAAAATTACAAGAAAATTTATTTTTTTAACGTCAGTGGATGTACACCCTTAAAATAAATTGTTGGCGTTATAATTGTTAAACTATGAATTTTTTACAGATACCTACGACACTTTTAAAGCTTTTCTTAAAATTTCTGAGTGCTGGGTAGCCTTGAAAATGCATAGTGAATTTTAAAATAACAAGAAAATTTCTTATCCTAACGTAATTGGATGTACACCCTTAAAATAAATTGTTGGCGTTATAATTGTTGAACTATGAATTTTTTACAGATACCTAAGACACTTCTAAAGCTTCTCTCAAAGTTTCTGAGTGTTGATTGGCCTTAAAAATGCATAGTGAATTTTAAAATAACAAGAAAATTAATTTTTTTAACGTCAGTGGATGTAAACAGTTAAAATAAACTGTTGGCGTTATAATTGTTGAATTATGAATTTTTTACAAATACCTAAGACACTTCTAAAGCTTCTCTTAAAATTTCTCAGTGCTGGGTGGCATTAAAAATGCATAGTGAATTTTAAAATAACAAGAAAATTTCTTTTCTTAACGTAATTGGATGTACACCCTTAAAATAAATTGTTGGCGTTATAATTGTTGAACTATGAATTTTTCACAGATACCTAAGACACTTTTAAAGCTTCTATTAAAATTTGTGAGTGCTGGGTGGCCTTAAAAATGCATAGTGAATTTTAAAATAACAAGAAAATTTCTTTTCCTAACGTAATTGGATGTACACCCTTAAAATAAATTGTTGACGTTATAATTGTTGAACTATGAAATTTTTACAGATACCTAAGACACTTTTAAAGCTTCTCTTAAAATTTCTGAGTGCTGGGTGGCCTTAGAAAAGCATAGTGAATTTTAAAATTACAAGAAAATTTATTTTTTTAACGTCAGTGGATGTACACTCTTAAAATAAATTGTTGGCGTTATAATTGTTGAACTATGAATTTTTTACAGATACCTAAGACACTTTTAAAGCTTCTCTTAAAATTTATGAGTGCTGAGTATCCTTGAAAATGCATAGTGAATTTTAAAATAACAAGAAAATTTCTTTTCTTAACGTAATTGGATATACACCCTTAAAATAAATTGTTGGAGTTATAATTGTTGAACTATGAATTTTTTACAGATACCTAAGACACTTTTAAAGCTTTTCTTAAAATTTCTGAGTGCTGGGTCGCCTTAAAAATGCATAGTGAATTTTAGAATTACAAGAAAATTTCTTTTTTTAACTTCATTGGATGTACACCCTTAAAATAAATTGGTGGCGTTATAATTGTTGAACTATGAATTTTTTACAGATACTTAAGACACTTTTAAAACTTTTCTTAAAATTTTTGAGTGCTGGGTGGCCTTAAAAAAGCATAGTGAATTTTGAAATTACAAGAAAATTTCTTTTTTTAACTTCATTGGATGTACACCCTTAAAATAATTTGTTGGCGTTATAATTGTTGAACTATGAACTTTTTACAGATACCTAAGACACTTTTAAAGCTTTTCTTAAAATTTCTGAGTGCTGGGTCGCCTTGAAAATGCAAAGTGAATTTTAAAATTACAAGAAAATTTCTTTTTAAACTTCATTGGATGTACACCCTTAAAATAAATTGGTGGCGTTATAATTGTTGAACTATGAATTTTTTACAGATACCTAAGACACTTTTAAAGATTCTCTTAAAATTTCTGAGTGCTGGGTGGCCTTAAAAATGCATAGTGAATTTTAAAATAACAAGAAAATTAATTTTTTTAACGTCAGTGGATGTACACAGTTAAAATAAATTGTTGACGTTATAATTGTTGAACTATGAATTTTTTACAGATACCTAAGACACTTTTAAAGCTTCTCTTAAAATTTCTGATTGCTGGGTGGCCTTAAAAATGTATAGTGAATTTTAAAATAACAAGAAAATTTCTTTTCTTAACGTAATTGGATATACACCCTTAAAATAAATTGTTGGCGTTATAATTGTTGAACTATGAATTTTTTACAGATACCTAAGACACTTTTAAAGATTCTCTTAAAATTTCTGAGTGCTGGGTGGCCTTAAAAATGCATAGTGAATTTTAAAATAACAAGAAAATATATTTTCTTAACGTAATTGGATGTACACCCTTAAAATAAATTGTTGACGTTATAATTGTTGAACTATGAACTTTTTACAGATACCTAAGACACTTTTAAAGCTTTTCTTAAAATTTCTGAGTGCTGGGTCGCCTTGAAAATGCAAAGTGAATTTTAAAATTACAAGAAAATTTATTTTTTTAACGTCAGTGGATGTACACCCTTAAAATAAATTGTTGGCGTTATAATTGTTAAACTATGAATTTTTTACAGATACCTAAGACACTTTTAAAGCTTCTCTTAAAATTTCTGCGTGCTGGGTAGCCTTGAAAATGCATAGTGAATTTTAAAATTACAAGAAAATTTCTTATCCTAACGTAATTGGATGTACACCCTTAAAATAAATTGTTGGCGTTATAATTGTTGAACTATGAATTTTTTACAGATATCTAAGACACTTCTAAAGCTTCTCTCAAAGTTTCTGAGTGTTGGGTGGCCTTAAAAATGCATAGTGAATTTTAAAATAACAAGAAAATTTCTTTTCTTAACGTAATTGGATGTACACCCTTAAAATAAATTGTTGGCGTTGTAATTGTTGAACTATGAATTTTTTACAGATACCTAAGACACTTTTAAAGCTTTTATTAAAATTTGTGAGTGCTGGGTGGCCTTAGAAATGCATAGTGAATTTTAAAATAACAAGAAAATTTCTTTTCCTAACGTAATTGGATGTACACCCTTAAAATAAATTGTTGACGTTATAGTTGTTGAACTATGAATTTTTTACAGATAGCTAAGACACTTTTAAAGCTTTTCTTAAAATTTCTGAGTGCTGGGTGGCCTTAGAAAAGCATAGTGAATTTTAAAATAACAAGAAAATTTCTTTTTTTAACGTCAGTGGATGTACACCCTTAAAATAAATTGTTGGCGTTATAATTGTTGAACTATGAATTTTTTACAGATACCTAAGACACTTTTAAAGCTTTTATTAAAATTTGTGAGTGCTGGGTGGCCTTAAAAATGCATAGTGAATTTTAAAATAACAAGAAAATTTCTTTTCCTAACGTAATTGGATGTACACCCTTAAAATAAATTGTTGACGTTATAATTGTTGAACTATGAATTTTTTACAGATAGCTAAGACACTTTTAAAGCTTCTCTTAAAATTTCTGAGTGCTGGGTGGCCTTAAAAAAGCATAGTGAATTTTAAAATTACAAGAAAATTTATTTTTTTAACGTCAGTGGATGTACACCCTTAAAATAAATTGTTGGCGTTATAATTGTTGAACTATGAATTTTTTACAGATACCTAAGACACTTTTAAAGCTTCTCTCAAAATTTCTGAGTGCTGGTTGGCCTTAAAAATGTATAGTGAATTTTAAAATAACAAGAAAATTTCTTTTCTTAACGTAATTGGATGTACACCCTTAAAATAAATTGTTGGCGTTATAATTGTTGAACTATGAATTTTTTACAGATACCTAAGACACATTTAAAGCTTCTCTTAAAATTTCTGAGTGCTGGGTGGCCTTAGAAATGCATAGTGAATTTTGAAATAACAAGAAAATTTCTTTTCTTAACGTAATTGGATGTACACCCTTAAAATAAATTGTTGGCGTTATAATTGTTGAACTATGAATTTTTTACAGATACCTAAGATACTTCTAAAGCTTCTCTCAAAATTTCTGAGTGCTGGGTGGCCTTAAAAATGCATAGTGAATTTTAAAATTACAAGAGAATTTCTTTTCTTAACGTAATTGGATGTACACCCTTAAAATAAATTGTTGGCGTTATAATTGTTGAACTGTGAATTTTTTACAGATACCTAAGACACTTTTAAATCTTCTCTTAAAATTTCTGAGTGCTGGGTGGCCTTAAAAATGCATAGTGAATTTTAAAATAACAAGAAAATTTCTTTTCTTAACGTAATTGGATATACACCCTTAAAATAAATTGTTGGCGTTATAATTGTTGAACTGTGAATTTTTTACAGATACCTAAGACACTTTTAAAGCTTCTTTTAAAATTTCTGAGTGCTGGGTGGCCTTAAAGAAGCATAGTTAATTTTAAAACTACAAGAAAATTAATTTTTTTAACGTCAGTGGATGTACACAGTTAAAATAAATTGTTGGCGTTATAATTGTTGAACTATGAATTTTTTACAGATACTTAAGACACTTTTAAAGCTTCTCTTAGAATTTCTGAGTGCTGGGTGGCCTTTAAAAAGCATAGTGAATTTTAAAATTACAAGAAAATTAATTTTTTTAACGTCAGTGGATGTACACAGTTAAAATAAATTGTTGGCGTTATAATTGTTGAACTATGAATTTTTTACAGATACCTAAGACACTTTTAAAGCTTCTCTTAAAATTTGTGAGTGCTGAGTAACCTTAAAAATGCAAAGTGAATTTTAAAATAACAAGAAAATTTCTTTTCTTAACGTAATTGGATATACACCCTTAAAATAAATTGTTGGCGTTATAATTGTTGAACTATGAATTTTTTACAGATACCTCAGACACTTTTAAAGCTTCTCTTAAAATTTCTGAGTGCTGGGTGGCCTTAAAAATGCATAGTGAATTTTAAAATTACAAGAAAATTTCTTTTTTTAACGTAATTGAATGTACACCCTTAAAATAAATTGTTGGCGTTATAATTGTTGAACTATGAATTTTTTACAGATACCTCAGACACTTTTAAAGCTTTTCTCAAAATTTGTAAGTGCTGGGTGGCCTTAAAAATGTATAGTGAATTTTAAAATAACAAGAAAATTTCTTTTCTTAACGTAATTGGATATACACCCTTAAAATAAATTGTTGGCGTTATAATTGTTGAACTATGAATTTTTTACAGATACCTAAGACACTTTTAAAGATTCTCTTAAAATTTCTGAGTACTGGGTGGCCTTAAAAATGCATAGTGAATTTTAAAATAACAAGAAAATTAATTTTTTTAACGTCAGTGGATGTACACAGTTAAAATAAATTGTTGGCGTTATAATTGTTGAACTATGAATTTTTTACAAATACCTAAGACCCTTCTAAAGCTTCTCTTAAAATTTCTCAGTGCTGGGTGGCATTAAAAATGCATAGTGAATTTTAAAATAACAAGAAAATTTCTTTTCTTAACGTAATTGGATGTACACCCTTAAAATAAATTGTTGGCGTTATAATTGTTGAACTGTGAATTTTTTACAGATACCTCAGACACTTTTAAAGCTTCTCTTAAAATTTCTGAGTGCTGAGTAACCTTAAAAATGCATAGTGAATTTTAAAATTACAAGAAAATTTCTTTTTTTAACGTCATTGGATGTACACCTTTAAAATAAATTGTTGGCGTTATAATTGTTGAACTATGAATTTTTTACAGATACCTAAGACACTTTTTAAGCTTCTATTAAAATTTCTGAGTGCTGGGTGGCCTTAAAAATGCATAGTGAATTTTAAAATTACAAGAAAATTTCTTTTTTTAACGTAATTGAATGTACACCCTTAAAATAAATTGTTGGCGTTATAATTGTTGAACTATGAATTTTTTACAGATACCTCAGACACTTTTAAAGCTTTTCTCAAAATTTCTGAGTGCTGGGTGGCCTTAAAAATGTATAGTGAATTTTAAAATAACAAGAAAATTTCTTTTCTTAACGTAATTGGATATACACCCTTAAAATAAATTGTTGGCATTATAATTGTTGAACTATGAATTTTTTACAGATACCTAAGACACTTTTAAAGCTTTTATTAAAATTTGTGAGTGCTGGGTGGCCTTAAAAATGCATAGTGAATTTTAAAATAACAAGAAAATTTCTTTTCTTAACGTAATTGGATGTACACCCTTAAAATAAATTGTTGACGTTATAATTGTTGAACTATGAATTTTTTACAGATACCTAAGACACCTTTAAAGCTTCTCTTAAAATTTCTGAGTGCTAGGTGACCTTAGAAATGCATAGTGAATTTTAAAATTACAAGAAAATTTCTTTTCTTAACGTAATTGGATGTACACCCTTAAAATAAATTGTTGGCGTTATAATTGTTGAACTGTGAATTTTTTACAGATACCTAAGACACTTTTAAAGCTTCTCTTAAAATTTCTGAGTGCTGAGTAACCTTAAAAATGCATAGTGAATTTTAAAATTACAAGAAAATTTCTTTTTTTAACGTCAGTGGATGTACACCCTTAAAATAAATTGTTGGCGTTATAATTGTTGAACTATGAATTTTTTACAGATACCTAAGACACTTTTAAAGCTTTTCTTAAAATTTCTGAGTGCTGGGTAACCTTAAAAATGTATAGTGAATTTTAAAATAACAAGAAAATTTCTTATCTTAACGTAATTGGATATACACCCTTAAAATAAATTGTTGGCGTTATAATTGTTGAACTATGAATTTTTTACAGATACCTAAGACACTTTTAAAGCTTCTCTTAAAATTTCTGAGTGCTGGGAGGCCTTAAAGAAGCATAGTTAATTTTAAAATTACAAGAAAATTAATTTTTTTAACGTCAGTGGATGTACACAGTTAAAATAAATTGTTGGCGTTATAATTGTTGAACTATGAATTTTTTACAGATACCTAAGACACTTTTAAAGCTTCTCTTAAAATTTCTGAGTGCTGAGTAACCTTAAAAATGCAAAGTGAATTTTAAAATAACAAGAAAATTTCTTTTCTTAACGTAATTGGATATACACCCTTAAAATAAATTGTTGGCGTTATAATTGTTGAACTATGAATTTTTTACAGATACCTCAGACACTTTTAAAGCTTCTCTTAAAATTTCTGAGTGCTGGGTGCCCTTAAAAATGCATAGTGAATTTTAAAATTACAAGAAAATTTCTTTTTTTAACGTAATTGAATGTACACTCTTAAAATAAATTGTTGGCGTTATAATTGTTGAACTATGAATTTCTACAGATGCCTCAGACACTTTTAAAGCTTTTCTCAAAATTTCTGAGTGCTGGGTGGCCTTAAAAATGTATAGTGAATTTTAAAATAACAAGAAAATTTCTTTTCTTAACGTAATTGGATATACACCCTTAAAATAAATTGTTGGCATTATAATGGTTGAACTATGAATTTTTTACAGATACCTAAGACACTTTTAAAGCTTTTATTAAAATTTGTGAGTGCTGGGTGGCCTTAAAAATGCATAGTGAATTTTAAAATAACAAGAAAATTTCTTTTCTTAACGTAATTGGATGTACACCCTTAAAATAAATTGTTGACGTTATAATTGTTGAACTATGAATTTTTTACAGATACCTAAGACACTTTTAAAGCTTCTCTTAAAATTTCTGAGTGCTGGGTGGCCTTAAAAAAGCATAGCGAATTTTAAAATTACAAGAAAATTTATTTTTTTAACGTCAGTGGATGTACACCCTTAAAATAAATTGTTGGCGTTATAATTGTTAAACTATGAATTTTTTACAGATACCTACGACACTTTTAAAGCTTTTCTTAAAATTTCTGAGTGCTGCGTAGCCTTGAAAATGCATAGTGAATTTTAAAATAACAAGAAAATTTCTTATCCTAACGTAATTGGATGTACACCCTTAAAATAAATTGTTGGCGTTATAATTGTTGAACTATGAATTTTTTACAGATACCTAAGACACTTCTAAAGCTTCTCTCAAAGTTTCTGAGTGTTGATTGGCCTTAAAAATGCATAGTGAATTTTAAAATAACAAGAAAATTAATTTTTTTAACGTCAGTGGATGTAAACAGTTAAAATAAACTGTTGGCGTTATAATTGTTGAATTATGAATTTTTTACAAATACCTAAGACACTTCTAAAGCTTCTCTTAAAATTTCTCAGTGCTGGGTGGCATTAAAAATGCATAGTGAATTTTAAAATAACAAGAAAATTTCTTTTCTTAACGTAATTGGATGTACACCCTTAAAATAAATTGTTGGCGTTATAATTGTTGAACTATGAATTTTTCACAGATACCTAAGACACTTTTAAAGCTTCTATTAAAATTTGTGAGTGCTGGGTGGCCTTAAAAATGCATAGTGAATTTTAAAATAACAAGAAAATTTCTTTTCCTAACGTAATTGGATGTACACCCTTAAAATAAATTGTTGACGTTATAATTGTTGAACTATGAAATTTTTACAGATACCTAAGACACTTTTAAAGCTTCTCTTAAAATTTCTGAGTGCTGGGTGGCCTTAGAAAAGCATAGTGAATTTTAAAATTACAAGAAAATTTATTTTTTTAACGTCAGTGGATGTACACTCTTAAAATAAATTGTTGGCGTTATAATTGTTGAACTATGAATTTTTTACAGATACCTAAGACACTTTTAAAGCTTCTCTTAAAATTTATGAGTGCTGAGTATCCTTGAAAATGCATAGTGAATTTTAAAATAACAAGAAAATTTCTTTTCTTAACGTAATTGGATATACACCCTTAAAATAAATTGTTGGAGTTATAATTGTTGAACTATGAATTTTTTACAGATACCTAAGACACTTTTAAAGCTTTTCTTAAAATTTCTGAGTGCTGGGTCGCCTTAAAAATGCATAGTGAATTTTAGAATTACAAGAAAATTTCTTTTTTTAACTTCATTGGATGTACACCCTTAAAATAAATTGGTGGCGTTATAATTGTTGAACTATGAATTTTTTACAGATACTTAAGACACTTTTAAAACTTTTCTTAAAATTTTTGAGTGCTGGGTGGCCTTAAAAAAGCATAGTGAATTTTGAAATTACAAGAAAATTTCTTTTTTTAACTTCATTGGATGTACACCCTTAAAATAATTTGTTGGCGTTATAATTGTTGAACTATGAACTTTTTACAGATACCTAAGACACTTTTAAAGCTTTTCTTAAAATTTCTGAGTGCTGGGTCGCCTTGAAAATGCAAAGTGAATTTTAAAATTACAAGAAAATTTCTTTTTAAACTTCATTGGATGTACACCCTTAAAATAAATTGGTGGCGTTATAATTGTTGAACTATGAATTTTTTACAGATACCTAAGACACTTTTAAAGATTCTCTTAAAATTTCTGAGTGCTGGGTGGCCTTAAAAATGCATAGTGAATTTTAAAATAACCAGAAAAATTAATTTTTTTAACGTCAGTGGATGTACACAGTTAAAATAAATTGTTGGCGTTATAATTGTTGAACTATGAATTTTTTACAAATACCTAAGACACTTCTAAAGCTTCTCTTAAAATTTCTCAGTGCTGGGTGGCATTAAAAATGCATAGTGAATTTTAAAATAACAAGAAAATTTATTTTCTTAACGTAATTGGATGTACACCCTTAAAATAAATTGTTGACGTTATAATTGTTGAACTATGAATTTTTTACAGATACCTAAGACACTTTTAAAGCTTCTCTTAAAATTTCTGATTGCTGGGTGGCCTTAAAAATGTATAGTGAATTTTAAAATAACAAGAAAATTTCTTTTCTTAACGTAATTGGATATACACCCTTAAAATAAATTGTTGGCGTTATAATTGTTGAACTATGAATTTTTTACAGATACCTAAGACACTTTTAAAGATTCTCTTAAAATTTCTGAGTGCTGGGTGGCCTTAAAAATGCATAGTGAATTTTAAAATAACAAGAAAATATATTTTCTTAACGTAATTGGATGTACACCCTTAAAATAAATTGTTGACGTTATAATTGTTGAACTATGAACTTTTTACAGATACCTAAGACACTTTTAAAGCTTTTCTTAAAATTTCTGAGTGCTGGGTCGCCTTGAAAATGCAAAGTGAATTTTAAAATTACAAGAAAATTTATTTTTTTAACGTCAGTGGATGTACACCCTTAAAATAAATTGTTGGCGTTATAATTGTTAAACTATGAATTTTTTACAGACACCTAAGACACTTTTAAAGCTTTTCTTAAAATTTCTGCGTGCTGGGTAGCCTTGAAAATGCATAGTGAATTTTAAAATTACAAGAAAATTTCTTATCCTAACGTAATTGGATGTACACCCTTAAAATAAATTGTTGGCGTTATAATTGTTGAACTATGAATTTTTTACAGATATCTAAGACACTTCTAAAGCTTCTCTCAAAGTTTCTGAGTGTTGGGTGGCCTTAAAAATGCATAGTGAATTTTAAAATAACAAGAAAATTTCTTTTCTTAACGTAATTGGATGTACACCCTTAAAATAAATTGTTGGCGTTGTAATTGTTGAACTATGAATTTTTTACAGATAGCTAAGACACTTTTAAAGCTTTTATTAAAATTTGTGAGTGCTGGGTGGCCTTAGAAATGCATAGTGAATTTTAAAATAACAAGAAAATTTCTTTTCCTAACGTAATTGGATGTACACCCTTAAAATAAATTGTTGACGTTATAGTTGTTGAACTATGAATTTTTTACAGATAGCTAAGACACTTTTAAAGCTTTTCTTAAAATTTCTGAGTGCTGGGTGGCCTTAGAAAAGCATAGTGAATTTTAAAATAACAAGAAAATTTCTTTTTTTAACGTCAGTGGATGTACACCCTTAAAATAAATTGTTGGCGTTATAATTGTTGAACTATGAATTTTTTACAGATACCTAAGACACTTTTAAAGCTTTTATTAAAATTTGTGAGTGCTGGGTGGCCTTAAAAATGCATAGTGAATTTTAAAATAACAAGAAAATTTCTTTTCCTAACGTAATTGGATGTACACCCTTAAAATAAATTGTTGACGTTATAATTGTTGAACTATGAATTTTTTACAGATAGCTAAGACACTTTTAAAGCTTCTCTTAAAATTTCTGAGTGCTGGGTGGCCTTAAAAAAGCATAGTGAATTTTAAAATTACAAGAAAATTTATTTTTTTAACGTCAGTGGATGTACACCCTTAAAATAAATTGTTGGCGTTATAATTGTTGAACTATGAATTTTTTACAGATACCTAAGACAATTTTAAAGCTTCTCTCAAAATTTCTGAGTGCTGGTTGGCCTTAAAAATGTATAGTGAATTTTAAAATAACAAGAAAATTTCTTTTCTTAACGTAATTGGATGTACACCCTTAAAATAAATTGTTGGCGTTATAATTGTTGAACTATGAATTTTTTACAGATACCTAAGACACATTTAAAGCTTCTCTTAAAATTTCTGAGTGCTGGGTGGCCTTAGAAATGCATAGTGAATTTTGAAATAACAAGAAAATTTCTTTTCTTAACGTAATTGGATGTACACCCTTAAAATAAATTGTTGGCGTTATAATTGTTGAACTATGAATTTTTTACAGATACCTAAGATACTTCTAAAGCTTCTCTCAAAATTTCTGAGTGCTGGGTGGCCTTAAAAATGCATAGTGAATTTTAAAATTACAAGAGAATTTCTTTTCTTAACGTAATTGGATGTACACCCTTAAAATAAATTGTTGGCGTTATAATTGTTGAACTGTGAATTTTTTACAGATACCTAAGACACTTTTAAATCTTCTCTTAAAATTTCTGAGTGCTGGGTGGCCTTAAAAATGCATAGTGAATTTTAAAATAACAAGAAAATTTCTTTTCTTAACGTAATTGGATATACACCCTTAAAATAAATTGTTGGCGTTATAATTGTTGAACTGTGAATTTTTTACAGATACCTAAGACACTTTTAAAGCTTCTTTTAAAATTTCTGAGTGCTGGGTGGCCTTAAAGAAGCATAGTTAATTTTAAAACTACAAGAAAATTAATTTTTTTAACGTCAGTGGATGTACACAGTTAAAATAAATTGTTGGCGTTATAATTGTTGAACTATGAATTTTTTACAGATACTTAAGACACTTTTAAAGCTTCTCTTAAAATTTCTGAGTTCTGGGTGGCCTTTAAAAAGCATAGTGAATTTTAAAATTACAAGAAAATTAATTTTTTTAACGTCAGTGGATGTACACAGTTAAAATAAATTGTTGGCGTTATAATTGTTGAACTATGAATTTTTTACAGATACCTAAGACACTTTTAAAGCTTCTCTTAAAATTTGTGAGTGCTGAGTAACCTTAAAAATGCAAAGTGAATTTTAAAATAACAAGAAAATTTCTTTTCTTAACGTAATTGGATATACACCCTTAAAATAAATTGTTGGCGTTATAATTGTTGAACTATGAATTTTTTACAGATACCTCAGACACTTTTAAAGCTTCTCTTAAAATTTCTGAGTGCTGGGTGGCCTTAAAAATGCATAGTGAATTTTAAAATTACAAGAAAATTTCTTTTTTTAACGTAATTGAATGTACACCCTTAAAATAAATTGTTGGCGTTATAATTGTTGAACTATGAATTTTTTACAGATACCTCAGACACTTTTAAAGCTTTTCTCAAAATTTGTAAGTGCTGGGTGGCCTTAAAAATGTATAGTGAATTTTAAAATAACAAGAAAATTTCTTTTCTTAACGTAATTGGATATACACCCTTAAAATAAATTGTTGGCGTTATAATTGTTGAACTATGAATTTTTTACAGATACCTAAGACACTTTTAAAGATTCTCTTAAAATTTCTGAGTACTGGGTGGCCTTAAAAATGCATAGTGAATTTTAAAATAACAAGAAAATTAATTTTTTTAACGTCAGTGGATGTACACAGTTAAAATAAATTGTTGGCGTTATAATTGTTGAACTATGAATTTTTTACAAATACCTAAGACCCTTCTAAAGCTTCCCTTAAAATTTCTCAGTGCTGGGTGGCATTAAAAATGCATAGTGAATTTTAAAATAACAAGAAAATTTCTTTTCTTAACGTAATTGGATGTACACCCTTAAAATAAATTGTTGGCGTTATAATTGTTGAACTGTGAATTTTTTACAGATACCTCAGACACTTTTAAAGCTTCTCTTAAAATTTCTGAGTGCTGAGTAACCTTAAAAATGCATAGTGAATTTTAAAATTACAAGAAAATTTCTTTTTTTAACGTCATTGGATGTACACCTTTAAAATAAATTGTTGGCGTTATAATTGTTGAACTATGAATTTTTTACAGATACCTAAGATACTTTTTAAGCTTCTATTAAAATTTCTGAGTGCTGGGTGGCCTTAAAAATGCATAGTGAATTTTAAAATTACAAGAAAATTTCTTTTTTTAACGTAATTGAATGTACACCCTTAAAATAAATTGTTGGCGTTATAATTGTTGAACTATGAATTTTTTACAGATACCTCAGACACTTTTAAAGCTTTTCTCAAAATTTCTGAGTGCTGGGTGGCCTTAAAAATGTATAGTGAATTTTAAAATAACAAGAAAATTTCTTTTCTTAACGTAATTGGATATACACCCTTAAAATAAATTGTTGGCATTATAATTGTTGAACTATGAATTTTTTACAGATACCTAAGACACTTTTAAAGCTTTTATTAAAATTTGTGAGTGCTGGGTGGCCTTAAAAATGCATAGTGAATTTTAAAATAACAAGAAAATTTCTTTTCTTAACGTAATTGGATGTACACCCTTAAAATAAATTGTTGACGTTATAATTGTTGAACTATGAATTTTTTACAGATACCTAAGACACTTTTAAAGCTTCTCTTAAAATTTCTGAGTGCTAGGTGACCTTAGAAATGCATAGTGAATTTTAAAATTACAAGAAAATTTCTTTTCTTAACGTAATTGGATGTACACCCTTAAAATAAATTGTTGGCGTTATAATTGTTGAACTGTGAATTTTTTACAGATACCTAAGACACTTTTAAAGCTTCTCTTAAAATTTCTGAGTGCTGAGTAACCTTAAAAATGCATAGTGAATTTTAAAATTACAAGAAAATTTCTTTTTTTAACGTCAGTGGATGTACACCCTTAAAATAAATTGTTGACGTTATAATTGTTGAACTATGAATTTTTTACAGATACCTAAGACACTTTTAAAGCTTCTCTTAAAATTTCTGAGTGCTAGGTGACCTTAGAAATGCATAGTGAATTTTAAAATTACAAGAAAATTTCTTTTCTTAACGTAATTGGATGTACACCCTTAAAATAAATTGTTGGCGTTATAATTGTTGAACTGTGAATTTTTTACAGATACCTAAGACACTTTTAAAGCTTCTCTTAAAATTTCTGAGTGCTGAGTAACCTTAAAAATGCATAGTGAATTTTAAAATTACAAGAAAATTTCTTTTTTTAACGTCAGTGGATGTACACCCTTAAAATAAATTGTTGGCGTTATAATTGTTGAACTATGAATTTTTTACAGATACCTAAGACACTTTTAAAGCTTTTCTTAAAATTTCTGAGTGCTGGGTAACCTTAAAAATGTATAGTGAATTTTAAAATAACAAGAAAATTTCTTATCTTAACGTAATTGGATATACACCCTTAAAATAAATTGTTGGCGTTATAATTGTTGAACTATGAATTTTTTACAGATACCTAAGACACTTTTAAAGCTTCTCTTAAAATTTCTGAGTGCTGGGAGGCCTTAAAGAAGCATAGTTAATTTTAAAATTACAAGAAAATTAATTTTTTTAACGTCAGTGGATGTACACAGTTAAAATAAATTGTTGGCGTTATAATTGTTGAACTATGAATTTTTTACAGATACCTAAGACACTTTTAAAGCTTCTATAAAAATTTCTGAGTGCTGAGTAACCTTAAAAATGCAAAGTGAATTTTAAAATAACAAGAAAATTTCTTTTCTTAACGTAATTGGATATACACCCTTAAAATAAATTGTTGGCGTTATAATTGTTGAACTATGAATTTTTTACAGATACCTCAGACACTTTTAAAGCTTCTCTTAAAATTTCTGAGTGCTGGGTGCCCTTGAAAATGCATAGTGAATTTTAAAATTACAAGAAAATTTCTTTTTTTAACGTAATTGAATGTACACTCTTAAAATAAATTGTTGGCGTTATAATTGTTGAACTATGAATTTTTACAGATGCCTCAGACACTTTTAAAGCTTTTCTCAAAATTTCTGAGTGCTGGGTGGCCTTATAAATATATAGTGAATTTTAAAATAACAAGAAAATTTCTTTTCTTAACGTAATTGGATATACACCCTTAAAATAAATTGTTGGCATTATAATTGTTGAACTATGAATTTTTTACAGATACCTAAGACACTTTTAAAGCTTTTATTAAAATTTGTGAGTGCTGGGTGGCCTTAAAAATGCATAGTGAATTTTAAAATAACAAGAAAATTTCTTTTCTTAACGTAATTGGATGTACACCCTTAAAATAAATTGTTGGCGTTATAATTGTTGAACTATGAATTTTTTACAGATACCTAAGACACTTCTAAAGCTTCTCTCAAAGTTTCTGAGTGTTGATTGGCCTTAAAAATGCATAGTGAATTTTAAAATAACAAAAAAATTAATTTTTTTAACGTCAGTGGATGTAAACAGTTAAAATAAACTGTTGGCGTTATAATTGTTGAATTATGAATTTTTTACAAATACCTAAGACACTTCTAAAGCTTCTCTTAAAATTTCTCAGTGCTGGGTGGCATTAAAAATGCATAGTGAATTTTAAAATAACAAGAAAATTTCTTTTCTTAACGTAATTGGATGTACACCCTTAAAATAAATTGTTGGCGTTATAATTGTTGAACTATGAATTTTTCACAGATACCTAAGACACTTTTAAAGCTTCTATTAAAATTTGTGAGTGCTGGGTGGCCTTAAAAATGCATAGTGAATTTTAAAATAACAAGAAAATTTCTTTTCCTAACGTAATTGGATGTACACCCTTAAAATAAATTGTTGACGTTATAATTGTTGAACTATGAAATTTTTACAGATACCTAAGACACTTTTAAAGCTTCTCTTAAAATTTCTGAGTGCTGGGTGGCCTTAGAAAAGCATAGTGAATTTTAAAATTACAAGAAAATTTATTTTTTTAACGTCAGTGGATGTACACTCTTAAAATAAATTGTTGGCGTTATAATTGTTGAACTATGAATTTTTTACAGATACCTAAGACACTTTTAAAGCTTCTCTTAAAATTTATGAGTGCTGAGTATCCTTGAAAATGCATAGTGAATTTTAAAATAACAAGAAAATTTCTTTTCTTAACGTAATTGGATATACACCCTTAAAATAAATTGTTGGAGTTATAATTGTTGAACTATGAATTTTTTACAGATACCTAAGACACTTTTAAAGCTTTTCTTAAAATTTCTGAGTGCTGGGTCGCCTTAAAAATGCATAGTGAATTTTAGAATTACAAGAAAATTTCTTTTTTTAACTTCATTGGATGTACACCCTTAAAATAAATTGGTGGCGTTATAATTGTTGAACTATGAATTTTTTACAGATACTTAAGACACTTTTAAAACTTTTCTTAAAATTTTTGAGTGCTGGGTGGCCTTAAAAAAGCATAGTGAATTTTGAAATTACAAGAAAATTTCTTTTTTTAACTTCATTGGATGTACACCCTTAAAATAATTTGTTGGCGTTATAATTGTTGAACTATGAAATTTTACAGATACCTAAGACACTTTTAAAGCTTTTCTTAAAATTTCTGAGTGCTGGGTCGCCTTGAAAATGCAAAGTGAATTTTAAAATTACAAGAAAATTTCTTTTTAAACTTCATTGGATGTACACCCTTAAAATAAATTGGTGGCGTTATAATTGTTGAACTATGAATTTTTTACAGATACCTAAGACACTTTTAAAGATTCTCTTAAAATTTCTGAGTGCTGGGTGGCCTTAAAAATGCATAGTGAATTTTAAAATAACAAGAAAATTAATTTTTTTAACGTCAGTGGATGTACACAGTTAAAATAAATTGTTGGCGTTATAATTGTTGAACTATGAATTTTTTACAAATACCTAAGACACTTCTAAAGCTTCTCTTAAAATTTCTCAGTGCTGGGTGGCATTAAAAATGCATAGTGAATTTTAAAATAACAAGAAAATTTATTTTCTTAACGTAATTGGATGTACACCCTTAAAATAAATTGTTGACGTTATAATTGTTGAACTATGAATTTTTTACAGATACCTAAGACACTTTTAAAGCTTCTCTTAAAATTTCTGATTGCTGGGTGGCCTTAAAAATGTATAGTGAATTTTAAAATAACAAGAAAATTTCTTTTCTTAACGTAATTGGATATACACCGTTAAAATAAATTGTTGGCGTTATAATTGTTGAACTATGAATTTTTTACAGATACCTAAGACACTTTTAAAGATTCTCTTAAAATTTCTGAGTGCTGGGTGGCCTTAAAAATGCATAGTGAATTTTAAAATAACAAGAAAATATATTTTCTTAACGTAATTGGATGTACACCCTTAAAATAAATTGTTGACGTTATAATTGTTGAACTATGAACTTTTTACAGATACCTAAGACACTTTTAAAGCTTTTCTTAAAATTTCTGAGTGCTGGGTCGCCTTGAAAATGCAAAGTGAATTTTAAAATTACAAGAAAATTTATTTTTTTAACGTCAGTGGATGTACACCCTTAAAATAAATTGTTGGCGTTATAATTGTTAAACTATGAATTTTTTACAGATACCTAAGACACTTTTAAAGCTTCTCTTAAAATTTCTGCGTGCTGGGTAGCCTTGAAAATGCATAGTGAATTTTAAAATTACAAGAAAATTTCTTATCCTAACGTAATTGGATGTACACCCTTAAAATAAATTGTTGGCGTTATAATTGTTGAACTATGAATTTTTTACAGATATCTAAGACACTTCTAAAGCTTCTCTCAAAGTTTCTGAGTGTTGGGTGGCCTTAAAAATGCATAGTGAATTTTAAAATAACAAGAAAATTTCTTTTCTTAACGTAATTGGATGTACACCCTTAAAATAAATTGTTGGCGTTGTAATTGTTGAACTATGAATTTTTTACAGATACCTAAGACACTTTTAAAGCTTTTATTAAAATTTGTGAGTGCTGGGTGGCCTTAAAAATGCATAGTGAATTTTAAAATAACAAGAAAATTTCTTTTCCTAACGTAATTGGATGTACACCCTTAAAATAAATTGTTGACGTTATAGTTGTTGAACTATGAATTTTTTACAGATAGCTAAGACACTTTTAAAGCTTTTCTTAAAATTTCTGAGTGCTGGGTGGCCTTAGAAAAGCATAGTGAATTTTAAAATAACAAGAAAATTTCTTTTTTTAACGTCAGTGGATGTACACCCTTAAAATAAATTGTTGGCGTTATAATTGTTGAACTATGAATTTTTTACAGATACCTAAGACACTTTTAAAGCTTTTATTAAAATTTGTGAGTGCTGGGTGGCCTTAAAAATGCATAGTGAATTTTAAAATAACAAGAAAATTTCTTTTCCTAACGTAATTGGATGTACACCCTTAAAATAAATTGTTGACGTTATAATTGTTGAACTATGAATTTTTTACAGATAGCTAAGACACTTTTAAAGCTTCTCTTAAAATTTCTGAGTGCTGGGTGGCCTTAAAAAAGCATAGTGAATTTTAAAATTACAAGAAAATTTATTTTTTTAACGTCAGTGGATGTACACCCTTAAAATAAATTGTTGGCGTTATAATTGTTGAACTATGAATTTTTTACAGATACCTAAGACACTTTTAAAGCTTCTCTCAAAATTTCTGAGTGCTGGTTGGCCTTAAAAATGTATAGTGAATTTTAAAATAACAAGAAAATTTCTTTTCTTAACGTAATTGGATGTACACCCTTAAAATAAATTGTTGGCGTTATAATTGTTGAACTATGAATTTTTTACAAATACCTAAGACACTTCTAAAGCTTCTCTTAAAATTTCTCAGTGCTGGGTGGCCTTAGAAATGCATAGTGAATTTTGAAATAACAAGAAAATTTCTTTTCTTAACGTAATTGGATGTACACCCTTAAAATAAATTGTTGGCGTTATAATTGTTGAACTATGAATTTTTTACAGATACCTAAGATACTTCTAAAGCTTCTCTCAAAATTTCTGAGTGCTGGGTGGCCTTAAAAATGCATAGTGAATTTTAAAATTACAAGAGAATTTCTTTTCTTAACGTAATTGGATGTACACCCTTAAAATAAATTGTTGGCGTTATAATTGTTGAACTGTGAATTTTTTACAGATACGTAAGACACTTTTAAATCTTCTCTTAAAATTTCTGAGTGCTGGGTGGCCTTAAAAATGCATAGTGAATTTTAAAATAACAAGAAAATTTCTTTTCTTAACGTAATTGGATATACACCCTTAAAATAAATTGTTGGCGTTATAATTGTTGAACTGTGAATTTTTTACAGATACCTAAGACACTTTTAAAGCTTCTTTTAAAATTTCTGAGTGCTGGGTGGCCTTAAAGAAGCATAGTTAATTTTAAAACTACAAGAAAATTAATTTTTTTAACGTCAGTGGATGTACACAGTTAAAATAAATTGTTGGCGTTATAATTGTTGAACTATGAATTTTTACAGATACCTAAGACACTTTTAAAGCTTCTCTTAAAATTTGTGAGTGCTGAGTAACCTTAAAAATGCAAAGTGAATTTTAAAATAACAAGAAAATTTCTTTTCTTAACGTAATTGGATATACACCCTTAAAATAAATTGTTGGCGTTATAATTGTTGAACTATGAATTTTTTACAGATACCTCAGACACTTTTAAAGCTTCTCTTAAAATTTCTGAGTGCTGGGTGGCCTTAAAAATGCATAGTGAATTTTAAAATTACAAGAAAATTTCTTTTTTTAACGTAATTGAATGTACACCCTTAAAATAAATTGTTGGCGTTATAATTGTTGAACTATGAATTTTTTACAGATACCTCAGACACTTTTAAAGCTTTTCTCAAAATTTGTAAGCGCTGGGTGGCCTTAAAAATGTATAGTGAATTTTAAAATAACAAGAAAATTTCTTTTCTTAACGTAATTGGATATACACCCTTAAAATAAATTGTTGGCGTTATAATTGTTGAACTATGAATTTTTTACAGATACCTAAGACACTTTTAAAGATTCTCTTAAAATTTCTGAGTACTGGGTGGCCTTAAAAATGCATAGTGAATTTTAAAATAACAAGAAAATTAATTTTTTTAACGTCAGTGGATGTACACAGTTAAAATAAATTGTTGGCGTTATAATTGTTGAACTATGAATTTTTTACAAATACCTAAGACACTTCTAAAGCTTCTCTTAAAATTTCTCAGTGCTGGGTGGCCTTAAAAATGTATAGTGAATTTTAAAATAACAAGAAAATTTCTTTTCTTAACGTAATTGGATATACACCCATAAAATAAATTGTTGGCATTATAATTGTTGAACTATGAATTTTTTACAGATACCTAAGACACTTTTAAAGCTTTTATTAAAATTTGTGAGTGCTGGGTGGCCTTAAAAATGCATAGTGAATTTTAAAATAACAAGAAAATTTCTTTTCTTAACGTAATTGGATGTACACCCTTAAAATAAATTGTTGACGTTATAATTGTTGAACTATGAATTTTTTACAGATACCTAAGACACTTTTAAAGCTTCTCTTAAAATTTCTGAGTGCTAGGTGACCTTAGAAATGCATAGTGAATTTTAAAATTACAAGAAAATTTCTTTTCTTAACGTAATTGGATGTACACCCTTAAAATAAATTGTTGGCGTTATAATTGTTGAACTGTGAATTTTTTACAGATACCTAAGACACTTTTAAAGCTTCTCTTAAAATTTCTGAGTGCTGAGTAACCTTAAAAATGCATAGTGAATTTTAAAATTACAAGAAAATTTCTTTTTTTAACGTCAGTGGATGTACACCCTTAAAATAAATTGTTGGCGTTATAATTGTTGAACTATGAATTTTTTACAGATACCTAAGACACTTTTAAAGCTTTTCTTAAAATTTCTGAGTGCTGGGTAACCTTAAAAATGTATAGTGAATTTTAAAATAACAAGAAAATTTCTTATCTTAACGTAATTGGATATACACCCTTAAAATAAATTGTTGGCGTTATAATTGTTGAACTATGAATTTTTTACAGATACCTAAGACACTTTTAAAGCTTCTCTTAAAATTTCTGAGTGCTGGGAGGCCTTAAAGAAGCATAGTTAATTTTAAAATTACAAGAAAATTAATTTTTTTAACGTCAGTGGATGTACACAGTTAAAATAAATTGTTGGCGTTATAATTGTTGAACTATGAATTTTTTACAGATACCTAAGACACTTTTAAAGCTTCTCTTAAAATTTCTGAGTGCTGAGTAACCTTAAAAATGCAAAGTGAATTTTAAAATAACAAGAAAATTTCTTTTCTTAACGTAATTGGATATACACCCTTAAAATAAATTGTTGGCGTTATAATTGTTGAACTATGAATTTTTTACAGATACCTCAGACACTTTTAAAGCTTCTCCTAAAATTTCTGAGTGCTGGGTGCCCTTAAAAATGCATAGTGAATTTTAAAATTACAAGAAAATTTCTTTTTTTAACGTAATTGAATGTACACTCTTAAAATAAATTGTTGGCGTTATAATTGTTGAACTATGAATTTTTACAGATGCCTCAGACACTTTTAAAGCTTTTCTCAAAATTTCTGAGTGCTGGGTGGCCTTAAAAATGTATAGTGAATTTTAAAATAACAAGAAAATTTCTTTTCTTAACGTAATTGGATATACACCCTTAAAATAAATTGTTGGCATTATAATTGTTGAACTATGAATTTTTTACAGATACCTAAGACACTTTTAAAGCTTTTATTAAAATTTGTGAGTGCTGGGTGGCCTTAAAAATGCATAGTGAATTTTAAAATAACAAGAAAATTTCTTTTCTTAACGTAATTGGATGTACACCCTTAAAATAAATTGTTGACGTTATAATTGTTGAACTATGAATTTTTTACAGATACCTAAGACACTTTTAAAGCTTCTCTTAAAATTTCTGAGTGCTGGGTGGCCTTAAAAACGCATAGCGAATTTTAAAATTACAAGAAAATTTATTTTTTTAACGTCAGTGGATGTACACCCTTAAAATAAATTGTTGGCGTTATAATTGTTAAACTATGAATTTTTTACAGATACCTACGACACTTTTAAAGCTTTTCTTAAAATTTCTGAGTGCTGGGTAGCCTTGAAAATGCATAGTGAATTTTAAAATAACAAGAAAATTTCTTATCCTAACGTAATTGGATGTACACCCTTAAAATAAATTGTTGGCGTTATAATTGTTGAACTATGAATTTTTTACAGATACCTAAGACACTTCTAAAGCTTCTCTCAAAGTTTCTGAGTGTTGATTGGCCTTAAAAATGCATAGTGAATTTTAAAATAACAAGAAAATTAATTTTTTTAACGTCAGTGGATGTAAACAGTTAAAATAAACTGTTGGCGTTATAATTGTTGAATTATGAATTTTTTACAAATACCTAAGACACTTCTAAAGCTTCTCTTAAAATTTCTCAGTGCTGGGTGGCATTAAAAATGCATAGTGAATTTTAAAATAACAAGAAAATTTCTTTTCTTAACGTAATTGGATGTACACCCTTAAAATAAATTGTTGGCGTTATAATTGTTGAACTATGAATTTTTCACAGATACCTAAGACACTTTTAAAGCTTCTATTAAAATTTGTGAGTGCTGGGTGGCCTTAAAAATGCATAGTGAATTTTAAAATAACAAGAAAATTTCTTTTCCTAACGTAATTGGATGTACACCCTTAAAATAAATTGTTGACGTTATAATTGTTGAACTATGAAATTTTTACAGATACCTAAGACACTTTTAAAGCTTCTCTTAAAATTTCTGAGTGCTGGGTGGCCTTAGAAAAGCATAGTGAATTTTAAAATTACAAGAAAATTTATTTTTTTAACGTCAGTGGATGTACACTCTTAAAATAAATTGTTGGCGTTATAATTGTTGAACTATGAATTTTTTACAGATACCTAAGACACTTTTAAAGCTTTTATTAAAATTTGTGAGTGCTGGGTGGCCTTAAAAATGCATAGTGAATTTTAAAATTACAAGAAAATTAATTTTTTTAACGTCAGTGGATGTACACAGTTAAAATAAATTGTTGGCGTTATAATTGTTGAACTATGAATTTTTTACAGATACCTAAGACACTTTTAAAGCTTCTCTTAAAATTTGTGAGTGCTGAGTAACCTTAAAAATGCAAAGTGAATTTTAAAATAACAAGAAAATTTCTTTTCTTAACGTAATTGGATATACACCCTTAAAATAAATTGTTGGCGTTATAATTGTTGAACTATGAATTTTTTACAGATACCTCAGACACTTTTAAAGATTCTCTTAAAATTTCTGAGTGCTGGGTGGCCTTAAAAATGCATAGTGAATTTTAAAATTACAAGAAAATTTCTTTTTTTAACGTAATTGAATGTACACCCTTAAAATAAATTGTTGGCGTTATAATTGTTGAACTATGAATTTTTTACAGATACCTCAGACACTTTTAAAGCTTTTCTCAAAATTTCTGAGTGCTGGGTGGCCTTAAAAATGTATAGTGAATTTTAAAATAACAAGAAAATTTCTTTTCTTAACGTAATTGGATATACACCCATAAAATAAATTGTTGGCATTATAATTGTTGAACTATGAATTTTTTACAGATACCTAAGACACTTTTAAAGCTTTTATTAAAATTTGTGAGTGCTGGGTGGCCTTAAAAATGCATAGTGAATTTTAAAATAACAAGAAAATTTCTTTTCTTAACGTAATTGGATGTACACCCTTAAAATAAATTGTTGACGTTATAATTGTTGAACTATGAATTTTTTACAGATACCTAAGACACTTTTAAAGCTTCTCTTAAAATTTCTGAGTGCTAGGTGACCTTAGAAATGCATAGTGAATTTTAAAATTACAAGAAAATTTCTTTTCTTAACGTAATTGGATGTACACCCTTAAAATAAATTGTTGGCGTTATAATTGTTGAACTGTGAATTTTTTACAGATACCTAAGACACTTTTAAAGCTTCTCTTAAAATTTCTGAGTGCTGAGTAACCTTAAAAATGCATAGTGAATTTTAAAATTACAAGAAAATTTCTTTTTTTAACGTCAGTGGATGTACACCCTTAAAATAAATTGTTGGCGTTATAATTGTTGAACTATGAATTTTTTACAGATACCTAAGACACTTTTAAAGCTTTTCTTAAAATTTCTGAGTGCTGGGTAACCTTAAAAATGTATAGTGAATTTTAAAATAACAAGAAAATTTCTTATCTTAACGTAATTGGATATACACCCTTAAAATAAATTGTTGGCGTTATAATTGTTGAACTATGAATTTTTTACAGATACCTAAGACACTTTTAAAGCTTCTCTTAAAATTTCTGAGTGCTGGGAGGCCTTAAAGAAGCATAGTTAATTTTAAAATTACAAGAAAATTAATTTTTTTAACGTCAGTGGATGTACACAGTTAAAATAAATTGTTGGCGTTATAATTGTTGAACTATGAATTTTTTACAGATACCTAAGACACTTTTAAAGCTTCTCTTAAAATTTCTGAGTGCTGAGTAACCTTAAAAATGCAAAGTGAATTTTAAAATAACAAGAAAATTTCTTTTCTTAACGTAATTGGATATACACCCTTAAAATAAATTGTTGGCGTTATAATTGTTGAACTATGAATTTTTTACAGATACCTCAGACACTTTTAAAGCTTCTCCTAAAATTTCTGAGTGCTGGGTGCCCTTAAAAATGCATAGTGAATTTTAAAATTACAAGAAAATTTCTTTTTTTAACGTAATTGAATGTACACTCTTAAAATAAATTGTTGGCGTTATAATTGTTGAACTATGAATTTTTACAGATGCCTCAGACACTTTTAAAGCTTTTCTCAAAATTTCTGAGTGCTGGGTGGCCTTAAAAATGTATAGTGAATTTTAAAATAACAAGAAAATTTCTTTTCTTAACGTAATTGGATATACACCCTTAAAATAAATTGTTGGCATTATAATTGTTGAACTATGAATTTTTTACAGATACCTAAGACACTTTTAAAGCTTTTATTAAAATTTGTGAGTGCTGGGTGGCCTTAAAAATGCATAGTGAATTTTAAAATAACAAGAAAATTTCTTTTCTTAACGTAATTGGATGTACACCCTTAAAATAAATTGTTGACGTTATAATTGTTGAACTATGAATTTTTTACAGATACCTAAGACACTTTTAAAGCTTCTCTTAAAATTTCTGAGTGCTGGGTGGCCTTAAAAACGCATAGCGAATTTTAAAATTACAAGAAAATTTATTTTTTTAACGTCAGTGGATGTACACCCTTAAAATAAATTGTTGGCGTTATAATTGTTAAACTATGAATTTTTTACAGATACCTACGACACTTTTAAAGCTTTTCTTAAAATTTCTGAGTGCTGGGTAGCCTTGAAAATGCATAGTGAATTTTAAAATAACAAGAAAATTTCTTATCCTAACGTAATTGGATGTACACCCTTAAAATAAATTGTTGGCGTTATAATTGTTGAACTATGAATTTTTTACAGATACCTAAGACACTTCTAAAGCTTCTCTCAAAGTTTCTGAGTGTTGATTGGCCTTAAAAATGCATAGTGAATTTTAAAATAACAAGAAAATTAATTTTTTTAACGTCAGTGGATGTAAACAGTTAAAATAAACTGTTGGCGTTATAATTGTTGAATTATGAATTTTTTACAAATACCTAAGACACTTCTAAAGCTTCTCTTAAAATTTCTCAGTGCTGGGTGGCATTAAAAATGCATAGTAAATTTTAAAATAACAAGAAAATTTCTTTTCTTAACGTAATTGGATGTACACCCTTAAAATAAATTGTTGGCGTTATAATTGTTGAACTATGAATTTTTCACAGATACCTAAGACACTTTTAAAGCTTCTATTAAAATTTGTGAGTGCTGGGTGGCCTTAAAAATGCATAGTGAATTTTAAAATAACAAGAAAATTTCTTTTCCTAACGTAATTGGATGTACACCCTTAAAATAAATTGTTGACGTTATAATTGTTGAACTATGAAATTTTTACAGATACCTAAGACACTTTTAAAGCTTCTCTTAAAATTTCTGAGTGCTGGGTGGCCTTAGAAAAGCATAGTGAATTTTAAAATTACAAGAAAATTTATTTTTTTAACGTCAGTGGATGTACACTCTTAAAATAAATTGTTGGCGTTATAATTGTTGAACTATGAATTTTTTACAGATACCTAAGACACTTTTAAAGCTTCTCTTAAAATTTATGAGTGCTGAGTATCCTTGAAAATGCATAGTGAATTTTAAAATAACAAGAAAATTTCTTTTCTTAACGTAATTGGATATACACCCTTAAAATAAATTGTTGGAGTTATAATTGTTGAACTATGAATTTTTTACAGATACCTAAGACACTTTTAAAGCTTTTCTTAAAATTTCTGAGTGCTGGGTCGCCTTAAAAATGCATAGTGAATTTTAGAATTACAAGAAAATTTCTTTTTTTAACTTCATTGGATGTACACCCTTAAAATAAATTGGTGGCGTTATAATTGTTGAACTATGAATTTTTTACAGATACTTAAGACACTTTTAAAACTTTTCTTAAAATTTTTGAGTGCTGGGTGGCCTTAAAAAAGCATAGTGAATTTTGAAATTACAAGAAAATTTCTTTTTTTAACTTCATTGGATGTACACCCTTAAAATAATTTGTTGGCGTTATAATTGTTGAACTATGAACTTTTTACAGATACCTAAGACACTTTTAAAGCTTTTCTTAAAATTTCTGAGTGCTGGGTCGCCTTGAAAATGCAAAGTGAATTTTAAAATTACAAGAAAATTTCTTTTTAAACTTCATTGGATGTACACCCTTAAAATAAATTGGTGGCGTTATAATTGTTGAACTATGAATTTTTTACAGATACCTAAGACACTTTTAAAGATTCTCTTAAAATTTCTGAGTGCTGGGTGGCCTTAAAAATGCATAGTGAATTTTAAAATAACAAGAAAATTAATTTTTTTAACGTCAGTGGATGTACACAGTTAAAATAAATTGTTGACGTTATAATTGTTGAACTATGAATTTTTTACAGATACCTAAGACACTTTTAAAGCTTCTCTTAAAATTTCTGATTGCTGGGTGGCCTTAAAAATGTATAGTGAATTTTAAAATAACAAGAAAATTTCTTTTCTTAACGTAATTGGATATACACCCTTAAAATAAATTGTTGGCGTTATAATTGTTGAACTATGAATTTTTTACAGATACCTAAGACACTTTTAAAGATTCTCTTAAAATTTCTGAGTGCTGGGTGGCCTTAAAAATGCATAGTGAATTTTAAAATAACAAGAAAATATATTTTCTTAACGTAATTGGATGTACACCCTTAAAATAAATTGTTGACGTTATAATTGTTGAACTATGAACTTTTTACAGATACCTAAGACACTTTTAAAGCTTTTCTTAAAATTTCTGAGTGCTGGGTCGCCTTGAAAATGCAAAGTGAATTTTAAAATTACAAGAAAATTTATTTTTTTAACGTCAGTGGATGTACACCCTTAAAATAAATTGTTGGCGTTATAATTGTTAAACTATGAATTTTTTACAGATACCTAAGACACTTTTAAAGCTTCTCTTAAAATTTCTGCGTGCTGGGTAGCCTTGAAAATGCATAGTGAATTTTAAAATTACAAGAAAATTTCTTATCCTAACGTAATTGGATGTACACCCTTAAAATAAATTGTTGGCGTTATAATTGTTGAACTATGAATTTTTTACAGATATCTAAGACACTTCTAAAGCTTCTCTCAAAGTTTCTGAGTGTTGGGTGGCCTTAAAAATGCATAGTGAATTTTAAAATAACAAGAAAATTTCTTTTCTTAACGTAATTGGATGTACACCCTTAAAATAAATTGTTGGCGTTGTAATTGTTGAACTATGAATTTTTTACAGATACCTAAGACACTTTTAAAGCTTTTATTAAAATTTGTGAGTGCTGGGTGGCCTTAGAAATGCATAGTGAATTTTAAAATAACAAGAAAATTTCTTTTCCTAACGTAATTGGATGTACACCCTTAAAATAAATTGTTGACGTTATAGTTGTTGAACTATGAATTTTTTACAGATAGCTAAGACACTTTTAAAGCTTTTCTTAAAATTTCTGAGTGCTGGGTGGCCTTAGAAAAGCATAGTGAATTTTAAAATAACAAGAAAATTTCTTTTTTTAACGTCAGTGGATGTACACCCTTAAAATAAATTGTTGGCGTTATAATTGTTGAACTATGAATTTTTTACAGATACCTAAGACACTTTTAAAGCTTTTATTAAAATTTGTGAGTGCTGGGTGGCCTTAAAAATGCATAGTGAATTTTAAAATAACAAGAAAATTTCTTTTCCTAACGTAATTGGATGTACACCCTTAAAATAAATTGTTGACGTTATAATTGTTGAACTATGAATTTTTTACAGATAGCTAAGACACTTTTAAAGCTTCTCTTAAAATTTCTGAGTGCTGGGTGGCCTTAAAAAAGCATAGTGAATTTTAAAATTACAAGAAAATTTATTTTTTTAACGTCAGTGGATGTACACCCTTAAAATAAATTGTTGGCGTTATAATTGTTGAACTATGAATTTTTTACAGATACCTAAGACACTTTTAAAGCTTCTCTCAAAATTTCTGAGTGCTGGTTGGCCTTAAAAATGTATAGTGAATTTTAAAATAACAAGAAAATTTCTTTTCTTAACGTAATTGGATGTACACCCTTAAAATAAATTGTTGGCGTTATAATTGTTGAACTATGAATTTTTTACAGATACCTAAGACACATTTAAAGCTTCTCTTAAAATTTCTGAGTGCTGGGTGGCCTTAGAAATGCATAGTGAATTTTGAAATAACAAGAAAATTTCTTTTCTTAACGTAATTGGATGTACACCCTTAAAATAAATTGTTGGCGTTATAATTGTTGAACTATGAATTTTTTACAGATACCTAAGATACTTCTAAAGCTTCTCTCAAAATTTCTGAGTGCTGGGTGGCCTTAAAAATGCATAGTGAATTTTAAAATTACAAGAGAATTTCTTTTCTTAACGTAATTGGATGTACACCCTTAAAATAAATTGTTGGCGTTATAATTGTTGAACTGTGAATTTTTTACAGATACCTAAGACACTTTTAAATCTTCTCTTAAAATTTCTGAGTGCTGGGTGGCCTTAAAAATGCATAGTGAATTTTAAAATAACAAGAAAATTTCTTTTCTTAACGTAATTGGATATACACCCTTAAAATAAATTGTTGGCGTTATAATTGTTGAACTGTGAATTTTTTACAGATACCTAAGACACTTTTAAAGCTTCTTTTAAAATTTCTGAGTGCTGGGTGGCCTTAAAGAAGCATAGTTAATTTTAAAACTACAAGAAAATTAATTTTTTTAACGTCAGTGGATGTACACAGTTAAAATAAATTGTTGGCGTTATAATTGTTGAACTATGAATTTTTTACAGATACTTAAGACACTTTTAAAGCTTCTCTTAGAATTTCTGAGTGCTGGGTGGCCTTTAAAAAGCATAGTGAATTTTAAAATTACAAGAAAATTAATTTTTTTAACGTCAGTGGATGTACACAGTTAAAATAAATTGTTGGCGTTATAATTGTTGAACTATGAATTTTTTACAGATACCTAAGACACTTTTAAAGCTTCTCTTAAAATTTGTGAGTGCTGAGTAACCTTAAAAATGCAAAGTGAATTTTAAAATAACAAGAAAATTTCTTTTCTTAACGTAATTGGATATACACCCTTAAAATAAATTGTTGGCGTTATAATTGTTGAACTATGAATTTTTTACAGATACCTCAGACACTTTTAAAGCTTCTCTTAAAATTTCTGAGTGCTGGGTGGCCTTAAAAATGCATAGTGAATTTTAAAATTACAAGAAAATTTCTTTTTTTAACGTAATTGAATGTACACCCTTAAAATAAATTGTTGGCGTTATAATTGTTGAACTATGAATTTTTTACAGATACCTCAGACACTTTTAAAGCTTTTCTCAAAATTTGTAAGTGCTGGGTGGCCTTAAAAATGTATAGTGAATTTTAAAATAACAAGAAAATTTCTTTTCTTAACGTAATTGGATATACACCCTTAAAATAAATTGTTGGCGTTATAATTGTTGAACTATGAATTTTTTACAGATACCTAAGACACTTTTAAAGATTCTCTTAAAATTTCTGAGTACTGGGTGGCCTTAAAAATGCATAGTGAATTTTAAAATAACAAGAAAATTAATTTTTTTAACGTCAGTGGATGTACACAGTTAAAATAAATTGTTGGCGTTATAATTGTTGAACTATGAATTTTTTACAAATACCTAAGACCCTTCTAAAGCTTCTCTTAAAATTTCTCAGTGCTGGGTGGCATTAAAAATGCATAGTGAATTTTAAAATAACAAGAAAATTTCTTTTCTTAACGTAATTGGATGTACACCCTTAAAATAAATTGTTGGCGTTATAATTGTTGAACTGTGAATTTTTTACAGATACCTCAGACACTTTTAAAGCTTCTCTTAAAATTTCTGAGTGCTGAGTAACCTTAAAAATGCATAGTGAATTTTAAAATTACAAGAAAATTTCTTTTTTTAACGTCATTGGATGTACACCTTTAAAATAAATTGTTGGCGTTATAATTGTTGAACTATGAATTTTTTACAGATACCTAAGACACTTTTTAAGCTTCTATTAAAATTTCTGAGTGCTGGGTGGCCTTAAAAATGCATAGTGAATTTTAAAATTACAAGAAAATTTCTTTTTTTAACGTAATTGAATGTACACCCTTAAAATAAATTGTTGGCGTTATAATTGTTGAACTATGAATTTTTTACAGATACCTCAGACACTTTTAAAGCTTTTCTCAAAATTTCTGAGTGCTGGGTGGCCTTAAAAATGTATAGTGAATTTTAAAATAACAAGAAAATTTCTTTTCTTAACGTAATTGGATATACACCCTTAAAATAAATTGTTGGCATTATAATTGTTGAACTATGAATTTTTTACAGATACCTAAGACACTTTTAAAGCTTTTATTAAAATTTGTGAGTGCTGGGTGGCCTTAAAAATGCATAGTGAATTTTAAAATAACAAGAAAATTTCTTTTCTTAACGTAATTGGATGTACACCCTTAAAATAAATTGTTGACGTTATAATTGTTGAACTATGAATTTTTTACAGATACCTAAGACACCTTTAAAGCTTCTCTTAAAATTTCTGAGTGCTAGGTGACCTTAGAAATGCATAGTGAATTTTAAAATTACAAGAAAATTTCTTTTCTTAACGTAATTGGATGTACACCCTTAAAATAAATTGTTGGCGTTATAATTGTTGAACTGTGAATTTTTTACAGATACCTAAGACACTTTTAAAGCTTCTCTTAAAATTTCTGAGTGCTGAGTAACCTTAAAAATGCATAGTGAATTTTAAAATTACAAGAAAATTTCTTTTTTTAACGTCAGTGGATGTACACCCTTAAAATAAATTGTTGGCGTTATAATTGTTGAACTATGAATTTTTTACAGATACCTAAGACACTTTTAAAGCTTTTCTTAAAATTTCTGAGTGCTGGGTAACCTTAAAAATGTATAGTGAATTTTAAAATAACAAGAAAATTTCTTATCTTAACGTAATTGGATATACACCCTTAAAATAAATTGTTGGCGTTATAATTGTTGAACTATGAATTTTTTACAGATACCTAAGACACTTTTAAAGCTTCTCTTAAAATTTCTGAGTGCTGGGAGGCCTTAAAGAAGCATAGTTAATTTTAAAATTACAAGAAAATTAATTTTTTTAACGTCAGTGGATGTACACAGTTAAAATAAATTGTTGGCGTTATAATTGTTGAACTATGAATTTTTTACAGATACCTAAGACACTTTTAAAGCTTCTCTTAAAATTTCTGAGTGCTGAGTAACCTTAAAAATGCAAAGTGAATTTTAAAATAACAAGAAAATTTCTTTTCTTAACGTAATTGGATATACACCCTTAAAATAAATTGTTGGCGTTATAATTGTTGAACTATGAATTTTTTACAGATACCTCAGACACTTTTAAAGCTTCTCTTAAAATTTCTGAGTGCTGGGTGCCCTTAAAAATGCATAGTGAATTTTAAAATTACAAGAAAATTTCTTTTTTTAACGTAATTGAATGTACACTCTTAAAATAAATTGTTGGCGTTATAATTGTTGAACTATGAATTTCTACAGATGCCTCAGACACTTTTAAAGCTTTTCTCAAAATTTCTGAGTGCTGGGTGGCCTTAAAAATGTATAGTGAATTTTAAAATAACAAGAAAATTTCTTTTCTTAACGTAATTGGATATACACCCTTAAAATAAATTGTTGGCATTATAATGGTTGAACTATGAATTTTTTACAGATACCTAAGACACTTTTAAAGCTTTTATTAAAATTTGTGAGTGCTGGGTGGCCTTAAAAATGCATAGTGAATTTTAAAATAACAAGAAAATTTCTTTTCTTAACGTAATTGGATGTACACCCTTAAAATAAATTGTTGACGTTATAATTGTTGAACTATGAATTTTTTACAGATACCTAAGACACTTTTAAAGCTTCTCTTAAAATTTCTGAGTGCTGGGTGGCCTTAAAAAAGCATAGCGAATTTTAAAATTACAAGAAAATTTATTTTTTTAACGTCAGTGGATGTACACCCTTAAAATAAATTGTTGGCGTTATAATTGTTAAACTATGAATTTTTTACAGATACCTACGACACTTTTAAAGCTTTTCTTAAAATTTCTGAGTGCTGCGTAGCCTTGAAAATGCATAGTGAATTTTAAAATAACAAGAAAATTTCTTATCCTAACGTAATTGGATGTACACCCTTAAAATAAATTGTTGGCGTTATAATTGTTGAACTATGAATTTTTTACAGATACCTAAGACACTTCTAAAGCTTCTCTCAAAGTTTCTGAGTGTTGATTGGCCTTAAAAATGCATAGTGAATTTTAAAATAACAAGAAAATTAATTTTTTTAACGTCAGTGGATGTAAACAGTTAAAATAAACTGTTGGCGTTATAATTGTTGAATTATGAATTTTTTACAAATACCTAAGACACTTCTAAAGCTTCTCTTAAAATTTCTCAGTGCTGGGTGGCATTAAAAATGCATAGTGAATTTTAAAATAACAAGAAAATTTCTTTTCTTAACGTAATTGGATGTACACCCTTAAAATAAATTGTTGGCGTTATAATTGTTGAACTATGAATTTTTCACAGATACCTAAGACACTTTTAAAGCTTCTATTAAAATTTGTGAGTGCTGGGTGGCCTTAAAAATGCATAGTGAATTTTAAAATAACAAGAAAATTTCTTTTCCTAACGTAATTGGATGTACACCCTTAAAATAAATTGTTGACGTTATAATTGTTGAACTATGAAATTTTTACAGATACCTAAGACACTTTTAAAGCTTCTCTTAAAATTTCTGAGTGCTGGGTGGCCTTAGAAAAGCATAGTGAATTTTAAAATTACAAGAAAATTTATTTTTTTAACGTCAGTGGATGTACACTCTTAAAATAAATTGTTGGCGTTATAATTGTTGAACTATGAATTTTTTACAGATACCTAAGACACTTTTAAAGCTTCTCTTAAAATTTATGAGTGCTGAGTATCCTTGAAAATGCATAGTGAATTTTAAAATAACAAGAAAATTTCTTTTCTTAACGTAATTGGATATACACCCTTAAAATAAATTGTTGGAGTTATAATTGTTGAACTATGAATTTTTTACAGATACCTAAGACACTTTTAAAGCTTTTCTTAAAATTTCTGAGTGCTGGGTCGCCTTAAAAATGCATAGTGAATTTTAGAATTACAAGAAAATTTCTTTTTTTAACTTCATTGGATGTACACCCTTAAAATAAATTGGTGGCGTTATAATTGTTGAACTATGAATTTTTTACAGATACTTAAGACACTTTTAAAACTTTTCTTAAAATTTTTGAGTGCTGGGTGGCCTTAAAAAAGCATAGTGAATTTTGAAATTACAAGAAAATTTCTTTTTTTAACTTCATTGGATGTACACCCTTAAAATAATTTGTTGGCGTTATAATTGTTGAACTATGAACTTTTTACAGATACCTAAGACACTTTTAAAGCTTTTCTTAAAATTTCTGAGTGCTGGGTCGCCTTGAAAATGCAAAGTGAATTTTAAAATTACAAGAAAATTTCTTTTTAAACTTCATTGGATGTACACCCTTAAAATAAATTGGTGGCGTTATAATTGTTGAACTATGAATTTTTTACAGATACCTAAGACACTTTTAAAGATTCTCTTAAAATTTCTGAGTGCTGGGTGGCCTTAAAAATGCATAGTGAATTTTAAAATAACCAGAAAAATTAATTTTTTTAACGTCAGTGGATGTACACAGTTAAAATAAATTGTTGGCGTTATAATTGTTGAACTATGAATTTTTTACAAATACCTAAGACACTTCTAAAGCTTCTCTTAAAATTTCTCAGTGCTGGGTGGCATTAAAAATGCATAGTGAATTTTAAAATAACAAGAAAATTTATTTTCTTAACGTAATTGGATGTACACCCTTAAAATAAATTGTTGACGTTATAATTGTTGAACTATGAATTTTTTACAGATACCTAAGACACTTTTAAAGCTTCTCTTAAAATTTCTGATTGCTGGGTGGCCTTAAAAATGTATAGTGAATTTTAAAATAACAAGAAAATTTCTTTTCTTAACGTAATTGGATATACACCCTTAAAATAAATTGTTGGCGTTATAATTGTTGAACTATGAATTTTTTACAGATACCTAAGACACTTTTAAAGATTCTCTTAAAATTTCTGAGTGCTGGGTGGCCTTAAAAATGCATAGTGAATTTTAAAATAACAAGAAAATATATTTTCTTAACGTAATTGGATGTACACCCTTAAAATAAATTGTTGACGTTATAATTGTTGAACTATGAACTTTTTACAGATACCTAAGACACTTTTAAAGCTTTTCTTAAAATTTCTGAGTGCTGGGTCGCCTTGAAAATGCAAAGTGAATTTTAAAATTACAAGAAAATTTATTTTTTTAACGTCAGTGGATGTACACCCTTAAAATAAATTGTTGGCGTTATAATTGTTAAACTATGAATTTTTTACAGACACCTAAGACACTTTTAAAGCTTTTCTTAAAATTTCTGCGTGCTGGGTAGCCTTGAAAATGCATAGTGAATTTTAAAATTACAAGAAAATTTCTTATCCTAACGTAATTGGATGTACACCCTTAAAATAAATTGTTGGCGTTATAATTGTTGAACTATGAATTTTTTACAGATATCTAAGACACTTCTAAAGCTTCTCTCAAAGTTTCTGAGTGTTGGGTGGCCTTAAAAATGCATAGTGAATTTTAAAATAACAAGAAAATTTCTTTTCTTAACGTAATTGGATGTACACCCTTAAAATAAATTGTTGGCGTTGTAATTGTTGAACTATGAATTTTTTACAGATAGCTAAGACACTTTTAAAGCTTTTATTAAAATTTGTGAGTGCTGGGTGGCCTTAGAAATGCATAGTGAATTTTAAAATAACAAGAAAATTTCTTTTCCTAACGTAATTGGATGTACACCCTTAAAATAAATTGTTGACGTTATAGTTGTTGAACTATGAATTTTTTACAGATAGCTAAGACACTTTTAAAGCTTTTCTTAAAATTTCTGAGTGCTGGGTGGCCTTAGAAAAGCATAGTGAATTTTAAAATAACAAGAAAATTTCTTTTTTTAACGTCAGTGGATGTACACCCTTAAAATAAATTGTTGGCGTTATAATTGTTGAACTATGAATTTTTTACAGATACCTAAGACACTTTTAAAGCTTTTATTAAAATTTGTGAGTGCTGGGTGGCCTTAAAAATGCATAGTGAATTTTAAAATAACAAGAAAATTTCTTTTCCTAACGTAATTGGATGTACACCCTTAAAATAAATTGTTGACGTTATAATTGTTGAACTATGAATTTTTTACAGATAGCTAAGACACTTTTAAAGCTTCTCTTAAAATTTCTGAGTGCTGGGTGGCCTTAAAAAAGCATAGTGAATTTTAAAATTACAAGAAAATTTATTTTTTTAACGTCAGTGGATGTACACCCTTAAAATAAATTGTTGGCGTTATAATTGTTGAACTATGAATTTTTTACAGATACCTAAGACACTTTTAAAGCTTCTCTCAAAATTTCTGAGTGCTGGTTGGCCTTAAAAATGTATAGTGAATTTTAAAATAACAAGAAAATTTCTTTTCTTAACGTAATTGGATGTACACCCTTAAAATAAATTGTTGGCGTTATAATTGTTGAACTATGAATTTTTTACAGATACCTAAGACACATTTAAAGCTTCTCTTAAAATTTCTGAGTGCTGGGTGGCCTTAGAAATGCATAGTGAATTTTGAAATAACAAGAAAATTTCTTTTCTTAACGTAATTGGATGTACACCCTTAAAATAAATTGTTGGCGTTATAATTGTTGAACTATGAATTTTTTACAGATACCTAAGATACTTCTAAAGCTTCTCTCAAAATTTCTGAGTGCTGGGTGGCCTTAAAAATGCATAGTGAATTTTAAAATTACAAGAGAATTTCTTTTCTTAACGTAATTGGATGTACACCCTTAAAATAAATTGTTGGCGTTATAATTGTTGAACTGTGAATTTTTTACAGATACCTAAGACACTTTTAAATCTTCTCTTAAAATTTCTGAGTGCTGGGTGGCCTTAAAAATGCATAGTGAATTTTAAAATAACAAGAAAATTTCTTTTCTTAACGTAATTGGATATACACCCTTAAAATAAATTGTTGGCGTTATAATTGTTGAACTGTGAATTTTTTACAGATACCTAAGACACTTTTAAAGCTTCTTTTAAAATTTCTGAGTGCTGGGTGGCCTTAAAAATGCATAGTGAATTTTAAAATAACAAGAAAATTTCTTTTCTTAACGTAATTGGATATACACCCTTAAAATAAATTGTTGGCGTTATAATTGTTGAACTGTGAATTTTTTACAGATACCTAAGACACTTTTAAATCTTCTCTTAAAATTTCTGAGTGCTGGGTGGCCTTAAAAATGCATAGTGAATTTTAAAATAACAAGAAAATTTCTTTTCTTAACGTAATTGGATATACACCCTTAAAATAAATTGTTGGCGTTATAATTGTTGAACTGTGAATTTTTTACAGATACCTAAGACACTTTTAAAGCTTCTTTTAAAATTTCTGAGTGCTGGGTGGCCTTAAAGAAGCATAGTTAATTTTAAAACTACAAGAAAATTAATTTTTTTAACGTCAGTGGATGTACACAGTTAAAATAAATTGTTGGCGTTATAATTGTTGAACTATGAATTTTTTACAGATACTTAAGACACTTTTAAAGCTTCTCTTAAAATTTCTGAGTGCTGGGTGGCCTTTAAAAAGCATAGTGAATTTTAAAATTACAAGAAAATTAATTTTTTTAACGTCAGTGGATGTACACAGTTAAAATAAATTGTTGGCGTTATAATTGTTGAACTATGAATTTTTTACAGATACCTAAGACACTTTTAAAGCTTCTCTTAAAATTTGTGAGTGCTGAGTAACCTTAAAAATGCAAAGTGAATTTTAAAATAACAAGAAAATTTCTTTTCTTAACGTAATTGGATATACACCCTTAAAATAAATTGTTGGCGTTATAATTGTTGAACTATGAATTTTTTACAGATACCTCAGACACTTTTAAAGCTTCTCTTAAAATTTCTGAGTGCTGGGTGGCCTTAAAAATGCATAGTGAATTTTAAAATTACAAGAAAATTTCTTTTTTTAACGTAATTGAATGTACACCCTTAAAATAAATTGTTGGCGTTATAATTGTTGAACTATGAATTTTTTACAGATACCTCAGACACTTTTAAAGCTTTTCTCAAAATTTGTAAGTGCTGGGTGGCCTTAAAAATGTATAGTGAATTTTAAAATAACAAGAAAATTTCTTTTCTTAACGTAATTGGATATACACCCTTAAAATAAATTGTTGGCGTTATAATTGTTGAACTATGAATTTTTTACAGATACCTAAGACACTTTTAAAGATTCTCTTAAAATTTCTGAGTACTGGGTGGCCTTAAAAATGCATAGTGAATTTTAAAATAACAAGAAAATTAATTTTTTTAACGTCAGTGGATGTACACAGTTAAAATAAATTGTTGGCGTTATAATTGTTGAACTATGAATTTTTTACAAATACCTAAGACCCTTCTAAAGCTTCCCTTAAAATTTCTCAGTGCTGGGTGGCATTAAAAATGCATAGTGAATTTTAAAATAACAAGAAAATTTCTTTTCTTAACGTAATTGGATGTACACCCTTAAAATAAATTGTTGGCGTTATAATTGTTGAACTGTGAATTTTTTACAGATACCTCAGACACTTTTAAAGCTTCTCTTAAAATTTCTGAGTGCTGAGTAACCTTAAAAATGCATAGTGAATTTTAAAATTACAAGAAAATTTCTTTTTTTAACGTCATTGGATGTACACCTTTAAAATAAATTGTTGGCGTTATAATTGTTGAACTATGAATTTTTTACAGATACCTAAGATACTTTTTAAGCTTCTATTAAAATTTCTGAGTGCTGGGTGGCCTTAAAAATGCATAGTGAATTTTAAAATTACAAGAAAATTTCTTTTTTTAACGTAATTGAATGTACACCCTTAAAATAAATTGTTGGCGTTATAATTGTTGAACTATGAATTTTTTACAGATACCTCAGACACTTTTAAAGCTTTTCTCAAAATTTCTGAGTGCTGGGTGGCCTTAAAAATGTATAGTGAATTTTAAAATAACAAGAAAATTTCTTTTCTTAACGTAATTGGATATACACCCTTAAAATAAATTGTTGGCATTATAATTGTTGAACTATGAATTTTTTACAGATACCTAAGACACTTTTAAAGCTTTTATTAAAATTTGTGAGTGCTGGGTGGCCTTAAAAATGCATAGTGAATTTTAAAATAACAAGAAAATTTCTTTTCTTAACGTAATTGGATGTACACCCTTAAAATAAATTGTTGACGTTATAATTGTTGAACTATGAATTTTTTACAGATACCTAAGACACTTTTAAAGCTTCTCTTAAAATTTCTGAGTGCTAGGTGACCTTAGAAATGCATAGTGAATTTTAAAATTACAAGAAAATTTCTTTTCTTAACGTAATTGGATGTACACCCTTAAAATAAATTGTTGGCGTTATAATTGTTGAACTGTGAATTTTTTACAGATACCTAAGACACTTTTAAAGCTTCTCTTAAAATTTCTGAGTGCTGAGTAACCTTAAAAATGCATAGTGAATTTTAAAATTACAAGAAAATTTCTTTTTTTAACGTCAGTGGATGTACACCCTTAAAATAAATTGTTGACGTTATAATTGTTGAACTATGAATTTTTTACAGATACCTAAGACACTTTTAAAGCTTCTCTTAAAATTTCTGAGTGCTAGGTGACCTTAGAAATGCATAGTGAATTTTAAAATTACAAGAAAATTTCTTTTCTTAACGTAATTGGATGTACACCCTTAAAATAAATTGTTGGCGTTATAATTGTTGAACTGTGAATTTTTTACAGATACCTAAGACACTTTTAAAGCTTCTCTTAAAATTTCTGAGTGCTGAGTAACCTTAAAAATGCATAGTGAATTTTAAAATTACAAGAAAATTTCTTTTTTTAACGTCAGTGGATGTACACCCTTAAAATAAATTGTTGGCGTTATAATTGTTGAACTATGAATTTTTTACAGATACCTAAGACACTTTTAAAGCTTTTCTTAAAATTTCTGAGTGCTGGGTAACCTTAAAAATGTATAGTGAATTTTAAAATAACAAGAAAATTTCTTATCTTAACGTAATTGGATATACACCCTTAAAATAAATTGTTGGCGTTATAATTGTTGAACTATGAATTTTTTACAGATACCTAAGACACTTTTAAAGCTTCTCTTAAAATTTCTGAGTGCTGGGAGGCCTTAAAGAAGCATAGTTAATTTTAAAATTACAAGAAAATTAATTTTTTTAACGTCAGTGGATGTACACAGTTAAAATAAATTGTTGGCGTTATAATTGTTGAACTATGAATTTTTTACAGATACCTAAGACACTTTTAAAGCTTCTATAAAAATTTCTGAGTGCTGAGTAACCTTAAAAATGCAAAGTGAATTTTAAAATAACAAGAAAATTTCTTTTCTTAACGTAATTGGATATACACCCTTAAAATAAATTGTTGGCGTTATAATTGTTGAACTATGAATTTTTTACAGATACCTCAGACACTTTTAAAGCTTCTCTTAAAATTTCTGAGTGCTGGGTGCCCTTGAAAATGCATAGTGAATTTTAAAATTACAAGAAAATTTCTTTTTTTAACGTAATTGAATGTACACTCTTAAAATAAATTGTTGGCGTTATAATTGTTGAACTATGAATTTTTACAGATGCCTCAGACACTTTTAAAGCTTTTCTCAAAATTTCTGAGTGCTGGGTGGCCTTATAAATATATAGTGAATTTTAAAATAACAAGAAAATTTCTTTTCTTAACGTAATTGGATATACACCCTTAAAATAAATTGTTGGCATTATAATTGTTGAACTATGAATTTTTTACAGATACCTAAGACACTTTTAAAGCTTTTATTAAAATTTGTGAGTGCTGGGTGGCCTTAAAAATGCATAGTGAATTTTAAAATAACAAGAAAATTTCTTTTCTTAACGTAATTGGATGTACACCCTTAAAATAAATTGTTGGCGTTATAATTGTTGAACTATGAATTTTTTACAGATACCTAAGACACTTCTAAAGCTTCTCTCAAAGTTTCTGAGTGTTGATTGGCCTTAAAAATGCATAGTGAATTTTAAAATAACAAAAAAATTAATTTTTTTAACGTCAGTGGATGTAAACAGTTAAAATAAACTGTTGGCGTTATAATTGTTGAATTATGAATTTTTTACAAATACCTAAGACACTTCTAAAGCTTCTCTTAAAATTTCTCAGTGCTGGGTGGCATTAAAAATGCATAGTGAATTTTAAAATAACAAGAAAATTTCTTTTCTTAACGTAATTGGATGTACACCCTTAAAATAAATTGTTGGCGTTATAATTGTTGAACTATGAATTTTTCACAGATACCTAAGACACTTTTAAAGCTTCTATTAAAATTTGTGAGTGCTGGGTGGCCTTAAAAATGCATAGTGAATTTTAAAATAACAAGAAAATTTCTTTTCCTAACGTAATTGGATGTACACCCTTAAAATAAATTGTTGACGTTATAATTGTTGAACTATGAAATTTTTACAGATACCTAAGACACTTTTAAAGCTTCTCTTAAAATTTCTGAGTGCTGGGTGGCCTTAGAAAAGCATAGTGAATTTTAAAATTACAAGAAAATTTATTTTTTTAACGTCAGTGGATGTACACTCTTAAAATAAATTGTTGGCGTTATAATTGTTGAACTATGAATTTTTTACAGATACCTAAGACACTTTTAAAGCTTCTCTTAAAATTTATGAGTGCTGAGTATCCTTGAAAATGCATAGTGAATTTTAAAATAACAAGAAAATTTCTTTTCTTAACGTAATTGGATATACACCCTTAAAATAAATTGTTGGAGTTATAATTGTTGAACTATGAATTTTTTACAGATACCTAAGACACTTTTAAAGCTTTTCTTAAAATTTCTGAGTGCTGGGTCGCCTTAAAAATGCATAGTGAATTTTAGAATTACAAGAAAATTTCTTTTTTTAACTTCATTGGATGTACACCCTTAAAATAAATTGGTGGCGTTATAATTGTTGAACTATGAATTTTTTACAGATACTTAAGACACTTTTAAAACTTTTCTTAAAATTTTTGAGTGCTGGGTGGCCTTAAAAAAGCATAGTGAATTTTGAAATTACAAGAAAATTTCTTTTTTTAACTTCATTGGATGTACACCCTTAAAATAATTTGTTGGCGTTATAATTGTTGAACTATGAAATTTTACAGATACCTAAGACACTTTTAAAGCTTTTCTTAAAATTTCTGAGTGCTGGGTCGCCTTGAAAATGCAAAGTGAATTTTAAAATTACAAGAAAATTTCTTTTTAAACTTCATTGGATGTACACCCTTAAAATAAATTGGTGGCGTTATAATTGTTGAACTATGAATTTTTTACAGATACCTAAGACACTTTTAAAGATTCTCTTAAAATTTCTGAGTGCTGGGTGGCCTTAAAAATGCATAGTGAATTTTAAAATAACAAGAAAATTAATTTTTTTAACGTCAGTGGATGTACACAGTTAAAATAAATTGTTGGCGTTATAATTGTTGAACTATGAATTTTTTACAAATACCTAAGACACTTCTAAAGCTTCTCTTAAAATTTCTCAGTGCTGGGTGGCATTAAAAATGCATAGTGAATTTTAAAATAACAAGAAAATTTATTTTCTTAACGTAATTGGATGTACACCCTTAAAATAAATTGTTGACGTTATAATTGTTGAACTATGAATTTTTTACAGATACCTAAGACACTTTTAAAGCTTCTCTTAAAATTTCTGATTGCTGGGTGGCCTTAAAAATGTATAGTGAATTTTAAAATAACAAGAAAATTTCTTTTCTTAACGTAATTGGATATACACCGTTAAAATAAATTGTTGGCGTTATAATTGTTGAACTATGAATTTTTTACAGATACCTAAGACACTTTTAAAGATTCTCTTAAAATTTCTGAGTGCTGGGTGGCCTTAAAAATGCATAGTGAATTTTAAAATAACAAGAAAATATATTTTCTTAACGTAATTGGATGTACACCCTTAAAATAAATTGTTGACGTTATAATTGTTGAACTATGAACTTTTTACAGATACCTAAGACACTTTTAAAGCTTTTCTTAAAATTTCTGAGTGCTGGGTCGCCTTGAAAATGCAAAGTGAATTTTAAAATTACAAGAAAATTTATTTTTTTAACGTCAGTGGATGTACACCCTTAAAATAAATTGTTGGCGTTATAATTGTTAAACTATGAATTTTTTACAGATACCTAAGACACTTTTAAAGCTTCTCTTAAAATTTCTGCGTGCTGGGTAGCCTTGAAAATGCATAGTGAATTTTAAAATTACAAGAAAATTTCTTATCCTAACGTAATTGGATGTACACCCTTAAAATAAATTGTTGGCGTTATAATTGTTGAACTATGAATTTTTTACAGATATCTAAGACACTTCTAAAGCTTCTCTCAAAGTTTCTGAGTGTTGGGTGGCCTTAAAAATGCATAGTGAATTTTAAAATAACAAGAAAATTTCTTTTCTTAACGTAATTGGATGTACACCCTTAAAATAAATTGTTGGCGTTGTAATTGTTGAACTATGAATTTTTTACAGATACCTAAGACACTTTTAAAGCTTTTATTAAAATTTGTGAGTGCTGGGTGGCCTTAAAAATGCATAGTGAATTTTAAAATAACAAGAAAATTTCTTTTCCTAACGTAATTGGATGTACACCCTTAAAATAAATTGTTGACGTTATAGTTGTTGAACTATGAATTTTTTACAGATAGCTAAGACACTTTTAAAGCTTTTCTTAAAATTTCTGAGTGCTGGGTGGCCTTAGAAAAGCATAGTGAATTTTAAAATAACAAGAAAATTTCTTTTTTTAACGTCAGTGGATGTACACCCTTAAAATAAATTGTTGGCGTTATAATTGTTGAACTATGAATTTTTTACAGATACCTAAGACACTTTTAAAGCTTTTATTAAAATTTGTGAGTGCTGGGTGGCCTTAAAAATGCATAGTGAATTTTAAAATAACAAGAAAATTTCTTTTCCTAACGTAATTGGATGTACACCCTTAAAATAAATTGTTGACGTTATAATTGTTGAACTATGAATTTTTTACAGATAGCTAAGACACTTTTAAAGCTTCTCTTAAAATTTCTGAGTGCTGGGTGGCCTTAAAAAAGCATAGTGAATTTTAAAATTACAAGAAAATTTATTTTTTTAACGTCAGTGGATGTACACCCTTAAAATAAATTGTTGGCGTTATAATTGTTGAACTATGAATTTTTTACAGATACCTAAGACACTTTTAAAGCTTCTCTCAAAATTTCTGAGTGCTGGTTGGCCTTAAAAATGTATAGTGAATTTTAAAATAACAAGAAAATTTCTTTTCTTAACGTAATTGGATGTACACCCTTAAAATAAATTGTTGGCGTTATAATTGTTGAACTATGAATTTTTTACAAATACCTAAGACACTTCTAAAGCTTCTCTTAAAATTTCTCAGTGCTGGGTGGCCTTAGAAATGCATAGTGAATTTTGAAATAACAAGAAAATTTCTTTTCTTAACGTAATTGGATGTACACCCTTAAAATAAATTGTTGGCGTTATAATTGTTGAACTATGAATTTTTTACAGATACCTAAGATACTTCTAAAGCTTCTCTCAAAATTTCTGAGTGCTGGGTGGCCTTAAAAATGCATAGTGAATTTTAAAATTACAAGAGAATTTCTTTTCTTAACGTAATTGGATGTACACCCTTAAAATAAATTGTTGGCGTTATAATTGTTGAACTGTGAATTTTTTACAGATACGTAAGACACTTTTAAATCTTCTCTTAAAATTTCTGAGTGCTGGGTGGCCTTAAAAATGCATAGTGAATTTTAAAATAACAAGAAAATTTCTTTTCTTAACGTAATTGGATATACACCCTTAAAATAAATTGTTGGCGTTATAATTGTTGAACTGTGAATTTTTTACAGATACCTAAGACACTTTTAAAGCTTCTTTTAAAATTTCTGAGTGCTGGGTGGCCTTAAAGAAGCATAGTTAATTTTAAAACTACAAGAAAATTAATTTTTTTAACGTCAGTGGATGTACACAGTTAAAATAAATTGTTGGCGTTATAATTGTTGAACTATGAATTTTTACAGATACCTAAGACACTTTTAAAGCTTCTCTTAAAATTTGTGAGTGCTGAGTAACCTTAAAAATGCAAAGTGAATTTTAAAATAACAAGAAAATTTCTTTTCTTAACGTAATTGGATATACACCCTTAAAATAAATTGTTGGCGTTATAATTGTTGAACTATGAATTTTTTACAGATACCTCAGACACTTTTAAAGCTTCTCTTAAAATTTCTGAGTGCTGGGTGGCCTTAAAAATGCATAGTGAATTTTAAAATTACAAGAAAATTTCTTTTTTTAACGTAATTGAATGTACACCCTTAAAATAAATTGTTGGCGTTATAATTGTTGAACTATGAATTTTTTACAGATACCTCAGACACTTTTAAAGCTTTTCTCAAAATTTGTAAGTGCTGGGTGGCCTTAAAAATGTATAGTGAATTTTAAAATAACAAGAAAATTTCTTTTCTTAACGTAATTGGATATACACCCTTAAAATAAATTGTTGGCGTTATAATTGTTGAACTATGAATTTTTTACAGATACCTAAGACACTTTTAAAGATTCTCTTAAAATTTCTGAGTACTGGGTGGCCTTAAAAATGCATAGTGAATTTTAAAATAACAAGAAAATTAATTTTTTTAACGTCAGTGGATGTACACAGTTAAAATAAATTGTTGGCGTTATAATTGTTGAACTATGAATTTTTTACAAATACCTAAGACACTTCTAAAGCTTCTCTTAAAATTTCTCAGTGCTGGGTGGCATTAAAAATGCATAGTGAATTTTAAAATAACAAGAAAATTTCTTTTCTTAACGTAATTGGATGTACACCCTTAAAATAAATTGTTGGCGTTATAATTGTTGAACTGTGAATTTTTTACAGATACCTCAGACACTTTTAAAGCTTCTCTTAAAATTTCTGAGTGCTGAGTAACCTTAAAAATGAATAGTGAATTTTAAAATTACAAGAAAATTTCTTTTTTTAACGTCATTGGATGTACACCTTTAAAATAAATTGTTGGCGTTATAATTGTTGAACTATGAATTTTTTACAGATACCTAAGACACTTTTTAAGCTTCTATTAAAATTTGTGAGTGCTGGGTGGCCTTAAAAATGCATAGTGAATTTTAAAATAACAAGAAAATTTCTTTTCTTAACGTAATTGGATGTACACCCTTAAAATAAATTGTTGGCGTTATAATTGTTGAACTGTGAATTTTTTACAGATACCTAAGACACTTTTAAATCTTTTCTTAAAATTTCTGAGTGCTGGGTGGCCTTAAAAATGCATAGTGAATTTTAAAATAACAAGAAAATTTCTTTTCTTAACGTAATTGGATATACACCCTTAAAATAAATTGTTGGCGTTATAATTGTTGAACTATGAATTTTTTACAGATACCTAAGACACTTTTAAAGCTTCTCTTAAAATTTCTGAGTGCTGAGTAACCTTAAAAATGCATAGTGAATTTTAAAATTACAAGAAAATTTCTTTTTTTAACGTCATTGGATGTACACCCTTAAAATAAATTGTTGGCGTTATAATTGTTGAACTATGAATTTTTTACAGATACCTAAGACACTTTTTAAGCTTCTATTAAAATTTGTGAGTGCTGGGTGGCCTTAAAAATGCATAGTGAATTTTAAAATAACAAGAAAATTTCTTATCTTAACGTAATTGGATATACACCCTTAAAATAAATCGTTGGCGTTATAATTGTTGAACTATGAATTTTTTACAGATATCTAAGACACTTTTAAAGCTTCTCTTAAAATTTATGAGTGCTGAGTATCCTTAAAAATGCATAGTGAATTTTAAAATTACAAGAAAATTTCTTTTTTTAACGTCAGTGGATGTACACCCTTAAAATAAATTGTTGGCGTTATAATTGTTGAACTATGAATTTTTTACAGATACTTAAGACACTTTTAAAGCTTTTCTTAAAATTTTTGAGTGCTGGGTGGCCTTGAAAAAGCATAGTGAATTTTAAAATTACAAGAAAATTTCTTATCCTAACGTAATTGGATGTACACCCTTAAAATAAATTGTTGGCGTTATAATTGTTGAACTATGAATTTTTTACAGATATCTAAGACACTTCTAAAGCTTCTCTCAAAGTTTCTGAGTGTTGGGTGGCCTTAAAAATGCATAGTGAATTTTAAAATAACAAGAAAATTAATTTTTTTAACGTCAGTGGATGTACACAGTTAAAATAAATTGTTGGCGTTATAATTGTTGAACTATGAATTTTTTACAAATACCTAAGACACTTCTAAAGCTTCTCTTAAAATTTCTCAGTGCTGGGTGGCATTGAAAATGCATAGTGAATTTTAAAATAACAAGAAAATTTCTTTTCTTAACGTAATTGGATGTACACCCTTAAAATAAATTGTTGGCGTTATAATTGTTGAACTATGAATTTTTTACAGATACCTAAGACACTTTTAAAGCTTTTATTAAAATTTGTGAGTGCTGGGTGGCCTTGAAAATGCATAGTGAATTTTAAAATAACAAGAAAATTTCTTTTCCTAACGTAATTGGATGTACACCCTTAAAATAAATTGTTGACGTTATAATTGTTGAACTATGAATTTTTTACAGATAGCTAAGACACTTTTAAAGCTTCTCTTAAAATTTCTGAGTGCTGAGTAACCTTAAAAATGCATAGTGAATTTTAAAATTACAAGAAAATTTCTTTTTTTAACGTCATTGGATGTACACCCTTAAAATAAATTGTTGGCGTTATAATTGTTGAACTATGAATTTTTTACAGATACCTAAGACACTTTTTAAGCTTCTATTAAAATTTGTGAGTGCTGGGTGGCCTTAAAAATGCATAGTGAATTTTAAAATAATAAGAAAATTTCTTATCTTAACGTAATTGGATATACACCCTTAAAATAAATTGTTGGCGTTATAATTGTTGAACTATGAATTTTTTACAGATATCTAAGACACTTTTAAAGCTTTTCTCAAAATTTATGAGTGCTGAGTATCCTTAAAAATGCATAGTGAATTTTAAAATTACAAGAAAATTTCTTTTTTTAACGTCAGTGGATGTACACAATTAAAATAAATTGTTAGCGTTATAATTGTTGAACTATGAATTTTTTACAGATACCTAAGACACTTTTAAAGCTTCTCTTAAATTTATGAGTGCTGAGTATCCTTAAAAATGTATAGTGAATTTTAAAATAACAAGAAAATTTCTTTTCTTAACGTAATTGGATGTACACCCTTAAAATAAATTGTTGGCGTTATAATTGTTGAACTATGAATTTTTTACAGATACCTAAGACACTTTTAAAGCTTTTCTTAAAATTTCTGAGTGCTGGGTCACCTTAAAAATGCATAGTGAATTTTAAAATTACAAGAAAATTTCTTTTTTTAACTTCATTGGATGTACACCCTTAAAATAAATTGGTGGCGTTATAATTGTTGAACTATGAATTTTTTACAGATACCTAAGACACTTTTAAAGCTTCTCTTAAAATTTCTGAGTGCTGGGTGGCCTTAGAAATGCATAGTGAATTTTGAAATAACAAGAAAATTTCTTTTCTTAACGTAATTGGATGTACACCCTTAAAATAAATTGTTGGCGTTATAATTGTTGAACTATGAATTTTTTACAGATACTTAAGATACTTCTAAAGCTTCTCTCAAAATTTCTGAGTGCTGGGTGGCCTTAAAAATGCATAGTGAATTTTAAAATTACAAGAGAATTTCTTTTCTTAACGTAATTGGATGTACACCCTTAAAATAAATTGTTGGCGTCATAATTGTTGAATTGTGAATTTTTTACAGATACCTAAGACACTTTTAAATCTTCTCTTAAAATTTCTGAGTGCTGGGCGGCCTTAAAAATGCATAGTGAATTTTAAAATAACAAGAAAATTTCTTTTCTTAACGTAATTGGATGTACACCCTTAAAATAAATTGTTGGCGTTATAATTGTTGAACTGTGAATTTTTTACAGATACCTAAGACACTTTTAAAGCTTCTCTTAAAATTTCTGAGTGCTGGGTGGCCTTAAAAAAGCATAGTGAATTTTAAAATTACAAGAAAATTAATTTTTTTAACGTCAGTGGATGTACACAGTTAAAATAAATTGTTGGCGTTATAATTGTTGAACTATGAATTTTTTACAGATACTTAAGACACTTTTAAAGCTTCTCTTAAAATTTCTGAGTGCTGGGTGGCCTTAAAAAAGCATAGTGAATTTTAAAATTACAAGAAAATTAATTTTTTTAACGTCAGTGGATGTACACAGTTAAAATAAATTGTTGACGTTATAATTGTTGAACTATGAACTTTTTACAGATACCTAAGACACTTTTAAAGCTTTTCTTAAAATTTCTGAGTGCTGGGTCGCCTTGAAAATGCAAAGTGAATTTTAAAATTACAAGAAAATTTATTTTTTTAACGTCAGTGGATGTACACCCTTAAAATAAATTGTTGGCGTTATAATTGTTAAACTATGAATTTTTTACAGATACCTAAGACACTTTTAAAGCTTCTCTTAAAATTTCTGCGTGCTGGGTAGCCTTGAAAATACATAGTGAATTTTAAAATTACAAGAAAATTTCTTATCCTAACGTAATTGGATGTACACCCTTAAAATAAATTGTTGGCGTTATAATTGTTGAACTATGAATTTTTTACAGATATCTAAGACACTTCTAAAGCTTCTCTCAAAGTTTCTGAGTGTTGGGTGGCCTTAAAAATGCATAGTGAATTTTAAAATAACAAGAAAATTTCTTTTCTTAACGTAATTGGATGTACACCCTTAAAATAAATTGTTGGCGTTGTAATTGTTGAACTATGAATTTTTTACAGATACCTAAGACACTTTTAAAGCTTTTATTAAAATTTGTTAGTGCTGGGTGGCCTTAAAAATGCATAGTGAATTTTAAAATAACAAGAAAATTTCTTTTCCTAACGTAATTGGATGTACACCCTTAAAATAAATTGTTGACGTTATAGTTGTTGAACTATGAATTTTTTACAGATAGCTAAGACACTTTTAAAGCTTTTCTTAAAATTTCTGAGTGCTGGGTGGCCTTAGAAAAGCATAGTGAATTTTAAAATAACAAGAAAATTTCTTTTTTTAACGTCAGTGGATGTACACCCTTAAAATAAATTGTTGGCGTTATAATTGTTGAACTATGAATTTTTTACAGATACCTAAGACACTTTTAAAGCTTTTATTAAAATTTGTGAGTGCTGGGTGGCCTTAAAAATGCATAGTGAATTTTAAAATAACAAGAAAATTTCTTTTCCTAACGTAATTGGATGTACACCCTTAAAATAAATTGTTGACGTTATAATTGTTGAACTATGAATTTTTTACAGATAGCTAAGACACTTTTAAAGCTTCTCTTAAAATTTCTGAGTGCTGGGTGGCCTTAAAAAAGCATAGTGAATTTTAAAATTACAAGAAAATTTATTTTTTTAACGTCAGTGGATGTACACCCTTAAAATAAATTGTTGGCGTTATAATTGTTGAACTATGAATTTTTTACAGATACCTAAGACACATTTAAAGCTTCTCTTAAAATTTCTGAGTGCTGGGTGGCCTTAGAAATGCATAGTGAATTTTGAAATAACAAGAAAATTTCTTTTCTTAACGTAATTGGATGTACACCCTTAAAATAAATTGTTGGCGTTATAATTGTTGAGCTATGAATTTTTTACAGATACCTAAGATACTTTTTAAGCTTCTCTCAAAATTTCTGAGTGCTGGGTGGCCTTAAAAATGCATAGTGAATTTTAAAATTACAAGAGAATTTCTTTTCTTAACGTAATTGGATGTACACCCTTAAAATAAATTGTTGGCGTTATAATTGTTGAACTGTGAATTTTTTACAGATACCTAAGACACTTTTAAATCTTCTCTTAAAATTTCTGAGTGCTGAGTATCCTTAAAAATGCATAGTGAATTTTAAAATTACAAGAAAATTTCTTTTTTTAACGTCAGTGGATGTACACCCTTAAAATAAATTGTTGGCGTTATAATTGTTGAACTATGAATTTTTTACAGATACTTAAGACACTTTTAAAGCTTTTCTTAAAATTTTTGAGTGCTGGGTGGCCTTGAAAAAGCATAGTGAATTTTAAAATTACAAGAAAATTTCTTATCCTAACGTAATTGGATGTACACCCTTAAAATAAATTGTTGGCGTTATAATTGTTGAACTATGAATTTTTTACAGATATCTAAGACACTTCTAAAGCTTCTCTCAAAGTTTCTGAGTGTTGGGTGGCCTTAAAAATGCATAGTGAATTTTAAAATAACAAGAAAATTAATTTTTTTAACGTCAGTGGATGTACACAGTTAAAATAAATTGTTGGCGTTATAATTGTTGAACTATGAATTTTTTACAAATACCTAAGACACTTCTAAAGCTTCTCTTAAAATTTCTCAGTGCTGGGTGGCATTGAAAATGCATAGTGAATTTTAAAATAACAAGAAAATTTCTTTTCTTAACGTAATTGGATGTACACCCTTAAAATAAATTGTTGGCGTTATAATTGTTGAACTATGAATTTTTTACAGATACCTAAGACACTTTTAAAGCTTCTCTTAAAATTTATGAGTGCTGAGTAACCTTAAAAATGCATAGTGAATTTTAAAATTACAAGAAAATTTCTTTTTTTAACGTCATTGGATGTACACCCTTAAAATAAATTGTTGGCGTTATAATTGTTGAACTATGAATTTTTTACAGATACCTAAGACACTTTTTAAGCTTCTATTAAAATTTGTGAGTGCTGGGTGGCCTTAAAAATGCATAGTGAATTTTAAAATAATAAGAAAATTTCTTATCTTAACGTAATTGGATATACACCCTTAAAATAAATTGTTGGCGTTATAATTGTTGAACTATGAATTTTTTACAGATATCTAAGACACTTTTAAAGCTTTTCTTAAAATTTATGAGTGCTGAGTATCCTTAAAAATGCATAGTGAATTTTAAAATTACAAGAAAATTTCTTTTTTTAACGTCAGTGGATGTACACCCTTAAAATAAATTGTTAGCGTTATAATTGTTGAACTATGAATTTTTTACAGATACCTAAGACACTTTTAAAGCTTCTCTTAAATTTATGAGTGCTGAGTATCCTTAAAAATGTATAGTGAATTTTAAAATAACAAGAAAATTTCTTTTCTTAACGTAATTGGATATACACCCTTAAAATAAATTGTTTGCGTTATAACTGTTGAACTATGAATTTTTTTACAGATACTTAAGACACTTTTAAAGCTTCTCTTAAAATTTTTGAGTGCTGGGTGGCCTTGAAAAAGCGTAGTGAATTTTAAAATTATAAGAAAATTTCTTTTTTTAACGTCAGTGGATGTACACCCTTAAAATAAATTGTTGGCGTTATAATTGTTGAACTATGAATTTTTTACAGATACCTAAGACACTTTTAAAGCTTTTCTTAAAATTTCTGAGTGCTGGGTCACCTTAAAAATGCATACTGAATTTTAAAATTACAAGAAAATTTCTTTTTTTAACTTCATTGGATGTACACCCTTAAAATAAATTGGTGGCGTTATAATTGTTGAACTATGAATTTTTTACAGATACCTAAGACACTTTTAAAGCTTCTCTTAAAATTTCTGAGTGCTGGGTGGCCTTAGAAATGCATAGTGAATTTTGAAATAACAAGAAAATTTCTTTTCTTAACGTAATTGGATGTACACCCTTAAAATAAATTGTTGGCGTTATAATTGTTGAACTATGAATTTTTTACAGATACTTAAGATACTTCTAAAGCTTCTCTCAAAATTTCTGAGTGCTGGGTGGCCTTAAAAATGCATAGTGAATTTTAAAATTACAAGAGAATTTCTTTTCTTAACGTAATTGGATGTACACCCTTAAAATAAATTGTTGGCGTTATAATTGTTGAATTGTGAATTTTTTACAGATACCTAAGACACTTTTAAATCTTCTCTTAAAATTTCTGAGTGCTGGGTGGCCTTAAAAATGCATAGTGAATTTTAAAATAACAAGAAAATTTCTTTTCTTAACGTAATTGGATGTACACCCTTAAAATAAATTGTTGGCGTTATAATTGTTGAACTGTGAATTTTTTACAGATACCTAAGACACTTTTAAAGCTTCTCTTAAAATTTCTGAGTGCTGGGTGGCCTTAAAAAAGCATAGTGAATTTTAAAATTACAAGAAAATTAATTTTTTTAACGTCAGTGGATGTACACAGTTAAAATAAATTGTTGGCGTTATAATTGTTGAACTATGAATTTTTTACAGATACTTAAGACACTTTTAAAGCTTCTCTTAAAATTTCTGAGTGCTGGGTGGCCTTAAAAAAGCATAGTGAATTTTAAAATTACAAGAAAATTTCTTTTTTTAACGTCAGTGGATGTACACCCTTAAAATAAATTGTTGGCGTTATAATTGTTGAACTATGAATTTTTTACAGATACTTAAGACACTTTTAAAGCTTTTCTTAAAATTTCTGAGTGCTGGGTCACCTTAAAAATGCATAGTGAATTTTAAAATTACAAGAAAATTTCTTTTTTTAACTTCATTGGTTGTACACCCTTAAAATAAATTGGTGGCGTTATAATTGTTGAACTATGAATTTTTTACAGATACCTAAGACACTTTTAAAGCTTCTCTTAAAATTTCTGAGTGCTGGGTGGCCTTAGAAATGCATAGTCAATTTTGAAATAACAAGAAAATTTCTTTTCTTAACGTAATTGGATGTACACCCTTAAAATAAATTGTTGGCGTTATAATTGTTGAACTATGAATTTTTTACAGATACTTAAGATACTTCTAAAGCTTCTCTCAAAATTTCTGAGTGCTGGGTGGCCTTAAAAATGCATAGTGAATTTTAAAATTACAAGAGAATTTCTTTTCTTAACGTAATTGGATGTACACCCTTAAAATAAATTGTTGGCGTTATAATTGTTGAATTGTGAATTTTTTACAGATACCTAAGACACTTTTAAATCTTCTCTTAAAATTTCTGAGTGCTGGGTGGCCTTAAAAATGCATAGTGAATTTTAAAATAACAAGAAAATTTCTTTTCTTAACGTAATTGGATGTACACCCTTAAAATAAATTGTTGGCGTTATAATTGTTGAACTGTGAATTTTTTACAGATACCTAAGACACTTTTAAAGCTTCTCTTAAAATTTCTGAGTGCTGGGTGGCCTTAAAGAAGCATAGTTAATTTTAAAACTACAAGAAAATTAATTTTTTTAACGTCAGTGGATGTACACAGTTAAAATAAATTGTTGGCGTTATAATTGTTGAACTATGAATTTTTTACAGATACTTAAGACACTTTTAAAGCTTCTCTTAAAATTTCTGAGTGCTGGGTGGCCTTAAAAAAGCATAGTGAATTTTAAAATTACAAGAAAATTAATTTTTTTAACGTCAGTGGATGTACACAGTTAAAATAAATTGTTGGCGTTATAATTGTTGAACTATGAATTTTTTTCAGATACCTAAGACACTTTTAAAGATTCTCTTAAAATTTCTGAGTGCTGGGTGGCCTTAAAAATGCATAGTGAATTTTAAAATAACAAGAAAATTTCTTTTCTTAACGTAATTGGATATACACCCTTAAAATAAATTGTTGGCGTTACAATTGTTGAACTATAAACTTTTTACAGATACCTTAGACACTTTTAAAGCTTCTCTTAAAATTTCTGAGTGCTGGGTGGCCTTAAAAATGCATAGTGAATTTTAAAATTACAAGAAAATTTCTTTTTTTAACGTAATTGAATGTACACCCTTAAAATAAATTGTTGGCGTTATAATTGTTGAACTATGAATTTTTTACAGATACCTCAGACACTTTTAAAGCTTTTCTCAAAATTTGTGAGTGCTGGGTGGCCTTAAAAATGTATAGTGAATTTTAAAATAACAAGAAAATTTCTTTTCTTAACGTAATTGGATATACACCCTTAAAATAAATTGTTGGCGTTATAATTGTTGAACTATGAATTTTTTACAGATACCTAAGACACTTTTAAAGATTCTCTTAAAATTTCTGAGTACTGGGTGGCCTTAAAAATGCATAGTGAATTTTAAAATAACAAGAAAATTTCTTATCTTAACGTAATTGGATATACACCCTTAAAATAAATTGTTGGCGTTATAATTGTTGAACTATGAATTTTTTACAGATATCTAAGACACTTTTAAAGCTTCTCTTAAAATTTATGAGTGCTGAGTATCCTTAAAAATGCATAGTGAATTTTAAAATTACAAGAAAATTTTTTTTTTTAACGTCAGTGGATGTACACCCTTAAAATAAATTGTTGGCGTTATAATTGTTGAACTATGAATTTTTTACAGATACTTAAGACACTTTTAAAGCTTTTCTTAAAATTTTTGAGTGCTGGGTGGCCTTGAAAAAGCATAGTGAATTTTAAAATTACAAGAAAATTTCTTTTTTTAACGTCAGTGGATGTACACCCTTAAAATAAATTGTTGGCGTTATAATTGTTGAATTATGAATTTTTTACAGATACCTAAGACACTTTTAAAGCTTTTGTTAAAATTTCTGAGTGCTGGGTCGCCTTAAAAATGCATAGTGAATTTTAAAATTACAAGAAAATTTCTTTTTTTAACTTCATTGGATGTACACCCTTAAATAAATTGGTGGCGTTATAATTGTTGAACTATGAATTTTTTACAGATACTTAACACACTTTTAAAGCTTTTCTTAAAATTTCTGAGTTCTGGGTCGCCTTAAAAAAGCATAGTGAATTTTAAAATTACAAGAAAATTTCTGTTTTTAACGTCAGTGGATGTACACCCTTAAAATAAATTGTTGGCGTTATAATTGTTGAACTGTGAATTTTTTACAGATACCTAAGACACTTTTAAATCTTCTCTTAAAATTTCTGAGTGCTGGGTGGCCTTAAAAATGCATAGTGAATTTTAAAATAACAAGAAAATTTCTTTTCTTAACGTAATTGGATGTACACCCTTAAAATAAATTGTTGGCGTTATAATTGTTGAACTATGAATTTTTTACAGATACCTAAGACACTTTTAAAGCTTCCCTTAAAATTTCTGAGTGCTGAGTAACCTTAAAAATGCATAGTGAATTTTAAAATTACAAGAAAATTTCTTTTTTTAACGTCATTGGATGTACACCCTTAAAATAAATTGTTGGCGTTATAATTGTTGAACTATGAATTTTTTACAGATACCTAAGACACTTTTTAAGCTTCTATTAAAATTTGTGAGTGCTGGGTGGCCTTAAAAATGCATAGTGAATTTTAAAATAACAAGAAAATTTCTTATCTTAACGTAATTGGATATACACCCTTAAAATAAATTGTTGGCGTTATAATTGTTGAACTATGAATTTTTTACAGATATCTAAAACACTTTTAAAGCTTCTCTTAAAATTTATGAGTGCTGAGTATCCTTAAAAATGCATAGTGAATTTTAAAATTACAAGAAAATTTCTTTTTTTAACGGCAGTGGATGTACACCCTTAAAATAAATTGTTGGCGTTATAATTGTTGAACTATGAATTTTTTACAGATACCTAAGACACTTTTAAAGCTTCTCTTAAAATTTATGAGTGCTGAGTATCCTTAAAAATGTATAGTGAATTTTAAAATAACAAGAAAATTTCTTTTCTTAACGTAATTGGATATACACCCTTAAAATAAATTGTTTGCGTTATAACTGTTGAACTATGAATTTTTTTACAGATACTTAAGACACTTTTAAAGCTTCTCTTAAAATTTTTGAGTGCTGGGTGGCCTTGAAAAAGCGTAGTGAATTTTAAAATTATAAGAAAATTTCTTTTTTTAACGTCAGTGGATGTACACCCTTAAAATAAATTGTTGGCGTTATAATTGTTGAACTATGAATTTTTTACAGATACCTAAGACACTTTTAAAGCTTTTCTTAAAATTTCTGAGTGCTGGGTCACCTTAAAAATGCATAGTGAATTTTAAAATTACAAGAAAATTTCTTTTTTTAACTTCATTGGATGTACACCCTTAAAATAAATTGGTGGCGTTATAATTGTTGAACTATGAATTTTTTACAGATACTTAAGACACTTTTAAAACTTTTCTTAAAATTTTTGAGTGCTGGGTGGCCTTAAAAAAGCATAGTGAATTTTAAAATTACAAGAAAATTTCTTTTTTTAACGTCAGTGGATGTACACCCTTAAAATAAATTGTTGGCGTTATAATTGTTGAACTTTGAATTTTTTACAGATACCTAAGACACTTTTAAAGCTTTTCTTAAAATTTCTGAGTGCTGGGTCGCCTTAAAAATGCAAAGTGAATTTTAAAATTACAAGAAAATTTCTTATCTTAACGTAATTGGATATACACCCTTAAAATAAATTGTTGGCGTTATAATTGTTGAACTATGAATTTTTTACAGATATCTAAAACACTTTTAAAGCTTCTCTTAAAATTTATGAGTGCTGAGTATCCTTAAAAATGCATAGTGAATTTTAAAATTACAAGAAAATTTCTTTTTTTAACGTCAGTGGATGTACACCCTTAAAATAAATTGTTGGCGTTATAATTGTTGAACTATGAATTTTTTACAGATACCTAAGACACTTTTAAAGCTTCTCTTAAAATTTATGAGTGCTGAGTATCCTTAAAAATGTATAGTGAATTTTAAAATAACAAGAAAATTTCTTTTCTTAACGTAATTGGATATACACCCTTAAAATAAATTGTTTGCGTTATAACTGTTGAACTATGAATTTTTTTACAGATACTTAAGACACTTTTAAAGCTTCTCTTAAAATTTTTGAGTGCTGGGTGGCCTTGAAAAAGCGTAGTGAATTTTAAAATTATAAGAAAATTTCTTTTTTTAACGTCAGTGGATGTACACCCTTAAGATAAATTGTTGGCGTTATAATTGTTGAACTATGAATTTTTTACAGATACCTAAGACACTTTTAAAGCTTTTCTTAAAATTTCTGAGTGCTGGGTCACCTTAAAAATGCATAGTGAATTTTAAAATTACAAGAAAATTTCTTTTTTTAACTTCATTGGATGTACACCCTTAAAATAAATTGGTGGCGTTATAATTGTTGAACTATGAATTTTTTACAGATACTTAAGACACTTTTAAAACTTTTCTTAAAATTTTTGAGTGCTGGGTGGCCTTAAAAAAGCATAGTGAATTTTAAAATTACAAGAAAATTTCTTTTTTTAACGTCAGTGGATGTACACCCTTAAAATAAATTGTTGGCGTTATAATTGTTGAACTTTGAATTTTTTACAGATACCTAAGACACTTTTAAAGCTTTTCTTAAAATTTCTGAGTGCTGGGTCGCCTTAAAAATGCAAAGTGAATTTTAAAATTACAAGAAAATTTCTTTTTTTAACTTCATTGGATGTACACCCTTAAAATAAATTGGTGGCGTTATAATTGTTGAACTATGAATTTTTTACAGATACTTAAGACACTTTTAAAGCTTTTCTTAAAATTTCTGAGTGCTGGGTCGCCTTAAAAATGCATAGTGAATTTTAAAATTACAAGAAAATTTCTTTTTTTAACTTCATTGGATGTACACCCTTAAAATAAATTGGTGGCGTTATAATTGTTGAACTATGAATTTTTTACATATACCTAAGATACTTTTAAAGCTTTTCTTAAAATTTCTGAGTGCTGGGTAGCCTTGAAAATGCATAGTGAATTTTAAAATAACAAGAAAATTTCTTATCTTAACGTAATTGGATGTACATCCTTAAAATAAATTGTTGGCGTTATAATTGTTGAACTATGAATTTTTTACAGTTACCTAAGACACTTCTAAAGCTTCTCTTAAAATTTCTGAGTGCTGGGTGGCCTTGAAAAAGCATAGTGAATTTTAAAATTACAAGAAAATTTATTTTTTTAACGTCAGTGGATGTACACCCTTAAAATAAATTGTTGGCGTTATAATTGTTGAACTATGAATTTTTTACAGATACCTAAGACACTTTTAAAGCTTCTCTTAAAATTTCTGAGTGCTGGGTGGCCTTAAAAATGCATAGTGAATTTTAAAATTACAAGAAAATTTCTTTTTTTAACGTCAGTGGATGTACACCCTTAAAATAAATTGTTGGCGTTATAATTGTTGAACTATGATTTTTTTTTGCAGATACCTAAGACACTTTTAAAGCTTCTCTTAAAATTTCTGAGTGCTGGGTGGCTTTAAAAATGCATAGTGAATTTTAAAATAACAAGAAAATTTCTTTTCTTAACGTAATTGGATGCACACCCTTAAAATAAATTGTTGGCGTTATAATTGTTGAACTATGAATTTTTTACAGTTACCTAAGACACTTCCAAAGCTTCTCTTAAAATTTCTGAGTGCTGGGTGGCTTTAAAAAAGCATAGTGAATTTTAAAATTACAAGAAAATTTCTTTTTTTAACGTCAGTGGATGTACACCCTTAAAATAAATTGTTGGCGTTATAATTCTTGAATTATGAATTTTTTTCAGATACCTAAGACACTTTTAAAGCTTCTGTTAAAATTTCTGAGTACTGGGTGCTCTTAAAAATGAATAGTGAATTCTAAAATTACAAAAAAATTTTTTTTTTAACGTCAGTGGATGTAATATGAAATAATTGCAATGTTTCATTTCATTTTAGAGAAGTTATTGATTCAGCACATCAAAAGTTAAAAACGTTATATATTTTATGTGGAACATTTTTAGCTGATTATTTTTAAATGAAGTGTTCAATAGTATATAAAAGATAGACACAGTTATCTTCAGTTAAAAAAATCAAAATCTTAATCAGACCGAAGGTATACTCGATTTTGGTTTTTCTTTCATAAAATAAGAATGGATTGTAAATAAAAATAAATGTTTTTCAGGTCAAGAAAGCCGAAGTGACACGGCGTTAAAAAGGTGAAAGACCCTTTTCAAATCTGTCTTAAGGCAACATATTTTTTAACACCACCAACGTCACACCGGGATCAACTGTGCCTTAGTTTTTTAAAGCTTAATAGAAAAACCTTTAGTAAAAAATTTAGAGTCGTGGTTATATATCGCATATGTATTTTTAGCTCTGGGAAATATATTAAAAATGAAACGGATCCAACTGCAAAGACAAAATTTCTCCTGTGGAGAGGAATCGAAGCGAAGGTGCGAGATAAGGCTGGATTGTTATTATATTTTTATATTATTTTAGTTTCAATTTTATCAGGTTTTAAGGTCCGTTTGATTAAAACAATTTCTTTACTTCAAAATAGCATTTTTATATAAACATCTCGGTCATGTATTCAGGCTTTATCACAATGAAATAAAATAGAAAAATGTGTAAGATCAAGAAAAACATACCAGAAATTAAAATTTTATAAATATAATAAAAAATTCTTGTTTAATTTTGAACTTTGAACAAAAAGAGGAAAAATGTAATTAATTAATCTAGGAGTTCTCAAAGTGTGCGCCGCGGCGCCCTGGGGCGTTGTTTTCTCTTTTACGCAATCTATCTATTTCGCCGATACAAAATAAACAATTCAAATCACTTGCACTGCATAAATCATTCGTTGCGTAGGTAACGTTGACCGTTATTCACTCAATGTTGTTACGGAGGACCAGTTTCCGTAACATGGAGTTTGAGTTAGGTTTGGCAACGTTAAATTCGCTGTTAGCCAGGCGAGAGAGAAAGAGAGAGAGAGAGAGAGAGAGATGTTCCAGACGCCCGCATTCCATCGTTGACAGGAATTTTCGCATAGGTAGTATATAAGCTGCCGTAGGCCAGTAGACTGCATTGTCGAATTAATTTATTTATTGTAAGCGTAAGCAGTTGAATTGTTAAGATAAATAAAAGGAATAATAAAGTGTTATTGGTACCGACGCTTGCTCTGCGCTGAGCTACTCTTTTGGAATTGTAAAGTGGAGCCGGACGGACAAAACCTGCAAAGAAAAATAAGGACACTCCTAACAAAAGCACAAAAACATCACCCTCGGAGTGCTATTGAACGTACAATGCTTCCAAGATACCAAGGAGGAAGAGGATTGGTGAATATTGGTAAGTAGTTCCACCAACAAATAATAAACTTACGTTCATATTTCCACAGGTTGGCGGACTCTTCCACACTACATCGAGCAATATGCGAGGCAGACGATTCAACAGCGCTACAGTTGAGGGAACAAGATATTACTTCTCACCACCAAACAGACCAAGAGAAGTTACAAATCTTCGTAGCCACTTCATGGACGGCATTCAAATGAGGCCAATCAGGACAATATCGACAACTCAGTGTCGAACTACTGGTCGATTTCAGGACAGATGTTTCCGGAAACGGATGGCTTCTTGTTGGCTATCCAAGACCAGGTTATTCCGACGAAGAACTATCGGAAATTCATCATTAGAGATCCCTCAATAGAAAATGACCAATGCAGATATGGCTGTCGAACATCGGAGACAATTCAGCATATAACTGGAGGATGCCAAGCGTTTGCCGCAACCAAGTATAACGAAAGACACGACTCAGCCGCTAAGATACTCCACCAAGAGTTAGCAGAAAAGTTAAACCTATTACAGGTAGGAAAAGTGTCTTATTACAAGTACAATTCGGAGTCTATTCTTGAAAACAACCAGTTCAAGTTATATTGGTACCGAACGGTTCTGACGGATCAAACAGTAGCTCATAATAGACCAGATATTATACTAATAGATAAAATTTCTAGGCGAACTACACTAATCGACATTGCTGTGCCTAACAACAACAATCTAAGGCCAAAATACAATGAGAAGATCGCCAAATACAGAGATCTGGAGGTCCAAATCCGAAGACAATGGGCAATGAACAGCGTCCAAACGATTCCCATAATACTGTCAATAACTGGAGTGATAGCGAAGAACCTCCTGCAGAATATCAAGGGACTGGGCCTTAGTGAGCATCTTTATAAGCCGATGCAGAAAGCAATTCTCCGCGAACCGTCCGAAAGTTCGTAGGAAATACAGCAGAGAACGTCACCTAGGACCCGATAACATGGAAAGGGTTCCCACAGAGCTTCATACTTTTGGTGTCTTTGTATGCCTGGTATGAGTGAATAATCCCTGGAGGGAGTGCGAAGCCGTTTGGCTTGTAAATCATGTAAGTGTTATTAGTACTGAAAGTGGTGTTTTACGAATACAAGACAGATACCGTTACATTGTAACGGTTACGATATCTATTTAAACTTATGTACGCGAGCAGGTCAGTTGCTTTGTTTTAATTATGCCGCTTTATGTTATCGTAAAAAGTTACTCACAAAATGGAAAGATTTATATTAAATAAGCAAGTCGATAGTTCAAGTCAGAGTGATGATGTCCCGGCAACTGGAGAGGGAGCAAAAAGGCGGAGATATCGCAAATGCAATGATAGCTATTTTTACTTTCAGATGGATTTGGAATATACGGTAACGAGAGATAGTTATTATTTTTATTTTTTACGTTTTCATTAGTTGTATTACTGTAGTATTTGTTAATATATTTTTTTAATGGTGTTTATTAGTTTTTCAGGGTAGTTGTTAAGTTTTAGTCGTTCCTTTGCTTTTTTTAAAGCGTTATCCTTATATTCAGGAACAGGTAATTTTATTGATGGGTCAGCAAGTCCTACGAAGAAACTCTTCTTTTGAGAAATTTGGGTGTTGGCAATAGAAATTAACATATCTAGTTGACCAAGTCTCTTTTGTATACTTCTCTATTCTAATCTTAATATTTTTTTTTATGTAAAGTTAAATCTAAGAAATTTATTTTGTCTTGTTCGTCAATTTCCATTGTGAATTTTAAGTTTTTATGGTAGAAATTAAGATTTCTTAGAATTTCTTGGTTTTTGTTTTTAGAGGAGCAGTAAAATCATCATGAAGGTAACGAAAAAAAATGGTATTTGGATATTTGTGTTAATTGGTCCATATTTCTTAAGGGTTTCGATGGCAATTTATCCTGTAACACTAGATATTGATGTACCCTCAGCACAAACTTCAACTTGTTTATGAAATGTGTCCTTATACATGAAATATGTTGATTCTAGTGTGTACTCTCTAGCTTTTAAAAATTCATTGAAGAGGATATCTGTAAACGATTTTCATAACATATATATATTAATAAGTAGATAAGTTTTTGTCCGTGTAATTTAAAATAAAATAGAATTAAATATTGGCGAAGCGGAGGTGAAAATTTGTCAATCTACATGATTCTCGTGTTAAAAAGTGCGGAGCACTTCAAAAATATGGAAAAACTCCGGGTCCGACAGATGGCGACAGCGCTGTTTCGTCCTAATATGAGACTCGTCAGGCCACCGCATTCGGTACAAACCATCATCTCGCCTTTGCATCCTATAAACCTGAGTTTAAAATCAAAAAACAGCAAACAAGACGACAAAGGCGACATCTCGATGGTCCACTTGATAATACAAGAACCACACAGATTAACAAAGTTTGTAAAAGAACCGCCATATGGTGGCGCGACGGTAAATTAAAACAGAAATATGTAAAATCGAGTACACGATGGTTTGTACCGAATGCGGTGCCCTGACAAGTCCCATATTAGGACGAAACAGCGCTGTTGCCATCTGTCGGACCCGAAGTTTTTCCATATTTTGGTATGCTCCGCACTTTTTAACACGAGAATCATGTAGATTGACAAATTTTCACGTCCGCTTCGTCAATATTTTATTCTATTTTACTTTAAATTACACGGACAAAAACTTATCTACTTATTTATTTACTTGTTTGGCTTTGAAACACGCTAAACGATGCTCTCATGGTGGGATCGTTTGGTAAGACACGTGGCTTTGGTTGCTAAAATGAGCAGTAGGCTTGCTTGCCAGTACCGAAAAATGCGACCCCTATCCTTTGGGCAGCGAGTTCCGTGTACTCGATTTTACATATTTCTGTTTTAATTCACTGTCGCGCCACCATATGGCGGTTCTTTTACAAACTTTGTTAATCTATGTGGTTCTTGTATTATCAAGTGGACCATCGAGATGTCGCCTTTGTCGTCTTGTTTGCTGATTTTTGATTTTAAACTCAGCTTTATAGGATGCAAAGGCGAGATGATGCTTTGTACCGAATGCGGTGGCCTGACGAGTCCCATATTAGGACGAAACAGCGCTGTCGCCATCTGTCGGACCCGGAGTTTTTGCATATTTTGGAGTGCTCCGCACTTTTTAACACGGGAATCATGCAGATTGACAAATTTTCACGTCCGCTTCGCCAATATTTTATTCTATTTTATTATATAATATATATATATATATATATATATATATATATTCTTGCCAAAATGTAATTTATTCCAAACCTGAACTGTATAATAACAAGTTTAAAAGTATTTTTAATTATGTATTTGGTAAAACTTGAATACGGTTAGACCAAGCAGGAAGCAAAGAAGTTAATATTCCGAAGTTGTGGAAGAAGAATTTCATTTTGAAACTTGCTTAAACCACATTCGTTGTTGTCTATATTTCAGAATGCAGAGGGTCAGTTATTTTAGTTGTCTAGGTATATTAGATATTTCTAAAAATTCCAGAAACCATATTCTCTAGTATACAGTGTGGGGCAAAAATTTCGGAATGGTTTAATTAAGGCCGAACGAAAAATAATAGCTGATCTGGGTTTCCATATGCCAGTGACGTCAACAACTGTCAAATGACGATGTTACTTATTTTACAAAAAATAATATCGTAAAATGTTGTATCGTAGGTTTTTACGGATGGTGAAATGAATGGTTTGGTTATTCCGGGTCTGACGTTTCGCCAAAATCTCATTTTGCATTTTCAAGTGCGGTTCGTCTCGTTACTCGCTGAGAACTGATGGTGGCCTCTGTTTTTTGATTGGACGAGCGATTTCGCAGGCTCCTCCTCTCTACCGAGTGCGATATATTTAATTCTTGTATGCTGTTCTATCGTGTTTTGGTTGATTTTTGTTGTTTTGTTTCTTGATTTTTTATTAATGTTTTCCATGTAGTTGGAATATGTAAAATATCGTCTCGTTTATTTAGCTGTTCCGCTTTTTTGATTTCTAGGGCTACTCTTATGACACGTACCTTGTAGTTCTGTACTGGTGCTGTTTCTTTTGCCTTTTCGAAATCGATGAAATGTCCGGTTGTTTGGCGATGTTGAAATAGAGCTGAGGTTGTCTATTTGTTTTTAAGGCTATTTTTATGTTCTTGAATTCTTGCTGATATGCACCTGTTTGTTTGTCCTATGTATATTTAATGGTAATCTGCACATGGAATGCTGTAAACGCCATGATTTTGAAGGTTGATTTTATCTTTGGGACTTCCCAGTATGTTGGCTATTGTTTTTTGTGGTTTAAATATGGGCTGTATGTTATGTTTTATTAAAATTCTTCCAATTCTGTCTGTTATTCTCTTTATGTATGATATTATGGCTTTGTTCCTTGTTTGATCTTGATCATTGGTGTTTGTTGTAATCTTCTCTTGTCTTTTTATGGCTTTCTTCATATCTGATTGTGAGAAATCATTCCGTTCTAGAGCTATTGAAATGTGTCTTATTTCGTCTTGTTTTGTGTCAAGTTCTGTTAGGCGGAGAGATCTTGATACTAGTGTGTTGACTACTGCCTGCTTTTGAGAGGGATGATGATGTGACGCTACATTGAGATATCGGTCAGTATGTGTGGGTTGCTGATATATGCTAAAATCCAGGGTGTTGTTGAGTTTCCTAGTTAAAAAAATATCCAAAAAAGGAAGTTTCTTTTCTGGCTCGATTTCTAGCGTGAATTGGATTCTATGATGGATATTGTTCAGGTATATGAGGAAATCATCCAGGTGTTCTTTTCCATTGGAACCTATTATAAAAATATCATCGACATACCGTCTCCAAAATTTCTCTTTTAAAGGAGCCTTTTACAGTGCGTCATGTTTGAAATATATCATAAAAAGGTTGGCTATAACTGGTAAAAGTGATGATTTTTTGAACGAATGGATTGAAACCCGGAAAAAAAAATTCATACATATATATATATATATATATATATATATATATATATATATATATATATATATATATATAATATTTAACTAGAGATAAGATTTATTGCAGGACGTTGTGTCATAATAAGCCTTGTCACTGAAGAATTACTAGCAAACTTTGGAATTAAAGTCGTTATTTTCTCTCGTGCAAAAGAATTTAACAAGTATTTCTAATTATGTATTTTGTATTGCATTAATCTACTTTTAACGAACGAAAGCACAAGTTTTCTATTCGCCGAAGTAATTATTCTGGATCCAGTGGCGTTCGCGGATAAACGGATTTTTTTTAATTATGCAAAAAGTTATTTTTTTCGTATTCATAGAGTATTAAGAGGGAAATGAGATAGGAATAGTATTCCATTTTTTATTAATTTAAAAACTATTCCCTCATCCACTACGGTAGTATTGCAGAGCCCTCTTCAATAAAGTAAATAAGTAAAAATCACGGGTATAAAATTCATTGCAACATAAAAAGTGGTTTATTTATTTTTTAAGTCCCTTACTCCCTTGTAACAAACACAGCAGGAATAATTCCAAAACTTTGGGAATGATGTCATTGGGTATATTTGTATACAAAGAAGCTACATCTAGTGAAATTAATTTGTAATTTGCTGATATTTAAAATAACACACAACATTGACACTCAATGAATTTATAGAATCTGTAAAACTTACAATAAACAATAATTATTTCCAGTTGAAAGATAGTTCGTACCAACAATTAGACGGTTGTGCTATGGGTTTACCAATCTCCTCAATAATAGCACAAATAGTTATAGAATATGTAGAAGAAGAAGTATTGAAAAAACTGGATTTTAATATAATATTTTTTAAACGCTATGTAGATGTGACTGTTTGGCTGCTGTAACCGAAAACAAAATGGATAGCTTATTACAATATTTTAATAATTTCCACCCAAAACTGAAATTTACATCTGAAATTGAGATAGAACAGAAAATAAACTTTTTGGACTGAACTATACACAGAAATAAGATGGATAACAATCATCATACAAAATGGTACACGAAAGATACTTGGTCGGGCCGGTATTTGAATTTTACCTCTCAACATCCAAATAAACAGAAAAATAGTGTCATAATCGGTTTAGTTGATCGAGCTATAAAATTATCTTCACCCGAATTTCACCCAGAAGTGCTAAAAAAAGTAGAAGATACCCTAATAATGAACCATTTTCCCAAACTATTAATAAAAAAATTAATTAAACAAAGAACCTTTTTACATTATAACACAAACAAAAAAATTAAATTAACAATACCAAAACACAAAACACTTTCATTGCATTACCGTATGTAAATCAACTACCTGAAAAAATAAAATATATTTTAGATAAGCATAACATAACGGTATACCACAGGGCGAACAATTTACTAGGATCATTTTATACGAAATTAAAAAGCAAAGTTCCAACCAAAAAAAGATCTAACGTAATATATGCAATTCCATGCCGAAACTGTCCTAAGAAATACATTGGCATGACCACACAATATATTGAAAATAGAGTGAATGGACACAAGTATACTAAAAACGCAAAACCTAAACCCAAGAAAAGACAAAATAAAAGAAAAATGATATATATATATATATATATATATATATATATATATATATATATATATATATATATATATATATATATATATGTAATCGTTAAAAAACTGACCGGATTTGTGATCTCCACCAAACAACGTTCCAACGACCCATTTCCTTCTACAGGTACGCCAATGCTAACATTTCCGAATTCTCTCTCAAAATCTAGTTGAAACAAGTTCCACGTTGGCCTATTCGTCTTGTAAAAGTGACACGCAATTTACCCCGTTTCGATGGTGGATTTAGGCGCTCCGTCTCTCGGACGAAGCAGTGCGTAGCCGTGCCAAAAAAGGGCTTTTTCCACACCGAAAATCGACCTTTTGGAGTTTCGTTAATACGCCAGCTTTCGACGGTTTTTGGTTAGATTTTTAGATTAGTCGTGGAACCAGGTGAATAACCTTTATCGTCTCCACATGTGATATATAAGGAATTGTGTTAATATATCTTCTTCGTGGAGATGTACAGAGTTTAAAAAATTAGTATTGGGTGTTTTTTTTATAGAGGTATAGAACTTTAAGTTGGCAACACTTTTTTAACTGACGGCCATTTTGTCAGCTGTCAAGTGATTTATGTTTAGTTTGGTTTGGCATTGCAACATGAATAGACTGACGCCTGAACAACGCTTCCAAATTGTGCAAATTTATTTTGAAAATCATGGTTCTGTTTGAAATACGTATCGCGCACTACGTCCATTTTACGGTCAACATAATCGTCCATCAGAGCAATTAATTCGATTAACTATGGAACGTTTTCGCACCACGTTTACTCTAAATGATAATACGCATCCACAGAGACGTCGTACAGTACGTACAGAAGAAGTCATTGCTGCTGTAGGGCGTAGTGTAGAGGAAGACCCGAATCAGTCTATCCGCCATCGTGCACAGGAATTTGATATGTGTCCATTCACTTTATGGAAGATTTTGCGGAAAGATCTTGGTTTGCGTGCTTACAAAATCCAACTCGTGCAAGAATTGAAGCCACACGATCACCTAGCAAGGCGTAGATTCGGTGAATGGGCCCAAAACAAGCTCACTTTTGTTTGAATGGATACGTCAAAAAACAAAACTGCCGTATTTGGAGTGATGATAATCCTCAAGTGTATGTTGAGACACCGTTACATCCAGAAAAACTGACTGTTTGGTGTGCTTTATGGGCTGGTGGAATCATTGGTACGTATTTCTTCGATGCTGGTCAGAACGTTACAGTCAATGGTGACCGCTATAGAGCCATGATTACTGACTTTTTCGCTCATCAATTGAACAACCATGATGTGCAGAAGCTGTGGTTTCAACAAGACGGCGCAACATGTCACACAGCTCGTGCCACAATTGATTTATTGAAGGAAACGTTTGGTAACCGCATAGTTTCACGTTTCGGAGCCGTGAATTGGCCTCCAAGATCGTGCGACTTAACGCCGCTAGACTATTTTCTGTGGGGATATGTGAAGTCGCTAGTCTACACCGATAAGCCCGAAACAATTGATCACATGGAGGACAACATTCGCCGCGTTATTGCTGATATACGGCCACAAATGTTCGGAAAAGTCATCGAAAATTGGATCTCCAGATTAGACTACGTCCGAGCCAGCCGTGGCGGTCATATGCCAGAAGTCATATTTAAATTATAATGCCAGAAGGTTATCTTTCGAATAAAGTAAATTTCACGTCAATTAAAAAAATTCCTCTTTGTTTTATTCCATTTAAAAGTTCTATACCTCTATAAAGAACACCTTTTATAAGGAATTTCAATGGGTAGATAATACTCTTCGAAATAGGAAATGAAGTTTTAGTAAGATGGAGCGACTTCTCATACGGAATTGTTTGGAGAACAAATAGTTTCAACGATATAAAATTCTATATACACACTTCTGTTGATTACCAAAAGGCTCTTGATGCCATAGAGATCGGGGTGGAATAAAACAACATAAATAAATCAAAAACATTGAAGTTTCCACATTAATACATGAACTTCTCTAAACACCAGCATTTAGCATCGAAAAAACAGTTAAAAAAGCTATCTCAAGATTACACTGAACTTTTTGCTCACTTTAACCAAACATTTATCTAAAACGAAATATTACAGCTTACGAAAAGAGGAAAAAAACTTGCAAAAACTGTTTTTAATTTTCCAAACTAATGACCGGGTCAATAGTGCCATCAAATAAGGGTACGAGAACGCTGTAGAAAAATTGCCAATTTCAAGTTTTTTCTTCGTTTTTTTTTTCGAAATAATCTGACGATTATTTCCGGAAAGATGAGTTTTTAATTACGAGAAAAATGCAATTTGAGAGTACGTTTTGCTTTCATGTCAAGTATCGGATGGGCAAATGGGATTTTTAATTTTTGTTTTCCTTTATTAGGTTCTGAACGGTAACATTCTAAAAAGAGATGTTGCTGCATATTAAAAAATTGATTAATCTGACTTCAATAAATTATCCAGGTTTAAAAGGCTGTTAATTTAATGGAATTATTGTCCAGAATATGACAACAAGTTTTTGGCATGGTTTGGCTACTTTTGAATATGCTACCTTGGTGACTCGCTTTCTTTTTGTATTTGAGAAGAAATCTTGGTACATTAAAAGTTTAAATGGTGTCTAAATTACTTATATAGTCGGTTTGAAGAAAAATTACGATTAGATGGAAAGAATATTTTTTTTCTAAATAAAATTTTTATAAACAAATTGAACTGACTTCTAAAAGTGCACTAAAAAGTGAAAAATAACTATAAATTTCTAGATGAAATTGAAATTTTTGAAGCCGGCGCCAAACTAATTCCTGACAAAATGGGATTTGCATAAACAGATTAACAATATTTTATTTGTAATTGTATATATTAGTAGTTATCTGTTTCATTTAAAAATAGCTTGGCGCCGACTTCAACAATGTCAATTTCATATAGAAATTTATAGTTATTTGCCACTTTTTAGCGCATTTTTAGAAGTCTGTTCAATTTTTTTATAAACATTTCATTTTTCCATTTTTAGTTTTAGAATTCTTTACAATATCCATAAATTATTTGAACTAAGTACTAATCAAGATTAGTGAACTTCGCAATGACACCAAGGTGGCAGAAAAGTATCCATTTTATCCCCTAATCACCCTAAAATGAACCACTAAAAATCCTTTGGTTCTTAGAGTTTTCCAAATACCAGTAAAATTGTGTCAAACAAATATTTAGTCGGTCATAGTAAATCCACTTTCTTAATTTTCAAATTAATTTTAGATTGGTAATGCAGGCCCCAAAACCTTCCAATATCGATGTTTGGTCGTAAAAAATTAACTTAATATTCGTAATACACGACGCCGAAAACCCTCAAATACCAAATCTGAAAAAATGCGAATAAGGTAAAATTTTCAACCCACCATATTGCATCGGCTATATTGAATTTCAAATAAATTATTTTAAGTCTTAATCTAATCTACATCTAAACCCTTCAAAGCCCCCTAGTACCAATTTTGGATGAAATCAGGAAAATTAAAATTTCTAGACATATATTTGCTATTTAGATCCTTAAAAATAATTCAGTCCCACCTTTGAACAAAATCGAAAAATGTAAAATTTTTAGTCCGCTATCTTGGATTTGCCATACTGAAACCTGAAAAAATACTTTTAAATTCATAACTTATACCATCAAGAACCACCTATATCAGTTTGGGAGAAAATCGGAAAATGTAAAATTTTTAGGACACCATATTGAATCTGCCAGATTGAGTTTTTCAAAAAATATTTTAAATTCATAATTAACACTAACAAAAATACCCCAATACTGATTTTAGACAAAATCGAGAGATGTAGAATCTTTAATCCGCTATATTGAATTTTTTAAAATAATATCAGATTCGTTATGTGCGACCCCGAAAACTCCACTATACCAATTTTGAAGAAAATTGGACAAAATTGATTTTTTTGTTCGCCATGTTAAATCCGCCATATTGAACTTTTTAAAAATAATTTTAGATTAGTTATGTACGATCCTAAAAACTCCCTCCTACCAATTTTGGAGAAAATCGGACAAAACCGATTTTTTTGTTCGTCATATTGGATTTGCCATATTGAATTTTTTAAAAATATTTTGGATCTATTATGTGCGACCCTGAAAACACCCCCACACCAATTTTGGAAAAAAATCAGAAAAAATTTAATTTTTATGTCCGCCATATTAGATCCGCCATATTGATTTTTAAAAAAATAATTTCAGATGCGTTATATACGATCCTAAAAATTCCCCCATATCAATTTTGGAAAAAATCAAACAAAATTAATTTTTTTGGCCGATTCTGACCTTGTTTTGCAAAATATAGACACATTATATATTTTTGAAAAGCCAAAATTATACTTGAAAAATATCTAAAATCATAAGTTTGGTAATATTTCAAAAATTAAACTTTGTAGAAAAAAAAACCGACTGAGCCACTGAACTCTACGGAAAAACTCCATTAAACCAGTTTTTACCTTTTTGATAAATTAACGTATAACGTAAATACAAGATGTACCAAAAAAACGAAAATTTTTTCAAAATCGCCCTGTAATCTACAGGGATAAACTGAGAGCCATGATAAATTTGACACCGAAATATTTCGTTTCGTTAAAAAATGAAAACCGTAACACTATATCTTTGATGATAACTCCAAAATCCCCTAAAAGTTTCGAAGATGGGACACCCTGTACAGGGTGAGTCAACGATTGGATGAAGTAAGTTTGTACCTTTTCGGTGAAATTAACAAAGAAACTATATTTATTGTTTGATACAGTTTATTTTTACGCAGATTTTAAAAATATTTAGGACTCTACAGGGTGAGCCAAAAAACTAAGACAGCATGAAGTTGTATTTTTTTAAATAGAACACCCTATATACGAATCGTATTTTCGATTTAGCTTATAATTTTAAATCTTTTTTATTAAGGATTTACTATAACAAAACTTTATAGTTTCTGAGATAATTAAGTTTAAAGAAAAAAAGTCACATTTTCAAGTATCAATTCAATCCTAAATAACGTTTTCAATTTTGTGACAAATATATTCAAATTTGGAATTTAGCAAGGCCAAGGACAAGTTAACATAATTTTTTACCTAATATCTGCAATAAAAGCTACAGGGTGTTGAACACATTGGTTCAAATTTGAACAAGTTTAAATGTATAAATATCTTTTTTTTTAAATGGTACACCCTGTATATTTTCATGTTATTTAATAGAGTAATAAAAACCCTAAAAGTTTTGTTCAATATATCCTATACCTATTTATAATAGTTTTTGAGATATTTCAGTTTTTCTTATTTTCCATACTTTTTTACAGAAATAGTCTTCATTATCATAGTAGCCATGTAAAATAATAAAAAGAAACTACAGAAACAAACAGAATGTGGTTAAATATGATGAAATACATTATTCGTTATATTACAACGGCAATAGTTTAATTAAACATAATGTGAAAAAATTAACACAACAATAACGACAAGGCAAATACATATTTACTTTTATACTAAATTGAAACAAAAAAATTACCTATTAAATACTGAGATTAATTATTTATTTTTAATAAGTGTTCGAATAAACGACCCTCTTGTGCAATGCACAAATTTAGTCTTTTTTGCAGATTTTCTCGGACCCTGGACAAAATTAGTGGCGTTATTGTTCTACAGGTATCCCTAATCCTGTTTCGCATATCTTCCACTGTTGTTGGTGGATTAACATACACCTTATTTTTAATATAAGCCCATAGGAAGAAATCTAATGGGGTGATGTCGCAAGACCTTGGTGGCCACTCAATGAAACCCCCACGTCCAATCCATTTTTGCGGATATCGTTGGTCCAAAAATGCACGAACTTCACGATGGTAATGCGGAGGCGCACCATCGTGCTGGAACCACATACTGTCGAGCTCATCCCTATCGAGACCTTGAAGCAGTTGGGGTAGTTCTTCTTGTAGAAAGTTCAGGTAACTATGGCCATTTAGTGGTTCATTAAAAAAGTGGGGTCCAATAATTCGATTATGATGAATACCACACCAAACATTTAATGACCAGTGGTTTTGATGTTGCACTTCTCTAATCCAAAATGGGTTTTCTGTGGCATAATAATGCATGTTGCGTCTATTTACGGCACCGTTACTTCTAAAAGTAGCTTCATCACTAAACATTACCTTGCATAATAAATTTGGATTTAATTGAATCTCCGCATTTATTGTACGACAAAAGTTTACACGACTTTCAAAATCCTGTCCATGCAATTCTTGGTGTAATTCCATGTGATATGGATGATACCTATATTTCTTGGTAGTACGATTAGCGGTGGATTGTGATGTTTCACTTAATGCTGCTAACTGACCGTTACCAATATAAAGATTTTCCTGAACATTTAACAATACTTGTAGTTCTTTTTCTTCATTAGTTACTGGTTTGTTGACCACTTTACGTTTTGGATAATCAACAGTACCAGAAGTATCAAATCTTTGCATTAAGTTTTGAAAAGTATGGGTATTAGGCTGGCGTCGATCAGGATACTTCATTTTGTAAATTCTTTAAGCAAGAAGTCAGTTTTTTTGAGCCTCTCCTATTGTATAAATCATATCTATTAACTCATTCTTTGGAAAATTCATTTTACAATATAAGATGAATGCAAAAAAAACCAAACTACACTACATAAAAACCAAAAGAAGCGATTGCGGTTATAAATTTGACACACAGAAAAATGTTCTTTTACATTGTTTTTGCCATGGCTACTATGATAATGAAGACTATTTCTGTAAAAAAGTATGGAAAATAAGAAAAACTGAAATATTTCAAAAACTATTATAAATAGGTATAGGATATATTGAACAAAACTTTTAGGGTTTTTATTACTTTATTAAATAACATGAAAATATACTGGGTGTACCATTTAAAAAAAATATATTTATTCATTTAAACTTGTTCAAATTTGAACCGACGTGTTGAACACCCTGTAGCTTTTATTGCAAATATTAGGTAAAAATTATGTTAACTTGTCCTTGGCCTTGCTAAATTCCAAATTTGAATATATTTGTCACAAAATTGAAAACGTTATTTAGGATTGAATTGATGCTTGAAAATGTGACTTTTTTTCTTTAAACTTAATTATCTCAGAAACTATAAAGTTTTGTTATAGTAAACCATTAATAAAAAAGATTTAAAATTATAAGCTAAATCGAAAATACGATTCGTATATAGGGTGTTCTATTTAAAAAAATACAACTTTATGCTGTCCTAGTTTTTTGGCTCACCCTGTAGAGTCCTAAATATTTTTAAAATCTGCGTAAAAATAAACTGTATCAAACAATAAATATAGTTTCTTTGTAAATTTCACCGAAAAGGCACAAACCTACTTCATCCAATCGTTGACTCACCCTGTACAAGTAAATAAACAGAAAATGCCCTTGTGTCAAATAGTTTGGATGAATTACAAAGTTTACTTCAGACTAGTAAGGCAAGATTGGCATCCACAATTTTAGAAATCTGAAAAGGCTACGAATTCACCTAAATGTGAACATTACCATATTTGTGAACATTCTAAGGAATCTTTGTATTGAAGAACATTATATTGACAAAGTAAAACTAGAAATACCTACGATCACTTATTTGGAAGGATATTGCGACTACATTATTTAAAAGAAATTAAAATAAAATGATTTTAAAAATTCAGTCCCGCAATTTACGTATTTTCCTTATGACCTTTAAGATTTCCTATCCTTTATTACATGACACGAAGTATATGATCGATCTCTTTCCGTCCAAAAATAAATTCGAATTTATATCTCTCAACGAAGTTTCGCTCGAATAATTTCATTTTAATGTATTTAAATTTCGAATAAAGTTATTTGCCTCCCACACAAAAAGGAAAAAAACAAAACATTAAATATTGAAGTCTAATATCTGATTTTGTTTTCTTCTTCTCCAACCAAAAAAAAAAAGAAAAATATAATAAACCTTTTTAAGAAAGGATGTGCCAAGATATCACGTCTTTCATTTTTTTGTTTGTTTTGTTATATCGACTGGTTTTCTTTTTATGAAAATAACGAGAAAATAAAATTATATGTATTCTCATTTAAATTGTTTAGTTAATAAAAAAATTACAGGGCGAACAAAATTTTTCTAAAAAGTAAATAAAAGTTAAGTTGAAAAACTATTCACAAGTGTACCCTGTAGAGGAAATAAGACAAGTTGACAAAATTACGTTTTCATTTCTAACTATTAATTTTCAAATGGCGACCCCTTTTTGACAACTACTTTTCGAAAAAAGCATTCTTTGACGAATCTAACGGTACTAATTTATTTGCGATTGGATTAGACATAAGAACAGAAATTAAATATTATTAAGCAAAATACTGGATAATTTATTTACTTATGACAAGTGCGCCATGGACAGCCATGATGCATAATAATTTGCAACTGTTTTTGTCAAGTTTTCTTTGGAAAATAAAGCACTCACTTAAGTAGATAATAACAGTGACATACGCTCTAAGAACAGACGTAAAAGTTTCTTAATTTTCGTTAAGTTTAGTTTAAATTTTCGTTAAAATAATGTATACTCAAAGTGAAAAAGTGGATATGTTATTAATATTTGGAGAGTGTCATAGAAATTCAAGGAATGCTGCCGAGTTGTATGCTCATAGATATCCGAATCGGCAACATCCAGCCCATCAGTATTTTCCGTATGTCGAGACTCGTTTTAGGCAAATAGGAAATCAAGAGGCGGAACAGAGGTTTATCACAAATGAAGAGACTGATATTAACGTACTTGCTATGGTTGAGGTTGATAAAACAGTTTCGTTAAGAAAAATTAGTCAAGAACTGCAGATAAGTTATGAATCAGCAAGAAAAATACTGAAAAAGCATGGATATCGAGCATTTAAATATCAGTTACATCAACATTTGTATACTGAGGATGGCGATAGACGGGTAGTGTTTTGTGATTGGCTGCTTCAAAATCATAGAGTTAACCCAAATTTTATCGATTTTATTCGATTTTCCGACGAATCCCGATTTACAAATAATGGTATATTCAATAAGCAAAATACTCGGTACTGGGCCCAACAAAATCAACATGAAATAAGAGAGAGCAATTTTCAAGAAAGATTTGGCGTCAATGTCTGGGCTGGTATCGTTGGAAACAGAATAATTGGGCCAATATTGTTTCAAGGTCAGTTAACAGGGGTTAGATACTTAGGTTTTCTTCAAAATGAAATCGAAAATCATCTCAATGATATACCTTTAGCAGTTTTACGGCGAACTTACTTTCAACAAGATGGAGCACCGCCTCACAATACTAGAGAAGTTCTTAATTATTTAATAGAGTATTTTAATAATCGAATTATTGCAACTAATGGTCCGGTACGGTGGCCAGCCCGCTCACCAGATCTTATTGTGCTCGATTTCTTTGTCTGGGAATATGTTAAAGAAAGGGTTTACTATGGAGCAGCCCCAGCTACTCTTGAAATATTAGAAGAAAGAATTTTACGGGCATTTAGAAATATAATGGTACAAAACGTGTTGAGAGAAACAATTTAACGAGCTGAAATGTGTCGTGAAAAAGAAGGAATGCACTTTGAACATTTACTACACTAAACTTTTTAACAAATATTTTAAGTGCGTCGTCTAAGTTATTAGTTTATTTTGTTAGTTTTTTGTTAATTTTGTTAAATTTTTAATCCAATTCCTGTCTTTCATACTAGTCACTAAAACTTTGCGATTGTATTTTTTTGACATCACCTAAGGCCGTTAGATTAGTTTGCGTCCGATCATGGCCACCTAGATGCAATTTTAAAAGTGGTTCTAAAAAAATGAGGTAGACGTAAAAAGTTTTTAAAATGTCACATTCTGATTTAGAATTGTCTCAGAAATCCAAAGATGTTAAAATATATAGGGTGTTCTATTTAAGAATTCAAAATCGGGGCCATTTCCGGTGAAACCGGAAGTGACCGGAAAGTGGAAAATATGCGAAAACTCTCCTCTTCACATAACATTTACCTGTACCAATTCTTATTTTGATACACATAATACTCTAGAAATTATGACTTGTCAAATAGATTCGTTCGATATTAATTATATATATATGTATATATATATATATATATATATATATATATACATATATATATATATATATATATATATATATATATATATATATATATATATATATAAATAATTAATAACACTTTATAGGGTATGTTTTGTGAAAATCTTCCTTAAAATAATCACGCGTTCAAATATTACAGGATTATCTTTTTCTTCCTCCAAATTTTGCTTCTGCTTCAAAAAGCGTTTAGTCAGTTTATCTCTCGTCTGGTGCATATTTAGAGTAAGAGCGACCCTTCAAGATGCTCCTTTTTTCGAAACCCTCCTTCCTTTTTGGAAATCAGTTAAAAGCATGTAACGCCTATGTTAACCGGATATATTTCTCATTCTATAAGCGACAATCCGTAGCTCAATTTACACCAAAACGAGTCTTTTTACGTATCTTTCTCTATCTTATTCGGCTGTAGATTTATAATGCTCTCAGTCTCCGGTTCTGCATATCTTTATTTTATTTTTATTCGTCGACGAAAAGTGTTCCCAACCACGACACTATTTGTTAGAAATTCGGTGTACTATGAAATAAATTTTATAGCAGAGGTGTAGTTTATATTTCTCGGGAATTTCCTTGGAAAATATGGATGGATACGTGTGAAAAATAGGTCCAATTTAATAAGCGAGGAACGGTAATAATATAGAATTTTCTGTTTACTAAGTGGTCTTTAAGATACTGCCAATTTTAGCAAGTAATAAAATATAGATAAAGCGCAGTACAAGTTTAAATTTTATTGCTCCGAATAACAACATTGGATACACTATAGGTATAATGATCCCTTGAGATTACCCTATTCAGTTTGCGTGGGATGCTGAGAGATGGCGCTGGTTATATTGAACTTTTCATTAAGTTGGATATAGGTTGTTTAAAGTATTCGCGCTTCCTGTTTACAAAGTGGTTTTAAGGTACTGCCAATTTCAGCAAGTAATAAAATCTAGATAAAGCGCAGTACAAGCTTACATTTTAATGCTCCGAATAACAATATTGGATACACTATAGGTATATTGATCCCTTGAGATTACCCTATTCAGTTTGCGTGGGATGCTGAGAGATGGCGCTGCTTATATTGAACTTTTTATTAAGTTGGATACAGGTTGTTTAAAGTATTCGCGGTTCTTGTTGTTAGGTGTGGTTGCCAACTCTGCAATAACGAGGCCCATTAAATTTAAGTTCGGAACTTGAGGTATTGTGAACAGTGCTGTCAAATGTTCCACAGGAAAATATTTGCAAGTTTTATATTTATTCCTGGCAAAATGCGTGTGATTAAAAAAAGTTGATATTGCTCAATTAAACTGAATATTAGAGAAAGACAGATGATAATAAGATTGTCCATTCTTTAAATTATAGACTGCAAAACCATAAAATAAAGAAAATAATAACTACATGTGGGAAACAAAAAGCGATAATAGAGAGATTTAATTTTAAAGATGGGGCATCTTATCGATTTTCATACACTTGCCATCAATTGTATGTACATTTTGCATTATTATTTTATCAATTGCTGAGTACAAGACATCTATTCCTGGCAAATCTCTGGCATGATAGTACTCCTGGCATTATTACTGGCACAGCTAATTATTCCTGGCAAATGCCAGGATTTACTGGCAAATTGACAGCGCTGATTGTGAATGCCTTGTTTGCTATGTGTATTAGAACAAAGTACGTTTGTCTTGTGAAGCTTAATACTATTAGAGCTAGAACGCAGTCTCGCGGAACCGAGCGTAGTTCAAGCAAGAGAATAGGGGAAAAAATGGTCCAGTCCAGAATTGAAGTCTCTGATTTTTGAAAAAAAGAAAGCCCATAAACGATATAAAATTTCCAATTCCATTTCTGGTTATATTTTCAGAGTTACGTAAGCTATGTTAGTGCATATATAAATACAATTATCAAAACCAGCATTGACGACTCTATAAAGTCTGATAGTAGGTTATTCTGGAGGTATGTTAATGCCAAGAATACGAAATTTTCTCTTTCTAGTAGTATGTCACATAATAATGTTAGAGCGGAAGACTCAACCGTTATAGCAGAGCTCTTTAGAGCTTTTTTCTCCACAGTCTACACGCATGGACATTGTAAGACCCGTACTTTTAATTACATCAAAACTGTAGACCTTAGTTTCCTTCAAGTTGAGCCGGTGGATGTGTTTAATGCAATAGAGCACTTGAACAGTAAATTGAGTACCGGACCCGACGGGATACCAGTCATATTTGTTAAGAGTTGTCAGGGTGTTTTGACTGCAGTGTTGCAGTGGCTCAGATTTTTAATATCTCTATATCAACGGGTAAAAGGGAAAAAGTAGCAAGAAAAATAGATATCGCACAACTGAAAAACCCCATAAAAAAGAAAGAAATTAGTCTCAAGATCGAGAAAGAAATGGAAACAATGGAGAAATCGGTACGGAGAGAAGACGTTGAAGGAACATGGAATGCTTTAAAAACTAAAATAACAAATATTCAAGAAGAAGACATTGGATTTACAAAAAACAACAGAAAGCAAGAATGGATAACGCAAGAAATCATAGACCTCATGAATGAAAGAAGAAAACACAAAACAAACCCAACAGAATACAGGCAACTCAATAAAATCATTAGGAAAAAGTGCAGAGAAGCTAAAGAAGATTGGATGTCAACAAAATGTCAAGAAATCGAACAACTTCAGAAAAGATATGACACCTTTAACGTCCACAAGAAAGTAAAAGAAATGACAGGCAGACACAGAAAGCGGCAAGAAACAATTTTAAGAGGGAATAATAACGAGGTAATTCTGGGGACAGTAGATAAACTAGAGAGATGGAAAGAATACATTCAAACACTTTTCGATGATGATAGACCCAGTGTTCCACCACCCACAGTCAGTCAAATAAATGAAAAAGGCCCAGAAATAACTAAAGAAGAAGTTCGCCATGCAATAAAAGCACAGAAAAATGGTAAAGCTACCGGTCCAGACTAAATCAACGTCGAAATACTTAAATTAATTGCAGACAACGAAAGCAAAAGCCTAGACTTGTTAACATCATTATTCAATAACATATACAACTCCGGCAAAATACCATTAGACTGGCTAAAGTCAACATTTATAACACTGCCAAAAAAACCTAATTCCTCACAATGCGATGATTACCGGATAATAAGTCTGATGTCTCATGTCCTTAAGACTTTTCTCAGAATCATTCATACACGAATTTACAGGAAGTGCGAAGATCAGATGGATAACACTCAATTCGGATTTCGAAACGGAATAGGAACACGAGAAGCTCTTTTCTCCCTAAATGTAATGACACAACGCTGCAGAGACATGAACGTGGATGTATATGCATGTTTTATAGACTATCGAAAGGCATTTGACTGCGTTAACCATCAAAAGATGATTGAAATTCTGAGAACAACCGGCGTCGACGAACAAGACCTACGCATTATCTCAGAACTCTATTGGCACCAAACGGCAACAGTCGAAGTAGAACAAACAACATCCGGAGATATGTGGATTAGACGGGGAGTCCGACAGGGCTGCGTGCTATCTCCGCTCCTGTTTAATCTGTATTCCGAGTCCATATTTAAAGAAGCACTAGACGATGCCCAAGGTGGAATCAAGTTTAACGGAACTATGATCAACAACATTCGGTATGCTGATGATACCGTCCTAATAGCAAATAGCGTACAAGAGCTACAAAGCATAATAGATTCCGTAGTACATCATAGCGAAATGTTCGGCTTACATCTAAACGTCTCTAAAACCAAAATAGTGGTATTTTCAAAGGCGCCAATAAATGTACGTCTGCATGTCAAGGGACAAACAATAGAACAGGTAACATCAATGAAATATCTAGGAGTTAATATCAACAGCCAGTGTAACCCGAAGAAGGAAATTTTATCGAGGATCGAACAAGCGAGAAAAACACTAATGAGCATGAAAACATTTTTTACAAGATCAGACCTTAGTCTAGAGCTCAGAACTCGTATGGTCAGATGCTACGTTTTCTCTACCTTACTCTACGGATGCGAAAGTTGGACAATGGACCCACAAACAGAAAAAAGAATAGAGGCTTTTGAAATGTACATATATAGGCGGATGTTGCGAATTTCATGGATGCAAAGGATCACTAACAACGAAGTACTCCAACGCATGAATAAACAAAAAGAACTGCTAAACACCATTAAAGAGAGAAAAATTCAATACTTGGGTCATGTGCTGAGAGGTCAAAGATATGAGCTGCTTCGACTCATTATAGAGGGTAAAGTTCAGGGTAAACGATCAGTAGGAAGACGCCAGAATTCATGGTTGAAAGACCTGAGGAGATGGTTTGATCGCTCATCTACAGACATATTTCGTGCTGCAGCTTCCAGAGCCACAATTGCCATTTGGATCGCCAACCTTCGGAAGGAGAGGGCGCAATAAGAAGAATATCAACGGGTGTTTTTCCAAAAGTATGGAAAACTAATTACATTACGCCAATCCATAAGAATGGAGACAAAGCTAACGTCGGAAATTAACGTGGAATTTTCACTATTTAGTAAAATTTTTGAGGGTATTGTTCACTAAAACATGTGTCCTCTTTTTAGGCATGTATTAGCGACTTCACAGCATGGCTTTATGGCAAGTCGATCAACTACTATTTATCTGCTTGTTTATGAGCAGGACTTGGTGGAGGCTTTGGAGGGGAGGTGTCAAGTGGATGCTATTTACACTGACTTCTCCAAGGCTTTCGATAAGGTTATTCATCAATTTCTTATTTACAAGCTGGAAGGCTTGGGCATCCATGGATCATTTCTACAATGGATAAATAGGTACCTGTCTGATAGAGTACAGCGAGTAAAAATTAATAACTGTGAATCATCCAATATATATGTTACCTCTGGTGTTCCTCAAGGTGTTCACCTCGCTCCGCTCCTTTTTAACTGCTTTATTAACGATATTGAGGACAGTAGCTGTCTTCTTTATACAGCTGATTTAAATATATTTCGGATTGTCGGGAGTAGCAACGATTGCGAGGGCATTCAGCAGGATCTAGCTCGATTCTCTGAATGGTGTAAGTTAAATTTTATGCATCTCAATGTTAATAAATGCTCCATTATAAGTTTTTATCGTAAAAAAGATTGAATAACTTTTGATTACTTTCTTGATAATAACATGATTAATCGTGTTGAATGTGTGAAGGATCTGGGTGTTACATTTGCTACGATAAACATATTGATAATATTGTGAACAGGGGTTTGAAGTTGTTCGGGTTTGTGAAGAAAATGCTTACAGGTTTTAATAGTGTAGACTGTTTTAAAGTGATATACTGCTCTGTAGTTCGATCAATCTTAGAATATGCGTCCCAAGTTTGGTCATCTCATTATTTTACATACAAAGAATAAGTGGAAAGAGTACAAAGAAAGTTTTTAAGTTTCATTGCCTTCACAGGGAATGCAGCAGGAGCGGTCTGTATATGATGATACTGCCGATGCTTTGAGGTTGCTACCATTGTGTGTGAGACGCATATATCTTGACCTCGTTCTACTTCATAAGATTGTTACCTCTTGTATTGATTCTCCTAAACTACTCAATAATATTGGATTATCGGTTCCTCAAAGAGCTTTTAGAGCGCACAATTTGTTTGAGGTGATATATCACCGAACGAATTATGGCATTAACAATCCTATTTCTCGAATGTGTAGGGAAATGAATTCAGTTCCTACCGAGATTGATGTTTTTCATTTGCCAGTTAATGTCTTTAAATTAAAAATTTTACAATTCTTGAAAAACTAGTTAGTTAATATTGGCAACTGTCAATACTTGTCTTTTGAAGCACTATAATGCATACTTAGGTTTGTAAGTTTTTTAATTCTGATTTCGTTTTAAATTGTGTTTGTATTTTTATTTTTGAAATGATGCGTTAATATACTATACTAATAATTGTTTATTTGTTATATTTCTCTAACCGCATATATGCCGTTAGAGAGATAACAAATTTGGGGAATAGAAGGTTTTTTAAAAACATAGGGACAAAGTCTCCAACGTGGTAGTCAATCTTATTAAGATGTAATAATTTTTTGCTTGTTTAGAACAAATTACCTGGGTATGTTCTGGGAATCCACCCTCGATATTTGTGATCAGAGGGTCAAAATACATATAGAAAACTCGGGTGGAGCCATGTATCTTCATCAGATATAAAAATTCACTGAGTTCCCTGACTATTATACAATATTAAATAAAATACTTCCAACAAAGGACTTTTTTTTTGAGTAGGTATGTTTCCTCTCATCTACAGACTTTTCGAAGTTTTTTCTGCAGACAAATAATGTATTGTGAATTATATGTAACCTTTAAAATTTATGGAATCGTTTTACTTATTTCTTTTAAACAAAACGCTATTTGCAAAATATCACTTTTCGACGTAAATTTTATCAAAGTAAGCCGAATCTTTTGTACTGTACTTTAAAAATTCTTTTTGATCTTTGGGAAAGCTTTATCATTTTTAAAATAAAGGATATTTCTTTTAAAATACGAGCTTTTACATTTATTGCTCTTGCAGAAATATAACATAACACCAACAAATTCTTGCTATTTCTAAGATTTATCGCACTAAGTAAAGGGTGTTTTTTATAGAGGTATAGAACTTTAAGTTGGCAACACTTTTTTAACTGGCGGCCATTTTGTCAGCTGTCAAGTGATTTATGTTTAGTTTGGTTTGACATTTCAACATGAATAGACTGACGCTTGAACAACGCTTCCAAATTGTGCAAATTTATTTTGAAAATCATGGTTCTGTTCGAAATACGTATCGCGCACTACGTCCATTTTACGGTCAACATAATCGTCCATCAGAGCAATTAATTCGATTAACTATGGAACGTTTTCGTATCACGTTTACTCTAAATGATAATACGCATCCACAGAGACGTCGTACAGTGCGTACAGAAGAAGTCATTGCTGCTGTAGAACGTAGCGTAGAGGACGACCCGAATCAGTCTATCCGCCATCGTGCACAGGAATTGGATATGTGTTCTTGGTTTGCGTGCTTACAAAATCCAACTCGTGCAAGAATTGAAGCCACACGATCAACTAGCAAGGTGTAGATTCGGTGAATGGGCCCAAAACAAGATTGCCGTTGATCCCTATTTTCATAAGCGAATTTTGTTTAGCGATGAAGTTCACTTTTGTTTGAATGGATACGTCAATACACAAAACTGCCGTATTTGGAGTGATGATAATCCTCAAGTGTATGTTGAGACACCGTTACATCCAGAAAAACTGGCTGTTTGGTGTGCTTTATGGGCTGATGGAATCATTGGTCCGTACTTCTTTAAAAACGATGCTGGTTAGAACGTTAGAGTCAATGGTGACCGCTATAGAGCCATGATTATTGACTTTTTCGTTCATGAATTGAACAACCATGATGTGCAGGAGCTGTGATTTCAACAAGACGGCGCAACATGTCACACAGCTCGTGCCACAATTGGTTTATTGAAGGAAACGTTTGGTAACCGCATAGTTTCACGTTTCGGACCCGTGAATTGGCCTCCAAGATCGTGCGATTTAACGCCGCTAGACTATTTTCTGTGGGGATATGTGAAGTCGCTAGTCTACGCCGATAAGCCCGAAACGATTGATCACTTGGAGGACAACATTCGCCGCGTTATTGCCGATATACGGCCACAAATGTTGGAAAAAGTTATCGAAAATTGGACCTCCAGATTAGACTACGTCCGAGCCAGCCGTGGCGGTCATATGCCAGAAGTCATGTTTAAATTATAATGACAGAAGGTTATCTTTCGAATAAAGTAAATTTCATGTCAATTTAAAAAATTCATCTTTGTTTTATTCCATTTAAAAGTTCTATACCTCTATAAAAAAACACCCTTTAGAAACGGGGGGTGACAGTAGAAGTGAATGTCTTTTGCTATTAATATTTTCTAAAATGTTGTAGTAATTTATTGGCAATGGTATGTTTAAATAAGACTCAATTTTCTATCTTTCTTCAACACATGAAGTTCCTATAAAAAGCTTTTTAAAATGTACTGAAGTTAATAAAAAGAACAAAAAATTATTTGAAAGTCATAGAGAACGATGTTTCTTGCGAAGTAGTAGATATATAGTGTGCCTTCTTACTTTTTTTTAAAAGAAATACTCTATACGTCATTTCATTTCGACGATTCTTCGTCTTCAGGTGCCATCTCCTATCGGAGGTTGGATATCATCATTGCCACTCTCACTCTATTTGCCGCTACTCGAAAAAGTTCTACTGAGCTACGATTGAACCACTCTCTTAAATTTCTCAACCATAAAATTCTTCTTCTTCCGATATTTCTTCTTCCTTCTATTTTACCCTGCATGATCAATCTAAGCAACTCGTATCGCTGGCCTCTTATTATATGTCCAAGATATTGCAGTTTCCCTATTTTTATATTGCTAATTATTTCATAGTTTTTGTCCATCGCTAGCAATACTTCTACGTTTGTTTTTCTCTCAGTCCAAGATATTCTCAACATCCTTCGGTAACACCACATTTCAAACGCTTGCAGTTTATTTATGTGTTCTTGTTTTAGTGTTCAGCCTTCCAATCCATACTGCAGCACTGAGAATACATAACATCTTGAAATTCTCATTCTTAGTTCTAGAGTGTAATGTTTCTGCTGCACACAATGGTTTTCAGTTTTACAAACGCACTTCTTGCCATTTCTATTCTTGTTCTTATTTCTGTTGTTTGTTCATTATTTGCTGCTATCCATGTGCCCAAGTATTTGTATTTTGCACTTCTTCTAAATTCACACCTCGTAACTTTATGCTTGTTTGCATGTTTTGTTTTTTAGTTATTACCATATATTTAGTCTTTTTGGTGTTCATTTTTAATCCGTGTTGCTCGCAAACGTTATTTGTTTCGTTCACTAGTAATAGAAAAGAAAAAGAAAGATGAAGTATTTGTATTGTATTATTAAATATTTATATGACGTATTATATATTATTATTATATCTTTATATAATTTGCTTATAGAACGAAAAAGACCTGTGCAAAAAAATGGCGGACCAATAATGGTCACGATTTTTGGTTTTTTGAGGTTATCTCGAAAAGTAAAAGTTGTATCGAAAAATGTTTCAAACAAAAGTTATAGAGAATTAAAAAACCTATCATAGTTATAGGTGGCGCCACCAGTTATCGAGATATATTTTTTTTTCGACAAAATTTACGGTTTTTGTTTTTTAACCGACTTCTAAAAGAAGGAGGTTCTCAATTCGTCGAGTATGTATGATTTTTTTAATGTATGTACACCGACTACTCCGTAACGGCAGCACCGATTTGAATGAAATTTTTTATGTTATATTTAGGGAGTTCCTGCGGTGGTCCCATATTTTTTTGGACGAAATTGGTGCAGTAAAATCCAATATGGCAGCTAAAAAAATTAATTTTGTTTGATTTTGTCCTAAATTGGTATGGGGGAATTTTTGGGGTCGTACACAACGAATCTGAATTTTTTTTAAAAAAATTCAATATGGCGGACTCAATATGGCGGACAAAAAAATTTAATTTTGTATGATTATCTCCAAAATTGATGTGGGGGAGTTTTCGGGGTCGCACATAATGGATCCAAAATATTTTTAAAAAGTTCACGGATTCAATATGGCGGACGAAAAAATCAATTATGTCCGATTTTCTTCAAAATTGATACGAGGGAGTTTTCAGGGTCGTACATAACTAATCTAAAATTATTTTTAAAAAATTCAGTATGGCGGACGAAGAAATCAGTTTTGTCCGATTTTCTTCAAAATTGGTACGGGGAGTTTTCGGGGTCGCATATAACGAATCTGAAATTATTTTTAAAATATTCAATATGGCGGATTAAAGATTCTACATCTCCCGATTTTGTCTGAAATCAGTATTGGGGTATTTTTGTTAGTGTTAATTATGAATTTGAAATATTTTTTGAAAAACTTATTCTGGTAGATTCAATATGGTGTCCTAAAAATTTTACAAATTTCGATTTTCTCCCAAACTGATATAGGAGGTTCTTGAGGGTGTAAATTATGAATTTAAGAGTATTTTTTCAGTATTCAATATGGCAAATCCAAGATAGCGGACTAAAAATTTTATATTTTTTGATTTTGTTCAAAGGTAGGACTGAATCGTTTTTGAGGATGTAAGTAGCAAATATAAATCTAGAAATTTTAAATTTCCTGATTTTATCCAAAATTGGTACTAGGGGGTTTTGAAGAGTTTAGATTTAAATTACATTAAGATTTAAAAAAAAATTTTTGAAATTCAATATAGCGGATATGGTAGGGTGAAAATTTTACCTAATTCGCATTTTTTCAGATTTGGTATTAGAGGGTTTTCGGGGTCGTGTATTACGAATATGAAGTTAATTTTTTACAACTATTAGGTTGATAAGATATAATATGAGGGACAGAAAATTTTACATATTCCGATTTTGTCTAAAATAGATATTGTGGGGTTCTTGAGGCATATACAGATTCAATATGCAGTATAAAATATATCGAGCTAAGAAATTTACATCCCAGGTTCTTTAAATATTGAAAATTGATATTGTGGAGTTCTTGACGCGTATACAAACTCACAGTTTTACTGGTATTTAGAAAAATCTAAAAACCAAAGAATTTTTAGTGGTTCATTTTAGGCTGATTTACAACTTTGGATAAAATGGGTACTTTTTTCCCACCTCGCAGCCATTACGAGGTTTATTGTTTTATCAGTGTTAATGTACTAGTATGTTGAATGTTTTGGTTTTAATTTTAATTTGTGATAAAGTTTTTTAAAAATTTTTTAATTGTATACAATTTGTTCTGTGTCGAGCCCACGGCTGGCGACTGCTCTCAAACTGGCAGGGTTAAAGTGTGCCCTTTGACGAGGTCTGAGTCCTGAGGATGGTCTGTTAGACCGAAAGCGCTTGGCCGATATTAATAAAACATACACTGAAATACAAAACCCGTCTATTTCTTGATTTCTTCGGTGTACAACCTGTTAATAACTTATTACGAGGTACACTAATCTCGAAATAAAATTTTTATAAAAAAATTGAACCGACTTCTCAAAGTACGTTAAAAAGTGAAAAAAAAAACCATAAATTTTTATGTGAAATTGAACTTTTTGGAGTCGGCGCCAAATTATTTGTGAATGAAATAAATAACTACTAATATATACAAATTATGGTAAAAAAGCAGTTACAAAAAAAGTATTTTTAATCTGTTTATGCAAATCACTTTTTGTTAGGTATTAGTTTGGGCCGACTTCAAAAAGTTCCATTTCGTATAAAAATTTATGGTTATTTTTCACTTTTTAGCGTACTTTTAGAAGTCGGTTCAAGTTATATAATCTCCTTTTCTTAGACGTTCGTCAATTTTTGGTTGTATGTCTCAGCAATCATTATGTCTGTGGCATTTTTTTTTATCGCGGAATGTTTTAATACCTGGTTCAATTTAAAAGGAAACCAAGTTCTACAGGTTAAATACAGGCAATAAAATGTGCCTAAATTTGTTTTATGCCTATCAGAATTGCCTGTTAAATATTTCCCCAATGTGTACAGGTTTTGATGATTCTATACTTACCCAGTGTATATATGACGTTAGATCCGAATGAAAAGACTTATAGAATACAAAATAAAATACAAAAAACGGCGACAGTTGTAAATCCGGGATATCTAGAGACATTTTTAAAGCCCCAAAACAAATCAGAATAAACTCGTAAATATAAAACTACCTTCCGAAACTTTATATATGGTTCTCTGACATTTGTATGGCCAATATTGGCTCTAACATGTGCTACTTTAGCGCGGCGCAAGGGAAATCTCATTTGATTTATGTGTTTTCGATTTTAAAATTGGTTTTGTTTCCAGATTTCCAGAAAAAGGCCTTTGTTTCCGCATAATATTGTAATTTGTTTAATGTGCTTTTTATGGAAATATCCGTGTGGTGTTTTGCGCTTGGATTACATATTTTTTAGGAGGATAAATTTCATCAACGTCAATAAGGGAAAATGGCGATTTTCTCTTCTAAAAATAAACAAAAATTTTCCGGATTATTTAGGTCGCAATTTGTTGATGTTATGCTTTATATTATTCAAAATCTATTATAAGATAAGATAATTTATTAGTAATAATATACAGATAGTACTTTTACAAGTCAAATAAATAAAATATTAAAATTTTGTCAATTAATTATTATCATTAATACAAATAAAACATTAGACAATATTTCTTCCTTAAGAAGAAAGTTTTGGTAAAAAAAAGCTAAGAGAAGCTGACAACAGACAAAGACAATACTACAGATTAAAATTAGATTCGAAATACTCCTCAAACGAAAAAAACGCGTTCAGCACAAGGTAGCTCTTGATTTGTTTTTTGTACTGATTGAAGTTAAGAGCTTTAATTCTAGCTGGCACGCAGTTGTAGAACTTTATTCCTAAATATCTTGAACCATTTCTGGATCTCTCAAGCCGGCCAAAGTCTGGTACAAGATTGTTGTTGTTTCTTGTTGGATAGTTGTCAATATCTTCGTGTGATCTGCATAGATCAAGATTTTGTTTAACGTACAACAAACACTTCATAATGTATACACAAGGTAAAGTTAAAATTTTTAAATTCTTAAACGAATTTCGATAATCTTCTCTATAACCAAGCCCAGAGATAATACGAATGCATTTTCTTTGTTGTCCAAACGCCTTATCAGTATGACAAGAATGACCCCAGGAAAGAATAGCATAAGTCAAAAGAGAATGAAAGTTACTGTGATATGCTGTCAGAAGAGTTTCTTTGGAAGTTACCCGTACAAGACTCCTGAACAGGAACACTTGTTGGGGTAGTTTTTTTGAGAGATTAACAAGGTGTTGTTCCCAGGTTAATCCTGCATCTAGGCGTACTTCCAGAAATTTGACCTCCATTGCACATTGAGGTAGAAAGGACTGTACAATTTCACTGTTATTCCTTAGAGTAAAATTAATACTTTGTGATTTGGAGTTGTTCAAGGATAAGCGATTGGCTCGAAACCATTGAAATAGTTCTCTTTCTGAAGTTTTGTAATCAAGACTGTCAATCTCTGAAGGGTGATAACTTATATAAAACGTTGTGTCGTCAGCAAACAAAACAGTATTGACTCCCTTGCCCTTACAGTATGCCAGGTCATTTGTATAGATGAGGAATAAGATGGGACCTAATACCGACCCTTGAGGTACACCATACCTTAGGGATTGTTTTTTAAAATTACATTGCCCAAAGTGAACATACTGATCACGATCCGACAGATATGAATTAAGTAGCTGAATGGCATCAGCCTGAAAATTGTAGAATGGTAGTTTTTTTTAGAAGAATGCTATGTGTAACGCAATCGAATGCCTTTGTGAAGTCTAAAAAGGATGCAAGAGTGTCAAGATACTTTTCAAAGCCCTGTAAAACATTACTAGTGAAGTAATCAATAGCTAAAGTTGTGGTCCTGTTTTTTCGGAATCCAAACTGGTTCAAGGCAAACAATTTGTTTGACTCAAAGTGATCATTAGCCTGATTTTTCAAAATTCGTTCATAAACTTTTGACAAGATTGGTAATAAAGATATGGGGCGATAATTGTTGCAGTCATCAATGGAGCCCTTATTCTTGAAGAGGGGTACCACCTTTGCAGTTTTGAAAACTTTAGGAAATGTACTGCAAGCTATAGATTGATTTATCAAGATTGTTAGGGGCTGAACTATTATATCCTTAATTTTTTTAGTAATTTTTGTGTTAATTCCGTCAATATCTTTGCTGTTACTATTTTTTATATTTTTTTTACAATAGAAACACGCTATGAAATAGGATCTGGTATTTTACTGCTTGAAACTTCTTTTGTTTTTAAAGGAAGTTCATAAATATAGACAATGGAAATTAAATAAAGGAAGAAAGAATCAAGGTATATCGGCTTATAAAGGGTTTAGCCGATTAAAAGGGTCACAACTGCCCCCTCCGTAATAAATATCAAGAAATACCTACACAAAAAATTTTAGCCACTTTTATCGTCACATAACCTCAAAAAAAAAATTAAAACGTCTTTTGTCGATTTTTAACGATATCTTTGGTTCTAATCATCGCAGAAACTTCCTTTTTTCTTTATTTTGTAGGTTTTTTTATTGCCTACAACGAGATATTTTTACAAAAATTTTTGGCGCGAAATTCAAATTTTTATGGGTGTTTGAAAATTTTTAAATTTAATAAAATAAAAACTAGGACAATAGCAAGGCCGGAAAAAAATGTGTTTTTTTAGACGCTAAATATATATATATATATATATATATATATATATATATATATATATATATATATATATATATATATATTAGTCTTAAGGAATTCATCAACAAAACAAAAATTCCAAATAATTATATTATACTTTCTGTTGACGTAGTATCATTATGTACCAATATACCTAACGAACTTTTTAATCAAATAATAAAAGAAAAGTGGGAAATTTTAAAGGAACATACCGGTCTTAATCAAGATTTTTTACAGAATCTATAAATCTAACGTTAACTAATAATTACTTCCAATACCAAAATACTTTTTACCAACAATTAGATGGCTGTGCCATGGGATCACCCATATCTTCCACAGTTGCACAACTTGTAATGGAATTTTTGGAAGAAACTGTCTTAAATAATACTAATATCCCTATGACTTTTTTCAAAAGGTATGTTGATGATTGCTTTACTGCCGTTCCAGAAATCCATGTACAAGACATTTTAGATGTTTCAATAACTGTCACCCCAAATTACAATTTATATCAGAAATCGAACAAAACAGCAAAATTAACTTTTTAGACTTAACAATAATAAGAAACAATGTTGATGAATGCCTTAAGACAAAGTGGTATACAAAAGAAACATGGTTTGGTCGATACTTGAACTACAATTCACACCATCCCCTATCTCAAAAAAACAGCGTTGTTATCTGCCTAACAGACAGAGTACTAACATTAACGTCTCCCGAATATCGAACCGAAACACTTAAGAAAGTCAAAAAGATTCTGATTGAAAATAACTTTTTAGAATATCAAATTAATTAAATTATTAAACAACGATTTTATAGATTTTATAATACTAATAAAATAGACAAATCAGCGAACCCAGATGGTAAAAAACACGACATTGTTGTATGCCACAAATTTCAAAATCTTTTATCTTCGCTTTTCACTCCGTTAAAAAGTAAAGTAGCAACCAAAAAAAGTCAAACTTAATATACGCTGTACCTTGCCTTAGCTGCCCAAAAAAATACATAGGCATGACAACGCAATATTTGGATAATAGATTGAATGGTCACAAATACACCAAAAATGCTTCAACTCCATTACATAAGCACAAATCCTCTCAAAAACACGAATTTCATTTCGCAAATACACGGATATTAGCCCAAGACCAAAACCACCACAAACTGCTTATTAAGGAGACGATTCACATTAAAAAAGAAAAGCATGTCATTAACGACAAACAAGATATAAAAAATTAATAGTAAGATTTTGGCCAATATATTATAAAAACATGAAAAATTCAAGTCAAAATTGGTAAAATTGAAAAGCCATCAATTAATCCGATTTTCCAAGGTATTAAGAAATATCAAGTTGCCAGGTGTCAAAAATCTGACCAGTCATATTGAAGAAATTTCTTATGTTTTGTCCAAATATAAAAAGTCGAGGCGTAGGAATTTCGAAAGAGTTGAATTTATCAGTTTGCTGAAAGCACTGCGTATCTAAAGCTTCCTAAAATTTACATAACCTTAAATTTTCAATTGTTAAAAAAAAGCAAACAGATATTTTCCTAGGCCACCAGAAAACAAAAGTAAAACATATTTTTTTAAGAGATTTGTTGTTAATTAAAAAGAATTTCATAATTTAATTAAAGTAATTAGTTAAAGTTTCCAAGTTTTGTCCTGTAAAGGTATTGTTCAACTCTCCGACAACAACAATTGTGATAAGAAGAATATAAGAAAAATTAATTGGTATTGAACTAAGAAGAAAATAGTAGAATGAGACTTTGGATAATATTTTGTCAATTCTTTGCTTTATAGGAAACAAAAAATATTTTTGGAGATTTGGAAGTTTTTCAAAGAAGAAAATAAATAAAAAAACTGGAATTGTGTGTTATAATATATTGGGATCAAGTAAAACAAAATATAACAAGGTACTTATATTAGATAAGGCAGTAGAAAGCTTTAAATTTTTATAGGTATTGAAAACTAGCATACAATAATAACCTAACTTTTCTTAAAATAAAAATAATTAAATTAATAAATTATATTTTGCTATACTAACCTGCTAGAACAATTATAATATTTATCATCATCAATATTAGGTGTAAAACTATATTAACTACTTGGATCACAACACAGCACACGATAATTTGTTTAAAATAATATCATTTTTAAGAAATAATGGCGCGATCCATCTAAAACTGCACTCTAGCCATCTAGTAGACGATTGTGAAACTAAAAAGTGCCAAAGTTGTGATACAGGTTGTTAAAAGATAATGCATGATAGATAAAAGTAAATAATAAGTAAAATTGATTAGAAATAGTATTGATTGAAAGATAAAAGTATTGACCATTTAATTTCATCTAATATTTATTAATAATATTGTGCCATTTGTTTATATTGTTAAATAAAATTTATATTTTTGTGGTTTAATCATTCGGTATTGATCGTCTGATTGATATCTGATAAACAACTGAACTTACCTGAGAAGGCGTCAATTTACAGGTAGGAACATATCTATATAGATAATTTGAAAATTGAAAATATTTAAAATTGGTAAAGAATAATTATAATTTATTATAATTATTTTTTACCTGGTGCGGGGTACGTAAGATATCTCCCATATATATATATATATATATATATATATATATATATTCATAAAAAAGTTTTTTTCTTTAAATATACAAGGATTAAGAAGTACTACTACTATTTTAAACAGTAAAGCGATAATTAACGTATTAAAAATCTTGTTTTATAAAATGCTTATATATATATATATATATATATATATATATATATATATATATATATACATATATATATATATATATATATATATATATATATATATATATATATATATATATATATATATATATATGTATATACATGATAATATTTAAAAAAGTTGATGTTTTATAAATTAAAAAAATATTTTCATAGTTTTTCAGTTAAAAGTTGTTAAACATTTGGAAAATTGCATTTTTTTGTCACTTTTCAACGTGAATAACTTTTGATTAATTCAATATTTTCAAATTCTGCGCACAACAATTGATAGTTCAAGTCATGCATGGAAGGAAGCGAAAATCTACTTATTATAGCTTTATATATATATATATATATATATATATATATATATATATATATATATATATATATATATATATATATATTTATATATATATAACTCACAAAGACCGAAACTCAAAGACTACGGATGGGTAGTATTAGATTAATGCTTGCATTTGGGCATACCCAAAGTATTTTAGAGATGTCACATTCACCCTATATATGACCTGTATTTGCGGATTAAGCGCAAAACTAACTAATCGACAAAAATTAAACCTTGCAGTGTAGGAAACCCTAAAAAAATTAACAAAAAACCCGAAAACTAAACTCAACAATCGAAATATGACAGTGTGCAGCGATAAAATATTTTGCCCAGCCCCTTGCGATTAACGGAGCATATAGGCAACTGTTTTAATGACCGCCGTGTTATGAAAAATGTAATAACTGGCGGCCATGCTAAATGAAATGACAGAATTTTGGGGGTTGGTCGATTTAAATTGGATTGTGCGGTTCGATGTAGTTTCTGAACGACTAATTTTGCGTTCCTTTTTTTCCGGATGATTTATTGGTCTAGTTTCGAATTTCAATTCTTTTTTTGGAAGTTTAATTATAATCTAATCAAAAATATTAATCTAACAAAGCGACCAAGTTGTCTCTTGTTTCAAATTGTTTCGTTGACAACAGAATTAAGATTGACCAAAATGTGGTTGTCGGACTTGCATTGTCTTTATTTTGATTTATTTTTACGACGTTTCGATTAGGTTGTATCTCTAATATTCTCTACAACCTTCAGACAAACAGAATTAAGAACTCAAATATCTCTAGAACTGATGGAATTTGAGGTTATTCACCTAAAGAAAAAATCAGAGGTTGTCAAACGAATAAAGGCATTAGAGGCCTCAACAAAACATTCTAGTTTGGATGTTCTAAAAGCAATAAAAAAAATTTTCCATGACTGTGGCATTGAATATTTCAAAGGTTATATTTTGCGTTACTTCTAAGGATTTTTAAAAATAGTAATTTAAACATATTAAAAGCAATTATTAAAGTAGAGTGGCGGCCGCAGCAAGCTTAGGTGATGGTGGGGGTAACCGCGCGTTAGTTGTCTGCGAACAGAAACAGCGACCTCAAATTCAAACGGTAACCTTTGAGAAAGAACAGATTGAATGGCCATAAATATACGAAAAACGCCTCAATAGCGTTAAACAAACACATGTACGACATGTAAAAACAAAGATATGAATTACCAAAAATTGTAGATAAAGGAAATGATAAAAATTAAAAGAGATGTAAACACTGTTAACGACAGAACGAATAATAGGAAATTTGGGCCACATTTACACCGGCCTAATTTAAACAAAAATATTGAGCATTCGATCTTGTTAATAAACATCAAAAGTTGAATATCCTCTTAAATATAAAATTAAATGTATGGGTTCTTTCAGTTTTTCTTGGCGCATTGTAAAATATAAAAAATAAAACACACTTGCATTCCTCGTATCCTCAGTACCTAAAGAGACGATGTGAAAGTTTCATGTCATTATAAATAAACAAAATGTCAAGGTGTGTACTGGTAAATATGAATGTTTTTAATTATATAAAAATATTTGTAGATGTCTTAAATAAAGCGCGAAACGTCAAATTGTTTTGGATTTTTCAAAAAGACAAAATAAAAAAATGATGTATATATATATATATATATATATATATATATATATATATATATATATAATTATTACAAAATTTTTGTTTATAACAAATTAACTGATCACTTTTCGGAAATGCCATGTCTTTTCTTCGGCTACTAAAACCCACTGGTCTTCCAGATTAAAAATTTCTGATAAAAATAATCTCAAAAACTGTTATATTACTTTCTTATATACTTTTTATTATTTGTTTTTGAATTGAGGAGCAAAAACTCGGTGGGAAATAATCTTTATTTATTCCACATTTTATGTGTCTCTATAACAAATTTTGCGATAATTATTCTCGTTATCGTACCCACCAATTCATGGTTTAAGTCAATATGTTCCATTTTCGTTAATTACTCTATTTATTGGAGCGTTTAAGCTCGATCTATCTCTAATGAGATTGCACATTGATTAATCAAATGGAAACATGTAAGTGTGTATAAATTCGTTAATACCGTATGTCTAAAAGGCATTTAACATCAAGAATACTTTTTCCAAAACTGTTATTTTCGACGTTGCTGCGTATTTACATAATATATTTGTGCGCGCTTGTTTACTAGGCAGGTTCAACACATGTGAATTGATACTTGCGTGATATTTGTGAAGTCTGAGTGTGAAATACCATAAGAGTAGTTGTAAAAAATCGAGAGAAAAGGAATTTTTGGAGGATATGGCATCATTGCAAGTGCGATAGATATCCAGATTATTACTCGTTATATACGCAGCATAACTGAAGCTTAAGTTGTTATATAATCCTCATTAGTGTTTCATTGTTGAATATTATTTAATGAAAATAGGAACCAAAATACTGATTCAAATAAAATTCTAAAATCGATTATATAACGTTATACTATGATCTTTTACAAAATATATTTGCCAAATCATCAATACCCTAACAAGCTGTATGTAAAATGCTTTTTTAAATGCAAATTTTCAAATATATAAACGCAATCCTCGAGTTTATTTTCGCGAAATATGCATAAATGCTGAATAAATGTATCGAATAATTTTAAATTCTATATTTTATTAGCAATTTAAAATTAGTTTATTTTATTTAAAACATGTTTATTTTATATGCGCTATTTTATAGACATAATTTCGATTTTTTGTCGCAACGATCGTGAATTATATTGTTAGACAAAAAAATCACAACAGCAACGGAGAACTAATGGTAAATTTCTGTGCCTACAACGAATTAAGGATAAACAATACTTTCTTTCAACACAAAGATATATATAAATATACTTTTGAAAATACAAGAGGACACAAATCTATGATTGACTTTATACTTAGTAACCGAGTTATACATCCCACCCAGATATTGGATATTAGAACATTGAACTCTGTTAATGCAGGAAACGATCATAAATTGGTTCTATCAAAGATTCGAATAAAGATTACACAAAAGAAAAAGCAGCTGGAAAAGGTTAGGATACAAAAAAAGAACATAGACTCTCTGTGGCATACGTCAACGAAAGAATTATATCAAAAAAGATTGATGGAAAAAATTGAAAGAAAACCAATAAATGAAGAGGAAGATATAAATCATAGCTGGGAAAAAATTAAGGGAAACATAGAAGATGCTTCAAATGAGTCATTGGGCACACACATATAATCACAATCAACAACAAAAATCCTAATAAAACTCCATGGTTCCGTAAAGAAGTTAAAGATAAGTGTAACGAAAAAAGAAAACCATATTTAGCATATAGAACGTCAAAAACGCCGGAAGCATACAATAGGTACAAACTAATTCGTAACGAAACTAATCTACTAGTCAGGCAACTAAAAAGTGAACATTGGGAGCAGTTTTCCAAAAGAATGGAAGGAGACTTCTATAGTGTACAAAAACAAATGTGACGACTGATAAGACAACAGCGCAAAGAAATATCTGAACTCTCCGAAACAAACAAAATATCAGAGGAGAAATGGATAGACTACCTAACAAAATTATTTGAGGGAGATGCTAACATTGGAAAAAAACAACATACCAGCAATAAGGAATAATGTGGAACTCACCATTCAAGAAGTGGAGAAAGCTCTAAAATCCTTAAAAAATAGAAAGTCTCCCGGACAAGACGGAATTCATAACGAATTGTTGAAATACGGAGGACAGCGACTAACACAGGAACTCACAAGCTTCATTCGAAAAATTCTGACACAATGCAAAATACCAGATAGGTGGAGAACCAGCACAATGATGCTTATGTTTAAGAAAGGTGACAAACAAGAACCAGGGAACTACAGGGGTATTAATCTACTGGACACAACTCTGAAACTCGTTACGAAAGTAATCAAAAATAAAATTAATTCGGTTACAACACTGGAAGATGAACAGCAGGGATTTAGATCAGGAAGGTCTTGCGTGGATGCAGTATTTATTCTACGACAGATAGTCGAAAAATCTATAGAATACAATAAACCAACATTTTTTTGCTTTATAGATCTAACAAAGGCATTCGATCGCATAAAGCTAGATGACGTAATCCACCTGTTATATAAGAGAAATATTCCTATCAATATAATTCAGACCATCGAAAACATATACGCAAACAATAAAGTTCAGATTCGCACTAACGGTAAATTATCAACACCCATACCAATCAATAGCGGTATTAGACAGGGAGACTCGCTTAGTCCTTTGTTATTTAACATGATAATGGACAAAATAATAAAGGAGGTGCGACTTGGTAGAGGATATAAAATGGGTGATACAGAAATAAAAATTCTCTGTTACGCTGATGACGCTGTGATATGTGCCGAAAATGAAGACGAGCTCCAGAGATTGTTAAATACCTTTAATCTTACGGGAAGAAAATATAATATGATTATCTCAGCCGAAAAAACTAAATGTATGACAACCTCAAAAGAACCCCTCCGATGCAAACTAGAACTAGACGGTCCAATAATACAACAAGAAATGAGTTTCAAATATCTAGGAATCGACATAACTAGTTATGGCAACATCGAAGATGAAGTAAGAGGGCAGGTGGCCAAAGCAAACAAAGTGGCGGGTTGCCTCAACGACGTGATCTGGCGAAACAAACACTTACAACAAGAAACAAAGGTTCGGATCTACAAAACCACAATTAGACCTATTATGACATACACCTCAGAAACACGGCCAGAGACGACAAAAACGAAACAACTATTGGAGACTACAGAAATGAGAATACTTCGACGAATAACAGGAAAAACGCTACTAGACAGAGAAAGAAGCGATAACATCAGGCAATCATGCAACACAGACTGCATTAATGAGTGGGTCCTACAGCGTAAGACACAATGGAACAAATACATAAGCCGAATGACAGAGGATAGACTGGTAAGGATCGCACGCGATAAATCGCCTAGTGGTACACGCAGTAGAGGTCGACCACGAAAAAGGTGGAGCGACAATTTAAGTCCAGAATGAGAAAAATCGAAGAAGGAACAGGTCAGGGACCTATTATAGAAGGTAGAAGAAGAAGAGAAGAAGACAAAAAAATCCTCCATAGTTATATTTTACAACATTTTGTTACATTACTAACAAAATGTAAGTTATATGTAAGAAAAAAGTAAGCAGGAAAAATTGTATAATATATATTTCACAACTTTAATTTAGCTTTTTATTTTGACAAAAATTTTCTCTTTTAGAAAAATACTAAAAAAATTTGCTTTAATTTTGACACATTACTGATCTGTCTTTGAAAATTTATCTAGACAACTATACCCCAAATAGTCAGGTGAAGTAGTAGATATAAGTTGGATTCCCATTGTCGTTATATATATATATATATATATATATATATATATATATATATATATATATATATATATATTTGATTAACACGACGTTTCGAATAGTAGTTATCTGTAGCGGTTTTCAAGTTAAAATGAACAAATTCTTAAATTATATGTTGTAAAATGGAAAAATCCTCACTGAATAAAAATCTAGGAACACGCAACACTAGCTCACAACATTCAAAGTCGTACTGAAGCAGCAAACAGCGACCTGTCAGTTTTGTTAAACCAAGCCCGCTCTAATTAGTCACTTGGTCAGGGGCTTGACGTGGAGCAGTTCACAGCATCAACAGTAGAATCCATGGTACAATCAATCTACTACCTAGATTTATATTCTCATATAGTGCGAATATGTACGAGTCAGTGGACCATTTAATCGTTGAGACGCGAAATTGCTGGCCGATACTTAGTAGTCTGACACGCTACGTCAAAGAAAAGTACCGAGAAGTTTTCGATTGCAAGACCGCTGTTTCAGCAATATCGAAAGAAATTGTCTTTCAGGTTTCTCTCCAGAAGAGCTAGGGACAAAATCAACATGTAAGTAAAGATTAACGTTCTAGAGGTTATCCTGGATAGGCCCTTTCAGCTCCAAGAGGACTACTGAGCTGTTTACTCCAGTGCAATGTGAGAATAGTCGCTCCGCTTACGAAGGTTTTAGAACAACTAGAGATTCTTAATTGTCTCTATTAGACGGTTAAGAATTCAAAGAAAGAAATTCTATTAAGAAAAGAAAATTAAAGAAGACTGCGCAAAAGAAAAGGCAGGAAACCTCGATTGTTAGGCGGTAACTCATAGGCAGCGAACTCTGGCATTAGAGAGGACTCTTTGTCAGAGGAGAAACCATCGCTTGGTAGTCTTGAGTCCATTAAATCTCGTTCTTAAGAGTTTGCTAATATTTCACGCCCATCAATTTTTACGCGCGGTACGCGAAATAGAAAAATGCGAAGAAATGAGGATAAATAACATGATATTCAGACTTCAGTGAGGATTCTTAGCTCGCGAAGGAAGACAGCAGATTCCCGCGTACCTAGCGAATCCCGATCAACCGAAACAAACCTGGTGTTTCCAAATTCGACGGATAGAACTAGGTTCTGGCGATTTCGGAGAAGCAACAACAATCACTAAACGTGGCGTAGAAGAAAGAAGGTAGCAATTCTGAACTTTCTTATTCTAACTTCTTCACCATCAGCCCATTTCTGTCCACTGCTGAACATAGGCCTCCTCAAGAGATCTTCATCTTTCTCTATTCTGAGCCACTGCAATCTAGTTTGTTGCTATTCTTTTCAGTTCGTCTGTCCATCTGGTCGGTCTTCGTCCCTGACTTCGTTTGCCCGCTCTCGGTCGCCATTACAAAATTCTTTTCGTCCATCTGTTGTCCCTTATTCTAGCCACATGTCCGGCCCATCTCCACTTTAACCTTGCAATGCGCACAATGACATCATCTGCCTAAAATACATAAAGAAAATGTACCTCCATGTCCAATCGTCAGTGCAATAGACTCACCAACCTATAAAATAGGTGTATATCTGGCCAAACTTTTACATACCTTTACAGGAAAAACCGAATCCTTTGTTAAAAACTCTGGACACTTTGTCCAAAGATTAAATATCATCCAATTAGAGCCCAAAAACATATTGATAAGTTTTGATGTAGAATCGCTGTACACAAATGTTCTTAAAGATAATTCAGTTTCCATAATATCTGACACATTACGAAACAACAACATGGACTCCACCCTACTAGAATTAATTAAATCATGTATAATTTCTACTTATTTTACTTTTCAAGGAACTTTCTACGAGCAAATAAATTAATAGATTATTTTTTTTTCTACGAGCAGACTTCGGGAGGGGCCATGAGATCTCCGGGGTAGCTAACATCTTCATGCAAGCTTTCGAAAAAAACACCTTTTTTTCTGCTTCTCTGAAGCCTAGATTTTGGGGCAGATATGTAGATGATACGATGATACTCTTTGGTATTCAAAGCACTTTCAATATGCGATGAACAATCACTGAAATCAGAAACAGAAAAACTACATCACGCGTGGAAATCGATTGTAATGCTGGATTATGGTTCCCTGAGTACCAGTCGGGTATAAATACCGGGCTGTTGCTCCTCGATAGTCATTCAGCGTTCTAATCTCGCGGAGTAAAGATCCCTGAAGATGCCTCTTGCAATCGTAGGCGAAACGTCGGATAATAATTCCAATTTAACACAGTTTAATCCCAAGAACCATGATTTCAACTTCTGTTATTAATATTTGGTGCTATTGTTTAAATTCTCTTATTATTATATTATATTTTTTCTTAATCCCTGTTAATTAAAACAAATATGATTTTTTTCTCATGTATTTTCTTTATTTGTAGAAAAACTATGGACTTTTAGAAGAAAATTTAAGAAACAAAAAAAATTCACAATAAGATGAAAAAGCTGAGTAATCAGATCGAGGCAGTGGTGGCCGAAAAAAAGTTCGAGAGAGTAAAATTTTACAGACCCGGAAAAAAGTACCACTCTGTATATTATTTCACAACTGGAAAAAGTGTTATGTATTCCAAATTTGAGTAAATTACCTTTAAAAAGAAATGATATAAATTTAATGAACTAAAAATAATAATAAATTTTAACACGAGTATTTGAAAAACTACGTATTACCAGAAAATATGTTTATATAAATTTTTATGCTTAAAATTAGCGTAAGAAATAAATTTAATTATGACAACTTTGGTGTGGAACATCTTTTTGATTCATTCTGTAAACTTCACAATAGAATAGTTATTTATTATCGTTTAGAGCTGGACTTTCATTAAAATAAAATCGTTTTTCGGTAAAAATTTGCAAAGCGTGAAAAACTTGGAAATTATGTTTTTTTTTTGAAAAAATTTCGATACTCACCCCCTATTTCGAGGTCCTAAAACACGATTCTGGCTTTGATTTTTCACTATTTTTCGTCACGTTCCCGGAAAACTCAAAAAAATAAAAGCGTCACTTCACAAAGCACTTTGTTTTCAGTTAAAAACCGAGTTTACGTATTTATTTTCAATGGAACTAGTTAAAAAATATTGTTCGTAATATATTTCAATTATTTTTGCACAAATTTAGCAAACCAATTTAGAAAAACTTATATTTTCAGCGAAAAATCAAAAACACGTCTCGAAAACGTCATCAACGGTCAGACTATCTAAACTGGCCGCCGAATCACGTAAAAAGGTGCAACGTTGCCAGATATAAATTTTTTTCATAATATAAAGTATGAGATTTGTCCTTCTCAGTCAAAAACATAGTTTAATTTTTTTAATATTCAGAACAGTTTCTAAGTAAAAATAATCTTAACCTTTCAAGATTTTTGGTTGGTTTTGGTTAAGATAGGTTGGTTCAGGTTTAGCTAGATTTTGGTTCATTTGGAAAACAGAACCTAACCTGAACTAATCTAAATTAACCTAGATTTAAAGTTTTCTGGTATAAAATTTAAAATTTACCCATTACAGTTAACAACATAGTTTAATGTTTGTAACGTATAAAAAGGGGTAAAATGAATCTTAACCTTCCAAAATTTTTGGTTAGTTCTGGTAAGTACAGGTTAACATTAGTCTTGGTTATTTTAAAAAAATAAAATTAACCTAAACTAACCTGAACTAACCTAAACTAACCTGAACTAACCTAAACTAACCTGAACTAACCTCAACTAACCTAAATTTATTAATTAAAAAATGTCATTGTCCAGCAGAGACCACGTGGAGGCGGGACAAGCTCTGCCACTCGACACTTTCTGTTGACGGACATTCATATTATCCGCTTAAAACTACTGGTATTTGGAGGGAAACAACCAAAAGCAACTATAATCCTTAAAACCTTTAATATTTAGAGTCAAAATCGCATATCAAAGTACTGGTATTTAGAGGGAGACAAACAAAAGTAACTATAATCCTTAAAACCTTTAATATTTAGAGTCAAAATCGCACATCGAAGGCATAGACATAAGAGTAATTAATAGTACTTCAATAATCAAAGGAAAGGAAAAAATTCTTTTTGGAACCTTTTCTTTCCAATTCTAACAGAAAGAGAAGAATATATAAAGAAATCGTTTTTGCAATCTGGCAACATCGCCGATTTCAACAGTACGCCATCTTTAGCGAACTATGCAAACTATTGATGATCGATGGCGGCCGTTTTTTTTTGATTTTGTTGTGATTTTTGTCGTGATAATTTTTCGGATTTTTTCGATAAAAAAAGTGCATATTTTTGAATTATTGTATAATATAGAAACTTCTATCACTGTGGAACTCATTGTTATAGCAAAAGTTTAACGATTTAGTGAAAAAAATTGAACTTAAAGTGAAAAGTTATTTTCCCTGTTTTTCGCAAAATTGAGGAAAAATTATGGAAAACCGAGGTCAGAATCGTGTTTTTCCTATCATTTCACTCTTCACGAATTTTTTCCCGTTTTTTTTTTCAAAAAAAATTATTTTGGTAATTGATTTAATTCGCCTAACAACTTTTATATTTCATAACCAGCGGCTCACATATATAGGTCACATACGTATGTAAAATATCATAACCTAAAAATGAATAATACTTAACCTTTATTCTGACATTTTTATTTCGAATAAATATATCCAGACAGAACGGTCCTTCGAGCGGCGCCGCAAACTCAACATTATATTTTAAGGGTTTTGGAACAATCCTATTTGAAACGACTTGACGCTGAAACAGAATTTGCTCTTTCCTTTTGAAAACGAAATAGGAATATAAACGTATTTTTCTGAAAGTTTGATAGAGATATTTCTTTCTAGGCTTTTCGTAAAACCGGTAAAAGGTGAAATATAAATTCTGATGATTTTTGTTTACGATCTGTTACGAAATTTTTTGCAACTTCGTCAATATATTTTTTTAACACCTGTAATAAGTCCGTAAGAGGGTATATAATTTCGTATTATTCAAACATCTTACCGCCATCCTCCGGTCAGATTTAACTTCAAATAAGAAATCCGAACATAAATAAGTACGACGACGGGTGTCTGGGAAGGTGTCAATCGGAATCCCACTGACCAGTCCTATGACTGGCACCGGAACGAAACACCCAAAAAGAATTTTTCCACGAAGCCCAAATCAGAGCCGCCAGGGGCCGACCTAACTACGACATGGCATCCCTGGTGGGGATTGCAGCGGGTCATAGAGTCTCGATATTCGTGTGATGGGGGGATGAAAGTGTGGATTGGTCTTGATAAGACTCTCGGTTTCAACTGTGTGATGGGGGAAATGGGATGTTGATCGGCCTCGATACGCAGAGACGTAAATGACAGGAGTGATGCATTACCCGGATGGCCCTGATGGGATTCACGGAAGCAACTTAAATGATAGGGGTAAAGCACTTCCTGACGGCTCTAATAGGATATCCGAAAAGTAACTTAAATGATAGGGGTTCAGGGTGCCCGACGGCCCTGATGAAGTCTAAGATAATATGATCCCTGCATGGAAATGCATTAAGCTAATGGTTGAGCCCACTACAGATGTGACAAAGACGACGTTGTATAATACGTAATTCGGGGTGTTAGTCCCCGCAGTTCCTGGGCATCCAACGTTCGGCGTTCGTTCGAGATCAGGACTTATGAAATCTCAAAGAACGACGAAGTTGTCTGGCCTAAAGGAGGGTCGTATTATTCAAATATCTTACCGCCATCCTCTGGCCAGATTTAACTTCAAATAAGAGATCCGAACATAAATAAGTACGACGACGGGTGTCTGGGAAGGTGTCAGTCGGAATCCCACTGACGAGTCCTACGACTGGCACCGGGACGAAACACCCAAAAAGAATTTTTCCACGAAGCGCAAATTAGAGCCGCCAGGGGCCGGCCTAACTGTGACAATAACCACTTCACTATGTCCAGCGTCCAATAATCACCTAATATAATTTCGTTAAAGATTACACATATTGAAAAAAAATAGCAATTTCTTGTAGATTTTGGGTTGTTGAGTTGTTCCATCACATCAGGTTTTTTAAATATCTTAACCTAGAATGCTTATCTGAGGAAACTTAGCTGACAAACACTCTAAAAAGACATTGGGGTCAAAACCATATAAAAAAGGATATTTAAATTCCAACTTACTTCGTCAGCGGGACTACAGTGACTCTAATTTTTTTTATCTTTGGTTTATTTGAAGCCTATCTGTGACTCTACTTGCTAGTCTATACCAAATTTAAGGAGCTCGACTATTCTTCCTAGCTTATCTCATCGTGTCTTAGCAGAAGATAATTTAACTTAAAATACCTTCGGCAACTTATTATCTTGAAGTTAATTATCTAAACCTATCGTTAATCTCATTTTATCTTCAGATTTATTTTTGATATAACTAGCAAAAGGACAGATCCACTTTTATTTATTAGAACATATCATTGTTCTTTGTATGCAGCTAGAGTTTGATCAACTTTTTGATCTTATTTTATTACTATTGTAACTTTAAGTATCTGAATATTTTGGTTAATTTTGGAAAGGTTAAATAGTCACAAACTTTTAATTTTAAGAACTCTTGTTTACTGATAACGTTTAAAAAAATTTGAACGTTGAATTTTTTCTACAGGTTATATAATAAGTTTTGCACGATTTGGGTGTTATTAATATTCTAGTATTTTATCGTTTGTTGGTAATTATATATTTTTCTGTAAATAAATTGTTAATTGCACTTTATGACTTTTATTTTGGACCCATACACACTGTTTCTTCCTAAATCCACATGTTCTGTTTTTAGATTGGCAACCACCTTGAGTTTTACTATCAATAACTTATAGTAGACTTAAATTTAAAGATAATGTTCATCACATAATTTTTAACTTTACCGGGTTAAAGATAAAGTTGGAATTAATAACGACAAATTAGTTCTTCAGATGACCTTCAGAGGGCAATTTCAAGAAGAAGAAGGGGATAGAGGAAAAAAGTTTGCAGAAGTAAGGCGATTCCAACAGCTGCGTCAACAAGCAAGATTTAGATATGACTATTACGGATTAGGAGATATATGATGGACTTTTATTATCATTATTTATTGTTGAATATCACGACGTTTTGGGCTCGTAATTATCTGTAGCGGTTAGTATTCTAAGGAAAGGAAACTATACATCTCTTTCTAAAGATCCTACGATTGAAGGAAGAATCTATCGCGTTCTGGAGAAATATGAACGTATATTATATAAATCTGGACTAAGTTACCGCCATACCGCAACAAAACTCTATATCTTTATAGACTCTCTAAGAGAAATATGTTTCTACCACTTATCTCGAGTTTCCGGAACTCACCGACTTCTGAGCTTAGCAAGTGCATTCTTCCAATTCTGAAATCAGTATAAGGAAATATGTCGTCCAGAGTCAAGAACTCGCAAGATAAATCACAAACAAGATAAATTACTAAACACACACTATAAGGTGTACTTTGCTCACTGATTGAAACTAAATGGAACTATCAGAAATTTTATTATTACTTACTTACTCCGTCGCGTTACAACCCCCTGTGGGTTTTAGCCAACTTGATAATATGCCTTCATTCGTTTCTGTCCTTTGCTAGCTCCATCCAGTTCTCTACATCCATAGCTTTAAGGTCTCCTGCTATATTATCCCGCCACCGGAACCGGGGTCGTCCAAGTGGTCTTTTTCCAGTTGGGGTTTCTTCCCACACCAGTCTCACTATTCTTTCTTTAGAGTGTCTTATGAGGTGGCCTGTCCACTGGAGTCTTCTAGACTTTATTTCTTTAACTATGTTGGCGTCTGCGTATAACTCTTCTAACTCTTTGTTTGTTCTTATTCTATATTGTCCCGTTGCCCCATCCAGTAACGGGCCAAAGATTTTCCTTAGGATTTTTCTCTCCCAAACTCGCAGTCGCTCTTCGTTTGCCTTTGTTATTGTCCAAGTTTTGCTGCTGTACATCACTACTGGTCTTATAACTGTTTTATATAGATTTATCTTTGTTCGTCTTGTTAGTTGTTTCGATTTTATCAGGTCTCGAAGGGCGTAGCTACATCTGTTCCTAGCTTGGATCCTATTGTTTATTTCTTGTGATCCGTTATTATCTTCAGTTATTGTTGTTCCAAGATACTTAAATTCTCTGACGCGCTCAAAGTTGTAGTCGTCGATGGTGATGTTCTGTCCAATTCTGTCTCTGTTTCGAATATTGCGGCTCGTGTACATATATTTAGTTTTGTTTTCATTTATTTGTAGCCCTATCTTCTCTGCTTCCTTCTCGAGCCTGATAAAAGTTTCCTTCATTTTTATTCTTGTGTTTTCTATTAGATCTACATCGTCTGCAAATGCCAGCAGTAAGTTTGGTCCTTCTCGATGGAATATGGAAGTCGGTGTATCAATTCTTGCATGTCTGATTATGTGTTCTAAAGCTACGTTGAAGAGTTGTGGTGAGAGTGCATCTCCCTGCTTCAGTCCATTGTTAATCTCAAATGTCTCCGAGTACTGTTGCCCCCTGTTGCTCAGTTAGTTATGAAAACGAAACACATGCCTCGGACAAGGACGGATCTTTCAAGACGACAAATGCGACGACAAAGGACAATTAAAATTTTATTATTGCAGTAAGTTTATAGAAGCTTATAATATTAAAATATAATTAAATTTACGGCAGTACTCATTTATCTGCGGTACTAGAGCAGGTACATTGGAGTAACAGTAACAGTTTTATTACTCTCTCTAGTTCTTGAATAGAGTATAGGAATATATATGCTTGCAATCGCCCCTCCTCTTTCCAAGAGCTTTGAGTTTAGGAAAATAGAACCGATTCTGTCTTTTATATTAGGAATGCGTATGCTGCTGGCACTCCCCCTCCCTCGTTGACAACTTGTTTTTTTGTCAATAGCCCTCTCTCAAGAGCTTTGGGTTTAGGCAAATATACCCGATTCTGCCTCTTATACTAGGAATGTGTATACTGCTGGCATCCTCCCCCCTCCCTATCGGCAACTTGTTTTTACTTCTTATCACCCCCTCCCCCCTAAAAGTTTCAAATTCAGAAAAATAGACGTGACTCTGCCTTTTATACTAAAAATGGGAATGTCGCCGGTATCTCCCCCCCCCCCCCCCCGTTGACAACTTACTTTCGCTTGCCATACTGCACCCCCAAAGAGAGAGGCTGCATCCGCCCCTAATTTCAGATCAACTTAATTAAATAAAATTTGCAAAAAAAAAAAATACAAATAAGAGTATTTTTTTTAAGATTTCTTCCAGATTTGTGATGACTTTGATCAGTATTTCTGAAATCTGAAGGCAAGCAAGATTTTCTATCGAGAATGATTTGTCTCTGTGGACACACTCTATATTATTTAAGCGTTAAGGAATATATTACCAAAATTATTGCTTCAACAAAATAAAATAACATGCATATTAAATACAACAGACGTTAAACTTCTGATGATTTCTATTGATTCAGAATATAAGCGAAAATAATAATGTTGAAGGTACGTAACCCTCGATGCGCGTGTCACAGAAGCTTTCAATGTTTTTTATCATGACCTGGCCCCATTATAATGCAAAATCTAAAAGAATCTTTTGAAAGAATTTTACATCTGACCGGTATTAATTAAACCCCAGTCTAGACCCGTTGAAAATCAATTTTCGAAAAAAAACCGCACGCAAAAAGTTGACCCAAACTTTGTCATTTCTAGTGGCGTGCATTTAAACCATTAATATTCGTCAAATGTTTTTATTATAAAAGTCGATAATTTATGAAGATACGTGGTGCGTTTAAAAAAGGCAGATGATTTGGTATTGTCTACTTATATTTTTATATTAAGAATATTTTGGCTTGTTGCCACAATCGAAGAAGAAAAAAATCGATTTCTTTAAGTCTAAAAAGGCAGTTCTTGGAATAGAGCGCGCTTCTTAATGTAGAAGCTCCAGGTATAGAGATACATACAGGAAAGGAAGTGTTTAACTTGTTGCAAACACAGAAGAGTAAACAATTATTTTTTAAAGTCTAATAAAAATTTTCTTAGGTTTAGAGCCAAATAACCATAGTTTAGGGATCATTAGAGCGAGAAATTCTTCATAAATAACAAGCTTTGTAGTCGAGATGAAGAAGGGACAATAAAAAATCAAAGAGGAGGATTAAATTGATTTTTTAAATCTAAAATTTGTTCACTAGCTCTTGGGGTAATTGACGCAGAAAATCTTTTACTTACAAGTTGTATAATTTAGATATTCGAGTGGTGAAGAGATAGACAAAGACGAAGGTTTTTAGCTTATTGCAATTACAAGAGTCCCGAAATAGTTCACTCAATTTTTGTGGTAACTAGAGGAGAAAATACTTTACATAGATGAGTTGAATACATTAGAGCATGGTGCCAGATCATAGGACTAAACACCAACACCACCAAAACCACCCGAGTAGCCTTCACAAGGAAAAGAAACCTAAATGTGAAGACCTTCAAAATGGACGGGAATGTTATTGAGTGGAAGTCAGAGCTTAAATATCTTGGACTGACCCTAGATAACAAACTCTTCTGGAATAAACATGAAAAAGAAGTAAACAACAAGCCTACAAAAGAAAAAAATAAAGAAGAAGCTTATTTCAACTACAGAAGAGAAAATAATGGTCCTTTTTAAGTGCAGAAATAGTTTAGTACTAAAATTTTGTTGTATTTGCAGCAGAAAAATCTTCATAGACCAGAAGTTTCACAACCCAAATGCTTTAAAGATGAAAAGAGTGAAAAGACGAGGATGTTGAGATATTTCAACCACAGAAGATAAAGAAACTTTTTTTTAATTAAAAAATTTTTTTTGTGGTAATTAGGATAGAAAATCCTTCACAATGACTAAGTTCCGTAATATAAAGGGATCCATAAAGAAGAAACAAAAGAGAAACTAATTGTTTTTTTAAGTGTAGAAACAGTTCACGTTGGGGAAATTGGGGTAGAAAACTCTTCTTAGATAAAAAGTTACACAACGTAGTGTAGCATTTAAATTTACGAGTTGGCATCAATGCTACAGGTTTTTAGTAATATGACATAATTTGTATCTTTTTACCTGATTAAATTTAATTGGAATTTGTTTTTTTTTTGTTCACAACTCTTCTGGTCTTATAACTTATCACTCTTTCTTCTTAACAGAGTTTATAAATTGCGGTAGGTTATATATCACATTATTTGGTTTGAATTTAAAAGTAATAAAATATTTTATTTTTAATAAATTCTCATTTATTTACATCCCATTTCAGTATTAAAAATATAAGGTTATAGTCAGTAAGACAGTTCAGTTAGCATTTGTTGTGGATGTATACCCGTTTCGTTTAACACGAGCACGGCATGTAGAGTCCGATTATTTAAGGTTGAGTATACAGTATGGAATTTGTAGCAATTTTTTTTAGAAGTTTGTTTTAATCATGATTAGTAACTTTGGATTGTTTGATCATAATTTTCTTTTTGATAATTTTCCATGGATTGCCAACATTTGATGTATTACCTGGTAATCAGTGTAAGTTCGGAACTAGGTTAGAGTGCTTCAGGTTGAGAATAAGGTTGGCAAAAATTAAGAACAAATATCCCTAAGATTTGTCACGTCTGGCTGCGATAGAGAGTTTCATTTTCGTTTCTTTTTTGGTTCAACCGTCGAAGGTAGTAGACAAATCCTGTCATTAGATTTGAAAGGGCAGACTGTCAAGTGTTTTTTGTTACAGTCTATTAATCAATGAGGTAAGATTTTGCCCCTTATCTTTACAAACATGTGGCAAAAATAACAACTTTTGTTTCAAGGCTTTCTTTTTTTTTCTTCTTCGGCTTCGTTCCATTTTCTTTTTCTGGTCTTTCAATTTCCTGTCTCTTCAAGTTTCTGACTGTTCTGGCTCCATTTTTCTTGGTCGTATTGCACCAACATTTTGAACTTGACGATTGGGCTCGTTTTACATTTAATTTCCGACTAAATGAAGCTCCATTCATCCACGGTCAACAAGGATTGAGATAACGCTAGATCTAATCAATAGAAGTAGAAGGTATGGTGTAAATAAGCAACAAGGTAGGAGAAAACTTTCATTTAGAAAATGGGACCTGACATCAATTTTTTATGCATATAAACATATTTACCTATAACAACATAAAATGTGAAAATCATCTTGATAATTTTGAAAAAAATTACTTTCTATACTCTTGGCATTGAAGGTTCTAGAACATTTTGCGGTCAAATCTCTATATAACCTTTAAAAATGATAGATCACCTATAGTTATCAAGAAAGGGTACATAAAAAAATTGTAGGTACCATTTTGGTTTATGTATATAATTTTTTTGTAATAAAATGGAATTGTTATTTTGTTTTAAATAAGTCGTTTCATTGTGGAGCTATACACCAGCAGTCAATAAATTAAAATCATTCCTGATACCTATGTGTTTTCCTGTTTTATCTCTAGATAAGTAACACAGATAATGTAATACAGGTGGCGCCTATTGGGTAATCAAAGCAGAGCACAACTATCTCTAAAATAGATACGAACCTAGCCTCCGACATATTGAGCTGCCGTACGCATCCGTTGCCGTACCCTGTAAAAAGGGAGACGCTACAGTAGATGTCCGAGAGATGAAAGCACAGATACAGAGGAAGATAATTAGCAGGCTCCAGTAACAGACCGTTGGTTGGTTAATTGAGATAGCTTTCTTTTCGGATGGAGTTAAGGATTTTAACTATCGCAAAGTACCTCATTTATCAAAAATGGAAGACTTATTTTCGATTAGTTCACTTTTAGTATTACTTTATGACGTTAATATATATTCACTCGCTTATTTTTACCCTGTAGAAACCAATATTATGATTATAACAAAACTGCTGTATAACTTAGCATGCAGTTGCCTTTAGATTGCCTCGTCACGATATTTTTTTGTGGTAATTCAGGTAAAAATCATTAATTTTATGTTTAGATTGGCTGATTTTAGGTAATTAAATTACAAATGCATTTATAGGCGCCAAGAACTTTTTGGAGAAGAATGGTGGATATTATGGAATAATTTTTTAGTTAGTTATATTTTGGCGTTCCTTTAAAATAAAGAAGTTAGTTGGATGAATGTTATTAATTTTTGTATTAAGGAGAGAAATAGGCTGTCTATATTGTCATAAGCTTTGGTTTTCGCTGCCACCAATGGTATAACTTTGCTGGTTCTGCTTTAGGTTTATCACTGGTTTCGATGAATTCAAATAAATCTTCTAATATTACTTTTAATATTTTATTAAAATGTTCACTAAATCATGAAGTAACAACAGTTTTTCGTTTTACTTACTAATTTAATGTCACTATTGTAGTTTTTTAATTTTAGTTCCCCTCGTCTTTATGTTCATGTCCTAGTAATATTCTATTTCTGTATCTAAATTATTATTTTACAGTCATTTTCATTTAACAAATATAACTTATAACTATTTATTTACAAGATTACTGAAATGAAAAAGTGTGTATTTATGGGACGATGACAATATGAACAAATCTAATGGTCTCTGTAAAAAGTAAAGTTTTAGAGTTTCGGAGATTAAGGCATTCTTTTGTTTGAATATACTTTGACTTAAGATATAACTTCTTCTTAAGAGAATATTAAATATTAGACTATAATTATCTATTAATCCATAAGAGTAACTTAAAAATATTTATATATAGTAATTTAATAATTAATAATTTGTAGTAAGAGTTGGTTTATAAAAATATCTTCTGTTAAGGTTCTACTATAGACACAATTTAACTTAAAGAAAATATTATCTGAAGAATGTCATGAAATGGTTACAAAAGATCAGCAGTTGCCAAAAGAAAAATCAAACAATTAAAAATACGAAACTAAATTTATTAATATACTAAATTAACAATTCACTCATTTTGTTAACGTTTAATTAATTTATTTTTTCTTACTAGAATGATTAATAAATATTTTTTTATTACTTATGTTTTCCTCTTTTAATTTCAAAAAAATACTGACAATTGCAGTTTTTTTTCTGTTTTGCTAACAGGGGGCTAAAATTTCAGACATGTCAGGAAAATTCCTGTCGTCTGGTAACCCTACCCTTAGCAAACTTCATATAAACCTATTATAAACAATTAAAAAGTAAAAATTAACATTGATGGAAATTTAATAACAGAAATCCAGTATTATATGTAATGTATTCTTTTAAAAACTACAAACAATTGTAATTATTAAAACGATTGTTAAAATTACACTGTTATATTGAAATTCTCATCTTTGAACTCTTTGGCAATTCTTTACCAGGCAGAAGTGGTAAACTTTGGAAATAAAACTTTTTTTAAAGAGTCTCATATTACCGCACAAGTAACCTGAATAATTTAAAAAACACTGTTTACCGACTCGGAATTCGCACTGTTGCTTTCACATGCTGATTTCATCATAATGTTATTTCCAACTTAGTAACAAATGTATAGCTGTACACATTTTTAAATTGTGTTTCCTAATTTTGGGCCCAACAACAGCGAAGAACTTTTCAAATTCACCATTAGTAACAGGAAAATGTTTTTAAAAAATCAGGATCATTTTCTCACATTTCTTGAAATAAATTATTAGTATGTTCAAGTCTTTCTCCAATGATTTATTCAAATACAGACCGGACCCAGTAGCGACGACTTTCCTGTTTTTTTTTTAATAACAATATATCAATATTCTCCTGACATTTTGTAATTTTTTTTTCTAGATTATAATACTGCCGCAGTTAATGTTTTATTTTGCTTCATTCTAATTTTCAGATTAAAATATAAACAAAAATCCTGATGAAAGTTAGGTTAAGAAAAAAAAACACACCCCTTATGACCGCGTAACGAAAAGTCCCTTGTGGACGAGACATTTTTAACTTGAAAGGGCATAATACGCCTACGCTCTAATTTTTCTTGTTGTGTAGACTCACTCTGAGGAATATCTTTTTATTACATATTTTCTAACCTTTGAAATGACATCCTCTTTGCAATAACTGACAAAATAAAAAAGATATTTAAAAAATAAAATTTGAATTTCAGCTAAAGGGACCTCTGGTGGCACAGTAAAGAAATATTTTTATAACAAAATTATAGAAGTCGTTATAGGCAATTTTTGTGTTAAATATCAACTTGATAAGTTAAAATCTGATCGCAAAAAAAAACTGCGAGTAGAATCATCTCTCCAAGTATACTGATACATTATTTGAACACCCTGTATTTTTAGTAAGAGATAATTTACCAAAAATTCTATGAAATCAGCAAAGCATGGCGCACAATATTCACATATTACAGCTTTTTTTATGAGTACATAATTTGAAATTGAACGACTCACAAATTACATTCTGCCATGTAAAATCATAATCTTATAAATTACGATTCGCCTTCCTTTATTGTGCATGTTTTGTTCAAACAATCAAACAAAAACAACACGAAATCTCTTTAGCAATAACAGAACCAAGAAATTATCGCCAAACAACCCGAAAGTTCGCCAAATACACAATCGAAAATCATGACAACATTAGGTTTCAACATGCCGGGCTATTTACCCCATAATTTACCAAAAACTACACCAAAAAAAACCGGTTATCAATAACCGATCTATGTTTACTGATATTTAATTTCGACCTCGGCGCGTTGCATGGCCCGAAACGACCAAAATGACTACCAAAATGGCGGGCACATCACGATACGGCGACAATGACCTATCATTAGCCAAACCTCAGGAAACGATAACCGTTTTTAATGTCTTTGATAAATACATATAGTGTGATAAAAGAGAGGTTTTGCATTGTAAGAAAATACGGTATCATTATCAAGGGGTAGCTTTTATATAAATGTATAGTCCTAGATAATTGACAAAATTCTGGTTATTCGAGTTTAGTGGTGAGTCCGTTCCTGATTTCCTTGGTAATATATATATATATATATATATATATATATATATATATATATATATATATATATATATATATATTTACACACGTCAAAATAAACATATAAAAATGCCTACAAGATACAATAACAATCACACTGACAAACTTATGAGTTAAAAGATGCATCAAACTGGGGGTTTTTAATAAACAATAAAATATTAATTCCCTATCACATCAACATATTTCAACAAAACACTAAGTCTGCATTAATAAAATCGTCAAGTGAATAAAAGCTATTTTGCATCAGTATATTTTTAACTTTGCTCTCAAATGATAGGCTCTTTAGATGCAAAGGAAGCTTGTTGTAAGATCGAGGAGCATAATAATTGACAGAATGTCGACTCTTAGTCAGACGTACAAAGTCAGGTGCCATGAGTGAAGCATGCCTTGTATTGTAATGGTGAATGTCACTATGCAGTGTAAATTGTTCCCGTCTTTCATGGATCCATAATAAACATTTAAATATATATACTGATAGCAATATCAAAATATTTAGATTCTTGAAGCGGTTTTTGGCGTCTGCGCGAAAGCGCAGCCACATAATAATTCTAATGGCCTTCCGTTGCAGACTGAAGAGTTTGCCAGAATGCGGTGAATGTCCCCAGATAAGAATTCCATATGATAGATGGGTGTGGAGGAGGCTGAAGTAAGAGCTTATACATGTTTCATGATTTGCAACTCGCACCAGATTCCTCAAAAGAAACAAATTCTTTGAAACATTATTTGACACAATCTGAACGTGTTCATTCCATAACAACTTTTGATCCATATGTAATCCCAAGAATTTAACAGTCTGCCGATCACCAATCAGCTGTTTTTGAGTAAATATAACATTTTTAGTTTTTTTAGCATTGAGGCACAACTGATTGACATTAAACCACAGCGAGGCCCTCGACCGCACCTCAAGCCTCGTTAAATCAGGGTTCCTATTAGCCAAAGTTGTGTCGTCGGCATAAAACACAACCCCGGAAGAAGAAGGGACACTATTTGGTAGATCGTTTGTATATATATTATGAACAGGACAGGTCCCAATACCGAGCCCTGCGGCACTCCGCCGCTCACTACACCGGTCTCTGAAAGATTATCATTATAATAAACACATTGAACTCTATTTTTTAAATAAGACTTAATTAGAGAGAGACTTGAAGAACCAAAACCATAGTGTTTCAATTTTGTTAGAAGAATATCATGTGAGATGCAATCGAAAGCCTTGCTGAGATCACAAAATGTAATCCCAGCGAAGCCACCACTCTCAAATTCAGACACAATGGTGCATACCAAATCAAGGACAGCCAATTCAGTGCCTCTTCCCGTCCGAAAACCAAACTGAGAAGGGTCAAAGATATTACAGGTTTCCATATAACCGTAAATTTGCTTTGATAGGATAATCTCAAAAACCTTTGAGACCACCGGAATAATGCTTATGGGTCTATAATTCTGACAATCATCAATAGAACCTGTCTTATGAACAGGAAGAACTAGATTTTTTAAAAGAGTCAGGAAATAAACCAGTCTTGACACATTTATTAAATAATATTATTAGTGGGGATATAATAAGGTTTTTGATAGACTTAACCATTCTGACATCAATGTTTATATATATATATATATATATATATATATATATATATATATATATATATATATATATATATATATATATATATATATATATCCCTACTGTCCGAACTTTTGAGACTATCTATGGCTTCCCTAACCTGATTCGGGGTAATATCGCGGAAATTAAACTGAAATGCACATTCGGAAAGAAAGTGAGTAGGTGAAGTTTTTGATTGTTTTATATTCTTTATAAGCTTAAGTGGTTGATGTACAAAAAAGTTATTCATTCTCAGCGAGTAACGAGACGAATCGCACTTGAAAATGCCAAATGAGATTTTGGCGAAACGTCGTAAAAACGATTTTTTGAATGAACGGATTGAAACCCGGAATAACCAAACTATTTATATATATATATATATATATATATATATATATATATATATATATATATATATATATATATATATATAGAGAGAGAGAGAGAGAGAGAGAGAATCACTCTGTGTAGAGGGTTTTAAGAGGGGTATATAAAATGCTAGCACAAATTTCTGAGGCTTAAGCGCCGTCTTTGAGATGTAGAAGCCCCATAAAAAACTTGATCCTCTGAAAAATGAAAATTTTAAAAATCCATTTTCGGTTGCAGCTATTTCATGTTCATTGTACACATTTTGTAGATTTTTATTTGATATCCCACACGAACTCAAAAAATGTGGTACATTTACATCTTCACAAGAAAAAATCTTATCTTTTTAACTGCAAAAAAATTTTCAAAATCAACTCGAAAAAACACACAAACACCTAACGGACTTTGCCTATTTATTGTTTCGATTTAGGAAAGCAAGAAGTTCTTAAATAAAACCGCAAGAACTGCATATATTCTTTTCGGAGCTTTTCAACGGCTCACAAGTATTCTCAATGTGTTTTCAAGCTCTTTGAAAGCTTACAAGTATTGTTAAAGTATAAAAGTGCCTGAAAGATGTTGTAAATTGTAATTCTCAAATTACAGTACTTTTTTTAGGAGTTCGCAGCTTCAAAGTAAAATTTGAATATAGCTACTTATATTTAAATAAAATTACTTTGATAATTATCCTATAAATAGTGTTACTCACTTATATCAAAACCTTCTATGGCTTGAATTAAAAATGTCCAACTGAAGTAAACTGGTAAGAAATGTAGTCCAAAAATCCACATATTAGCAACATTGACCTGTAACAAAAATCACAAAATTAGTATATTTCTTAATACTATAAGACCTTAATATATTATAAAGGATGTTTTTTATAGAGGTATAGAACTTTTAAATGGAATAAAACAAAGATGAATTTTTTAAATTGACACGTAATTTACTTTATTCGAAAGATAACCTTCTGGCATTATAATTTAAATATGACTTCTGGCATATGACCGCCACGGCTGGCTCGGACGTAGTCTAATCTGGAGGTCCAATTTTCGATGACTTTTTTCAACATTTGTGGCCGTATATCGGCAATAACGCGGCGAATGTTGTCCTCCAAGTGATCAATCGTTTCGGGCTTATCGGCGTAGACTAGCGACTTCACATATCCCCACAGAAAATAGTCTAGCAGCGTTAAGTCGCACGATCTTGGAGGCCAATTTACGGGTCTGAAACGTGAAACTATGCGGTTACCAAACGTTTCCTTTAATAAATCAATTGTGGCACGAGCTGTGTGACATGTTGCGCCGTCTTGTTGAAACCACAGCTCCTGCACATCATGGTTGTTCAATTGATGAACGAAAAAGTCAGTAATCATGGCTCTATAGCGGTCACCATTGACTGTAACGTTCTGACCAGCATCGTTTTTAAACAAGTACGAACCAATGATTCCACCAACCCATAAAGCACACCAAACGGTCAGTTTTTCTGGATGTAACGGTGTCTCAACATACACTTGAGGATTATCATCACTCCAAATACGACAGTTTTGTTTATTGACGTATTCATTCAAACAAAAGTGAGCTTCATCGCTAAACAAAATTCGCTTATGAAAATCGGAATCAACGGCAATCTTGTTTTGGGCCCATTCACCGAATCTACGCCTTGCTAGGTGATCGTGTGGCTTCAATTCTTGCACGAGTTGGATTTTGTAAGCACGCAAACTAAAATTTTTCCGCAAAATCTTCCATAAAGTGAATGGACACTTATCCAATTCCTGTGCACGATGGCGGATAGACTGATTCGGGTCTTCCTCTACGCTACGCTCTACAGCAGCAATGACTTCTTCTGTACGCACTGTACGACGTCTCTGTGGATGCGTATTATCATTTAGAGTAAACGTGGTGCGAAAAACGTTCCATAGTTAATCGAATTAATTGCTCTGATGGACGATTATGTTGACCGTAAAATGGACGTAGTGCGCGATACGTATTTCGAACAGAACCATGATTTTCAAAATAAATTTGCACAATTTGGAAGCGTTGTTCAGGCGTCAGTCTATTCATGTTGAAATGCAAAACCAAACTGAACATAAATCACTTGACAGCTGACAAATTGGCCGCCAGTTAAAAAAGTGTTGTTAACTTAAAGTTTTATACCTCTATAAAAAACACCATTTAGTTCGTTTTACACCGACTTATTTTAACCATTACTTAACATAACCTAATTAACTCATCCACCAATCCAACGAAAATATACTGGATAATTTCAATCAAAATTTTATGCACTTCAGCATCTGCCTGGTAACTTAAAATCGATCAAGTCATCGTCGCTTCTCTTCAAACTTTAATTTTAAAATATCTAAAATTTTAATATTAATTAGTTCCGTCTTTGACCGAAAAAGCGTCTTCTTGTAAATAATTAAAACTTCTACTAAAAAGTAAATTTTATAATTTATTGAGAGATGTCCGTGTTCGCTTTGTGGAAGTTTTTGGAAAAGATTACTGTGATAGGAAGGTTAATTAAGAGAATTGTTAAGTAGATTATTTGGCTTGAAAACTTCCATAGATCTCCGATTAGGTAAAAATGTGGCAAGTGTTTATGACATTTTTGCGTAGTATTTGATTGCTTTTATCTTTGTGATCTTGTTATGAGTTCTACACATAATAAAAAAATTAGAAGGAAGAAAGTATTAATATTTTCTTGTCGACTTTTCATAAAATATATGAAAAATTTGCTTATTCAAATCTCCAGGTGATCAGGAAGTACTAAAAATTATTTTTTCCTGCACTATTATATATGAGGATCTCATATTTCTTTTAAAATAAATATAATATTATTCATCAATCGTCGAAAGGTAAGATCTAAACTTCATATTGGCCTCCAAAAAGAAACAACAAACAGATTTAGATCAAAAATAAATCAAAAAGATACAATAAAATAATGCCTAAATAAAGGGTGTTTCTTTATAGAGGTATAGAACTTTTAAATGGAATACAACAAAGATGAATTTTTTAAATTGACATGACATATACTTTATTCGAAAGATAATCTTCTGGCATTATAATTTAAATATGACTTCTGGCATATGACCGCCACAGCTGGCTCGGACGTAGTCTAATCTGGAGGTCCAATTTTCGATGACTTTTTCCAACATTTGTAGCCGTATATCGGCAATAACGCGGCGAATGTTGTCCTCCAAGAGATCAATCGTTTCAGGCTTATCGGCGTAGACTAGCGATTTCACATATCCCCACAGAAAATAGTCTAGCGGCGTTAAGTCGCACGATCTTGGAGGCCAATTCACGGGTCCGAAACGTGAAACTATGCGATTACCAAACGTTTCCTTCAATAAATCAATTCTGGCACGAGCTGTGTGACATGTTGCGCCGTCTTGTTGAAACCACAGCTCCTGCACATCATGGTTGTTCAATTGATGAACGAAAAAGTCAGTAATCATGGCTTTATACCGGTCACCATTGACTGTAACATTCTGACTAGCATCGTTTGTAAAGAAGTACGGACCAATGATTCCACCAGCGCATAAAGCACACCAAACAGCCAGTTTTTCTGGATGTAACGGTGTCTCAACATACACTTGAGGATTATCATCACTCCAAATACGGCAGTTTTGTTTACTGACGTATCCATTCAAGCAAAAGTGAGCTTCATCGCTAAACAAAATTCGCTTATAAAAATCGGGATCAACGGCAATCTTGTTTTGGGCCCATTCACCGAATCTACGCCTTGCAAGGTGATCGTGTGGCTTCAATTCTTGCACGAGATGGATTTTGTAAGCACGCAAACCAAGATCTTTCCGCAAAATCTTCCATAAAGTGAATGGACACATATCCAATCCTGTGCACGATGGCGGATAGACTGATTCGGGTCTTCCACTACGCTACGCTCTACAGCAGCAATGACTTCTTCTGTACGCACTGTACGACGTCTCTGTGGATGCGTATTATCATTTAGAATAAATGTGGTGCGAAAACGTTCCATAGTTAATTGAATTAATTGCTCTGATGGACGATTATGTTGACCGTAAAATGGACGTAGTGCGCGATAAGTATTTCGAACAGAACCATGATTTTCAAAATAAATTTGCACAATTTGGAAGCGTTGTTCAGACGTCAGTCTATTCATGTTGAAATGCCAAACCAAACTAAACATAAATCACTTGACAGCTGACAAAATGGCCGCCAGTTAAAAAAGTGTTGCCAACTTAAAGTTCTATACCTCTATAAAAAACACCCTTTAGAATCAAATATCAAGAATCTATTAAAGAGGACTTACAAAATAACACTACAACAATTGAAGAACATGATCTAAATCTATACAGCGAGAAAATAATAAAACAAATTTTGAATGCCAAAGAAAAAATAGCAATTTACATTTTAACAATTTAGGTTATAAACAATAAGTGTCAATAATGAAAATATAGGCAGGATATTAGTTAACAAATTAGACAGGTCAGGGATATATAAAATAAATTGTTAAAGATTGACCGGCTGTATATATAAACCAAAGTGGAAAAAAGGTGAATAATAGATTGAATGCTCACAAAATATGCATATTAAATAATGAAAAATCTTCAGGAATGTCAACCAATTGCATTGCTGCGTTGGTATTTTACGCCACAACCTTACGGGTAAGTGGGAATAAATTCAGTAATAGAGTATTGCCAAAGTTAACCCCTATGTTGGAGAGTAGGGGTGGGTTTCTTAGGGCGCCACTGCATCTCTAGCTAGGCGGAATGCAGTAACATTTTGCGATATCGCGATATTAGTGCTTATTAGCTAATAACTGAGGGTTTCTAATAAAAAATAAATGTCAAAGATAAATCAAATACAAAAACAGTAGGAAGAAACTAGTGCGAAAAACCAGCAGGAACAAGCCAGTAGGAAAAAGCACTACAAAAAGAGAGATTGTCCGTAAGAACTAAATCAAAAAGGCAAGTGAATGTTTTAATCAACTTTCCCTAATTCCAGAAATAAATCTATTATTAGGTTTTTTTTATTTAAATTTAGAATCTAAAAATTTTTTCACATTCAGGAAAAAGATATCAAAAGTGATCTTAAAGTTGAAATATCCTACCTAATTAATAATAATTAAACAAATTATTAATTTAAAGTTATATGCTGCTTAAAACTGTTGAACTCAAGACAGGTAAAAGAGTAAAAATAAGTAAACGTACAATAAATTCCAGTCTGACTCCAGATGGTCACCAATATTTAACATAGTGTAAAATAAAATAGAAGATTTCCTTTACAAGATAACCAATTACTCAACTAATTTAACCATTCCATAATTGGAAATGATAATAAAAATAAAATAAAAATTAATTGGGATTTGAGACCACAGTTGACCTTAATTACTGTTAATTAACTCAGCTTCAATCTAGTATAAATAAACGCAATCCTAATCAAGGTCCAATGTAATAATAATAAATGAAAATATAGTTACAATATTCACCATAATATTATGTGAGACGTTAGGATCCACATTTTGGCATTAACTTATTAATTAAATAGAAATAAATAAACTTTTGCTGACAATTGCTTGAATTTTAACTTAATTAGGCCAGTCTCAAATGTTTACTTGTTGTAATATACAAAAAAAATACACTGAAGTCAAACTAAAAACAATCGCGCCAACAGACATATCACGATGCTTTTAAATCTTAGAGATTGAACCCAATTCAGATATGGTTTGAAATAAAAATTAATTCTTTGATAAATTGGAGCTACCAAATACGTATATAGTAATTTCTACGATAAATACTCTCAGAATTAACCCTTAAAAGTATATAAAAATAACTAAAGCTTTAACCTAGTAACAGCTATCGAATACAAAGAAAATTGGAGAAAATTCACAAAAAAAAACACAAAAACCTAAAATAACTTAATAATGGATTAATGCTGGTAAATTTAGATATTTAAGATAAAATAATCAGACTTAAAAACTTATATTATGGCCAGATTTAAATTTGCTAATAAACTCATTCTTTCACAATCTTTAATAAATCAAAAATCTATGAAAGATGGTTTCAATAAATTACAGTTAATGGATCTTTCCTTGAGGTTAAAAGAAACATTAATTGAAGCGTGCAGAACTGCTAATATCCCTGTCTTCAGGTTTATTCCGATAAAGATAACCCAATAAACAATAGGTAAATATATAATGTAACTACGTAATTAAACTCAATTGCCAGAATAATTTAAACGATTTTCCACCTCAAAATCTCAAAGAATTGACCATATAACTCGAAATGGAAAATTTACAGCTTATTTGTTTCAAAAAGGAAAATGATGCCCATATTTCTCTCTCAAAAATTCAACAGTGACAGAATAAACGTAAAACTTAACTTGAAAATAAAATAAACAAGATCTACGGAACTTATAACAGTAATTTCAAGAAAGCTACCATGCGAAAGGAAGAATCACATTTGAACAATAGGCAAAAAAACGGAGATTTAAGTAGGGGAAAAGCTAATAGTAAGTTCAAATAACACTAAACATAAATACAGCCACCCACAGTCTAGTAATTGCCAAGCAAAACCACATAAATAGGGAATGCCAATATACCTTAATAAACAGTTAGTTTAAAGTAGGTAGACTTTATCAAACGAAACTTTTTTTAAGTCTAGTATAGTTTAAGTACTTTTGAGAAAGCTCTAAAAAAGCGAAATATATGTAAAGCAATATTCTAATTATCCACCTTGGTTTTCTCGTCATATTATACATTGCATTAAACAAAAGAATGAATCTCATAAAAAATATAAAACTTCTGGAAGTTTGCGTCATTTGGAAAATTTTAAATCACTAAGAAGTAAAATAAAAAAAGACATATCTGTCTCATTCAAAACATATATTCAGGGGGTGGAGGATAATATTAGAAGGGATCCTAAACAGTTTTGAAATTTTATTAAATCGAAAAAGAAGCTACAGGGTATTCCAAATAGTATGTCTTTTAATAATAAAGAAATTAATACTTTATCTGATATTTTAAATGCTTTTGCGGAATTCTTTAAGCAATCCTTTTCTTCGGCCAGTCCGGTATCCGTGGATGATTCATGTTCCGTAGATTCGATCTTTCCAATTGTTCATGTATCTGATTTCACTGAATGTGAAATAGTTAATGCTATAAAGAAGCTTAAACCTAAATTTACTACTGGTCTGGATTTAATCTCAGCTTTTCTAATACGAGACTGCAGATTCGTCCTAGCTACTGTATAATAGGTGTTTAAAATTAAACAGTTTTCCTTCCATATGGAAATCTTCCAAGGTTTGTCCTGTTTTTAAGAAAGGGGATAGATCTGAAGTTTGTAATTATAGACCGGTGTCTATTATATGCAATTTTTCTAAAATATTTGAATTTTTACTTCATGATTCTATTTTTTCATTAACTAAAAATTTAATTACTCCATCTCAACATGGCTTCTTTAAGGGTAGGTCGACGATAACCAATCTCATGATTATGACTCAGGATATAGCTTAGGCTATTGATCATGGTTGTCAGATGGATGTTGTTTATTTGGAGTTCACAAAGGCATTTGATCGTTTGGACCACTCCACCTTACTTAAGAAATGGTCATCATTTGGATTTTCAGATTAACTAATAAAGTTATTTAAATCATATCTCCATAATCGTATTCAGTATGTTGAAATTCACGGTTCTCGCTCAGTGAAATATATTTCAAGTTCTGGTGTGCCGCAAGGATCAGTACTGGGACCTTTATTTTTTAATATTTTTATTAATGACATTGTTTCTGTTGTTGACACAGATATTTTATTATATGCAGATGATATTAAGCTATATAGGAGAATAAATTGCTTACAGGATTGTATAGAGCTTAAGTCGAACCTGGAACATGTTAGCAATTGGTGTTCCGAAAATTATCTGCAGCTCAACGTGGAAAAGTGTAATGTTATGACTTTCACTTAGAAATTTTCTTCATTTCGATATGAATATTTGTTGAATACCGTGTTACTCTCGCGCGCAGATCTTTTTAAAGATCTCGGAGTCACTTACGATCCCAAGCTTTCATTTTCTTTTCATATGAATAATATCGTTTCTGAGGCCTCAAGGGTTTTTGGGTTTATCTTGCGTTGTACTCGTGATTTTAATAACACTGACGTCATCAAATTACTGTATTTCTCATATGTGCGGTCTAAACTAGAATACGCGTCAGTTGTGTGGTCCCCAGGCTACAATACCCACGTCAATACTTTGGAGAGGTCCAAAGAAGGTTTTTGAAATACCTCAATCTTAAGAGTTTTGGGATTGTTTCCTAAGCAAGGTTTTTCACATGACCTATTGCTTCAGAAATTAAACTTTTCATCTTTAAAGGTACGGCGGGAATTTTTCTTACTAACAATTCTTTATCAGGTACTTAACAATTTTATTGACTGTCCTAATATTTTAGCTAGGAAAAACTTAAGTATCCCTTGAATAAATTGCCGAAATTTTAACGTATTTTATCTCAGAACTCCTAGAACTAACGTGCTCAAATTTTCGCCTCTATATTCCATGTGCGACATTTATAACAAGAGTAATAGCTCATCTCTAGGAACTGTCTGCCGGATTTTGGCACATTGAAATGGCATTTCTTTCTTTTTTTCTCTTTCTCATCCTTAATTGATTTGTATGTTCACCTTTGTATATGAAAGTAGATAGCATAACATTGTATTATACATTTAATGTTAGAATTAATTATTTTAGTTAAATTTTTATTTGTATTTAAATTCATATATATTTTTGTCGTTTGATGCTAATTTAAAATTGTTCGTTTACGTATTATTTGGGTAATCACTAGCTTGTAGTTGGGTCTCAAGACCTGTAGGACAGTTATTGTAAATAAATAAATAAATAAATAAATAATCAAAACCGAGAACATCAAAAAGCAACAAATTGTGTTTGTAATCATTATATCAAAAAATAAAACATTGAAAATACATTGTAGTGTATGGAGATTTTTAGGACAGACTGTATATATGACTGAAAATTCCATCTCCACCTGCTCGAAGCATCAACAAACATTTCGCAGATAACTTCAATCACATTTTTATGCACATCGGCAGCTGGTCGGCGTCTCGAGTAGATTTTCTAATTATTGCCCTTCTTGGAAACTTTAATTTTAGAAGATGTAAAATTTAAAAGTCAATCAAGCCTGTCTCTCTCTCTCTTGACTCGAAGAGCATTACGCTGTAAATAATTAAAAGTTTCTGCTAAAGGTACGTTTGGTTAATTCATTAGAACATTTTCCTTTTCTGCCTTTAAACAAGTTTTAAAAGTTGTATAATGTGAAGGGAATTAGAGGGAAAAAGTGGATAAATTAGGGGTATTTTGTCGGGGCACATACCATGAAATGAGCTTTCGGGATAAAAATATATTTTCTTCGACTGTATTACGGACTTTTAGGTGTTTGAGACTTTATAAATGAAGTTGATGTTTATAGTTTCTGAAGTTTTAGGTTTATTTTATTTGATTTTAGAATTAATTTGATTAGTATTGCGATTATTTGACATGTATTGATGATGAAAGGTGCTTTATATTCATATATATCCAATATGGCCAACAAAACATGATCTCGCAACATAGTTCTTGATACATAAACTATAGTATAACTAATTTTTGACTCCCCTTGCTGGCCGCCATTACGTGCAAATTTATGTATGGCAGCACTGAATTATCTGCTATTTTCTTATATCGGAGTGAATATGTCGTGTAAAAATGTTAATTCTATTATTTTAATAATAAGTTTAGACAATAACTTTCTTTTTCTACATAATCCATGGAAATAAGATCAAAAAAGAGCTGTTTTGTTAACAAAAATGTAATATATGGTTTTTTTTTGCTGGAATGTGTTCATTTCGGCATTCTATAAAACATATCTCGATGGTAACTCTGAAAGACCTGTGCAAAAAAAATGGCGGACCAAAAATGGTCACGATTTTAGTTTTTTGAGTTTATTTCGAAAAGTAAAAGTTGTATCGAAAAATGTTTCAAACAAAAGTTGTAGAGAATTAGAAAATCCTATCAATTCATATAATATAAGTTATAGTTATCGAGATATATATTTTTTTTTCGAAAAAATTTACGGTTTTTGTTTTTTTTTTTAAAAGACATTTATTAACAAATTGCCGATTTAAAATTTAACATAAATATAGGTATTATCATTCTAAAAAAGTATGTCAAACACGGAATCTGTGAGTTTTTTTATTTTCCGAGAAATTCGATGTCAAAGTTGAAAATTCAACCTCAATTTTCCGCTTTCCTAATTAAGATACAATTCTCAATTTTAATGAAAATTGTTTGTATTGTTTTATATTTTAAAGATCTATTAAAAGAAAAATTTTTTTTCAATCGAGGGCCGAGAAATTTTGTAAAAACCAATTTTTCCACCAAAAATGTTGCGATAACTTTTCACCGGATGGAGATAAAATTTTTTAAATCCGTGCATTGAATTTAGATGTATCATTTCCAATATCAAAAGAAAAAAATTTGGATGAAAAAAACGTTTTTTTTTTTAATTCATAATGGCGTAAAAATGAATATCAAGGGCTCAAATTGGTAGAAGATGCTTTTTAATACTTGTACTTCACCTGTGAATTTTTTGGACCCAAGAAATTCACTTCCATACGATCTGTGAACCTTCCAAAAATTGGGCCGAATCTAATCGAAAATGGCTGCTGCAGGCCACTGTCGGCAGGTTGCCATAGTTCAGGAAGGAAAAGACAGTATAATATGTAATACATAATTGAATATTTTTATGATTTTCTCTATAATTTTTTGTAAAAATTTTGTTAATAAACAAATTAATAATTAATATGACTAAACAAATTGTTACTATCATATAAATGAATAAAACAACATCAATATTATAAATATTACTTGTGATGTATAAGTTTCCTTGAAGCGCCAATGAATAATGCGCCTGAACTATGGCAACCCGCCGACATCGACCTGCAGCAGCTATTTTTGATTAGATTCCGCCCAATTTTCGAAGGTTCACAGGTCGTATGGAAGTGGATTTCTTGGATCCAAAAAATTCACAGGTAAAGTACAATTATTAGAAAGCATCTTCTGTAAATTTGAGCCCTTAATATTCATTTGGCACGCCATTATGAATTTTTGAAAAAAAAAACGTTTTTTTCATCCAAAAATTAATTTTTTATTTTAGATCGGAAATGATACATCTAAATCCAATGCACGCATTAATAAAAAATTATTTTCATCCGTTGAAAAGTTGTCGCAATATTTTAGATGCAAAAATTGGTTTTTTCAAAATTTCTCGGCCCACACCTCGAAATCTAGTGGCGCGACCTACAACTTATATTACATGAGTCGATAGGTTTTTTAATTTTCTACAACTTTTGTTTGAAACATTTTTCGATACAACTTTTACTTTTTGAGAAAAACTTAAAAAACCGAAAATCGTGACAATTTTTGGTCCGCCATTTTTTCTGCTCAGGTCTTTCAGGGTTGCCATCGAGATATGTTTTATAGGATGCCGAAATGAATACATTCCAGCAAAAAAACCAATGTTACATTTTTGTTAACAAAACAGCCCTTTTTTGATTTAATTTCCATGGAGTAATTAGGAGACAGGATAGTTGGGAATGTTCAATAAAAAAGACTGGGAAAATTAAATGTTTCTGTAAAGCAACATCTCAGCTGACATTTTCAAGTGATGTTTCCTCAACGAATACTCGGCTAGGAATGAGCGTGCTACTCCTTAGTGATGTGGGAATACGTATTAAAATAACCGAACAATTCGAATAGTAACTTAATCGTATTAAACTGAATAGTTCTTTGGCATCCGGAATGCCGAATTCGGAATGTGATGTACTTCGGTTCTATTGAAAAAAATGGAAACATAGTGTCATAATAAGAATAATTTTATCCTTGTTTTGTTTGTAGTAACGCATAAGTATGTCTTGGTCTTCGGAGCGACAAGAAAACGAAGATCGAATGCTACGGACGGTGCTCGTTTCATTCGTATTAGTTCGTACTGTTTCGGGTGATGTAGGAGTACGTATTGAAATAACCGAGCAATATTCGAATAGTAAATTAATACGTATTAATTTAGACACTTCCCTGGCATACGGAATGTGATGATACCGATGATTTTTAACCGACTTCTAAAAGAAGGAGGTTCTCAATTCGTCGACTATGTATTTTTTTTTATGTATGTACACCGATTACTCCGGAACGGCTGCACCCATTTGAATGAAATTTTTTACGTTATGTAAAGGAAGTTGCTGCGGTGGTCCCATATTTTTTTAGATGAAATTGGTGCAGTACAATCCAAGGTGGCGCTTACAATATGGCGGCCAAAAAAATTAATTTTGTCAGATTTTCTCCAAAATTGGTATGGAAGAATTTTCGGGGTTGTACCCAACTAATCTGAAATTATTTTTCAAAAATTCAAAATGGCGGATCCAATATGGCGGACAAAAATATTTAATTTTATCTGATTTTCACCAAAATTGGTACGGGAGAATTTTCGGGGTCGCATATGACGAATCTAAAATAATTTTAAAAAAATTCAATATGGCGGATCCAATATGGTGGACGAAAAAATGAATTTTGTTCGATTTTCTCCAAAATTGCTACAGGAGAGTTTTCGGAGTCGCATATGACAAATCTAAATAATTTTTTAAAAAATTCAATATGGCGGATCAAATATGGCCGCCAAAAAAATTAATTTTGTCCGATTTTCTCCAAAATTGGTACGGAGGAGTTTTTGGGGTCGCATATGACGAATCTAAAATAATTTTAAAAAAATTCAATTTGGCGAATCTAATATGGCCGACAAAAAAAATCTTTTTTGTTCGATTTTCTCCAAAATTGGTACGGGGGAGTTTTCGAACTCGCATATGACAAATCTAAAATAATTTTTAAAAAAATTCAATATGGCGGATCCAATATGGCGGACGAAAAAATTAATTTTGTCTGATTTTCTCCAAAATTGGTATGGGGAAGTTTTCGGGGCCTCACATAAAGAATCAGAAATTATTTTTAAAGAATTCAATATGGCGAACAAAAAAAATCAATTTTGTCGGATTTTAACCAAAATTGGTACGGGAGAGTGTTCGGGGTCACACTTGACGAATCTAAAATTATTTTTAAAAAATTTAATATGGCGTATCTAATATGGTGGATAAAAAATTAATTTATTTTCTTTAAATATTGATATTGAATTTGAAATTTAAGATAATGGATTTTCTATGACAGACTAAATATTCGTTTGACCCAATTTGATTGGTATTTGGAAAACTCTAAGAACTAAAGAATTTTTATTGGTTCACAACTTTGGATAAAATTTGTACTTTTTTGCCACTTTGGAGTCATTGCGAAGTACACTAATTTCGATTAGTTCTTAGTTCAAATAATTTATGAATATTATAATGGATTCTAAAACTAAAAATAGAAAAATAAAATTTTTATAAAAAAACTGAACCGACTTCTAAAAGTGCGCTAAAAAGTGAAAAATAACCATAAATTTTTATATGAAATTGAACTTTTTGAAGTCGGCGCCAAATTATTTGTAAATGAAATAAATAACTACTAATATATACAAATTATGGTAAAAAGCAATTAAAAAAAAGTATTTTAAATATGTTTATGCAAATCACATTTTGTCAAGCATTAGTTTGGCGCCGACTTCAAAAAGTTCAATTTCATATAAAAATTTACAGTTATTTTTCACTTTTTAGCGCACTTTTAGAAGTCGGTTCAGTTTTTTTATAAAAATTTTATTTATATACCGAACGATGCCCGATGGAAACGGATGTCACGGACGCTGCGGCATCGAATACACTTGTTCGTTCACCAGTGCTGGAGATGATTATAATTCTATTATTTTAGGTGCAAGTATTTTTGATGACGCAGAGCATCACTACATAGTATAAAACAAAGTCGCTTTCTCTGTCCCTATGTCCCTTTGTATGCTTAAATCTTTAAAACTACGCACCGGATTTTGATGCGGTTTTTTTCAATAGATAGAGTGATTCAAGAGGAAGGTTTATATGTATAATAACATCCATTAAATAGTGGAGAAATACTGTTATTTTTGAGGTTTCTAATGTGATGTCGTTAATTATCATATTTTTTTCCGCTTACATTGCAAACGCAGGCTGAACCCTACGAGATTTATCAAAATAATGTACTAATTATTTGTACACATTGAAAAGGTCTACAGAAAACTCCGCGATGGTATATGTCTATCTCTCATGGATATCCCACAATAACATTTTTTTGTCATTTACTTTTTACGACAAATAATGGCAAATTTTGAAGCGATTTTAACCAATACAGCATTAATCCTTATCCAATTAAATACTTTAAATACATTGTTGATTTAATATAGATCTATATGGTCCTTTACAGCACAAGATTTAAATGAATATTTTCGAAGATATTACAGATTTAAAATTGCGGGAAGTAGCGCTTGCGGCGGTACTGGCCGACCGGGGCGGCGGCAGCGTGCCTATAAATAGCGCGTCGGAGGCCGATGTAATAATTGTTGTAAAAATAAAATAAATAGTCACAGTTTTTCTGTAGTGTATTTAGTATAAGCATTGCACCCGTGCGAAGCCGGGGCGGGTCGCTAGTAAAAATATATTTTAAAGTTATAAAATAAAAATTCATATATATATATATATATATATATATATATATATATATATATATATATATATATATATATATATATATACAAAACAAAGTTTTATTAAAGAAATTAAAACAAAATATATATCATAAAAACATATAAATTTAACGTTAGTTCCAAAAACATATCTTAAATTGTTTTTAATAAATCAAGGAAAACATACATTCTAGTAATATTTAATTTGAACATAAATAAAAAATAATCCAAGATGGTTTTCTTTGAAAATAATATGTACAATATATAAACAAAACAATAATTTTGAACTTAGGTAGAAGTGGTACGTCGTTTTCGCAAAATTTCTTGCTGCTGACTTCCGTTCATAGTTAAAATAATTAAAGAGCCAGGATTATTTTTTAATTCTGTGGATTGGCTTATACATGGAATCTCACCTTGGGGTGCATTCCACCAGGCGCTCACAACGCCCAAAATATTCCTTCAGTCGTTCCACATGACGACTACGGTCGTTGCGGTCGCGGTGAAAACGTCATTAATGACGTCATTCTTCTCGCTCACGCCGAGCTCACAACGACCCATCTGAAAAGGTGGGTCAAAGTGGACGTTGAGAATTTTGGCGCGGTTTTTTAAATTTATAGACAATTGAATGTAAGAGTTTCAAAATTACAGTGTAGCATATGAGAAAAAATAAGTATAATTTACTTTAGAATCAAAATACACTGAATTACACGGTGTAGTCCAATCCACAAAAGATGTTACTGAGAAATACATTTATAAAAATGTAGTAATTATATATAAGTACATTTATAGAATGTAGTAGTTATATAAAATTTACCCTAAAATGACTTTTGAATTCTTTATCTGAATAACGATTAACAACATTCTTATAATCAATAATACGTGGCCTAACTTTTCGCTTTTCCCGATTTTGTAAAACTGCATTCCATTCTTCATCTGAACTAGATGAAGTACTTTCTGAAGCATTATTACGATCCACCAACAAATATCCAACTGTCTCCACAAAAATATTTTGATTATTTTTCAACGTAAATTACTTAAAGATTCCACTAAAATAAAATATAAGAAACTAAATAGTATTTTTCTTTAATATAAAGGAAATTAACCAATAATTATAACCAATTTTTAAAATTAAAGCTTAAAAATTATAACCATTACAAGCTTCTGATTTATTTTCAAATCCGCCATTTGTAATATTTAACTCAACGCTTACGACGTCCACAATCCCATTCCACTTGGGTTTATGATTAGAATGGTCACAAGCTAGTGGAACGGGAAAAACTGCGATCATGAGCGTGATTGTTGTGATTGCTTAGTGGAACGCACCCTTGGTAAAAAAAACTTCAGGGATATTTTTTACTGCTTGGAGTTTAACAAAACCTGAAATATGAACTTGAGTCTCATCGGTAACATTATTTTTATTAATTTCTTCATGGTACAGAAGTGGACGTATTTCAGAAATATATATTTTTTTAAATTACCAATAGTGCTTTAAATATTTTAATTTTCGATTACACAACCGACATAGGGGAAATTTACTATTTGATGAATTGACAACAAAAAAAAAGATTGATTTTTGTGCGGGAGCCATGATATAAAACCTAAAATTTGAGGCGGCGCCTATGTCTAAATTTTTACTAAACCACTGTTGTCCAATTCCCTATCTAGAGCCGCGAGGAGTTCGATTCGTATTAATTCGTAATGTTTCGTCAACATTCCGCAATTCGTATTGTTAAACAATCCGAATATTACATTCATCCGCATCCGTATTATTCGAATATCAAAATCATCCGAATATTTACAATACTACTACTCCTCTGTATGTATATAGTTTTGTCTTGCGCATACCTGGTTGGTTTCCTTGCTTCCCTGAGTCTTGGTCGCCTCTCGTCTCGCTGTCCTGTTTCTCTGGTGTGTTGTTTTTGGTTGTGTTTTGATTAAAGTTGTTGAGGTTTTCAGTTTTTTTTTTAATTTCGAGAGCTTTTCTGATTATGCGCATTCTATAGTGTTATATGGGTGCGAGATATAGTGTGTCGGGTTTCCTCATGATGTTGGAATAAAGCTGATGTAGTTTGCTTATTCTTTATGCTGTTGGACTCTGGTAGAGATTCTTCTGTTTGTTTGGCCGATATCTTCTTTTTCACAGTCTCTTCATGGGATGCTGTACACTCCCGGGTTTTCCAACGGGATTTTGTCTTTGAGATTGCCCAATAATTTGTGTATTGTTGTTCGTTGCTTGTAAATTGTGCATATGTCATACTTTTTCCAATTACGTCTGTTACACCTTTTATGTATGGCAGTGTAATTTTTGGTTTGAATTTGTCATCTTCTTTTTTCTCTGCTATCGCATTTGTGATCTGTTTTATGATCTTTTTTATAGTTGTTTTGTTTTAGAGCTGTTGTGATGCTGTTGAATTCTTCTTGGCAGTTCGTGGTTTTGGTTAGTCGCAAGGACCTGGAGATCAATGTGTTGGCAGCTGATTTTAACTGTGATGGATGGTGGTGAGATTTGGCATATAGGTATCTGTTTGTATGTGTACGTTTTCTGTAGACCGTATAATCGATGCATAGGTCTTTTTTTTGTAGTGATTAGAAGGTTAAGGATAAGTAGCTGTTTATTAACTACGACCTCCAGTGTGAACTGTATGCGGTGATGAATATTATTTAGTTCCTTCAAAAATATGTCTAGGTTGGATCTTCCGTATGGCCGTATGATGAAGATGTCATCCATGTAATGTTTCTACAGAGATGTTTTTTTTTTTGGTTTTTCTCAGGGCTTCTATTTCGAAATATTTCATAAAAAGGTTTGCGATGGTCGGTAGAAGTTGTTATCATAGGAAAACTATGTATTTTTGTGACAGTGGCAATCTGGTCTAAAGCTTCGTCAATTGGTATGCTTGGATATAGGGATTTGATGTGCAGGCCAGCAATAATGTCATCTTTGTGCAGTTTTAGCCCTTGAAGTATGCTGACCAGGTCATCCGAACTTTTCAGGTATGAGTGTACATTTTAGGTCGCCTTGCATATTTTGGGTCTGGAATTTTTCTAGTTTTTGGGTAGGTGAATCTACTGCAATCTTATCTATGTTCCTTCTTTATGGATTATTGGTAGTCCATATAGTTTGGAACATCCGCTTGCTTCTTTTCGATAAACGATGCGCTTTTCGATTTCATCTCCTAGTTTGGCGGTTTTGATGATGTTTTTTGTCATTTTCTCGAGGTATGTAGTTGGATCTCTTGTAACTTGTTCGTAGGTGTAGTCTTGAAGGATTTCTATCATCTTGGTTTTGTACTCTTCTGTGTTCATGACTACAGTGGCGTTCCTTTTCTCTGCTGGTAGGATGACGATATTTTTGTTGTTTTTAAGGTTATTTAGGGCTTTTATTTCTGAGTGTTTTATATTTGGTTTCGATAGTTAGGTGGTTCTTAATACGCGAGCTACCTCCTGTCGTATTATTTCTGCCTCTGCTTCTGACTTCTGGTGTAACGTGGCTTCAATATTGGCGATAATGTCCTCATTTGGTATGGTCTTTGGGGTTACTGCATAGTTGAAGTTTTTCGTCTTCCGAAAGTTGATAATTATCAGAAATGTCATAATAATTTTTCTACTGACGAACGAATTGAAAACCGGAAAAGCACCAGTATATATATATATATATATATATATATATATATATATATATATATATATATATATATATATATTCATACGCGGAGCTGCATATAGTTGTACGTTTGCTGAATGTGATTTCAGCACTACAACGGCATAATGTGGATATATCCACTGCCATTGCATCTCACACGGAGGAATCCGTGAAATCCGCATAAACATATATACGCCATCCGGCGGGAGGTCGGAGAAGCCACGTTCAGTATTTGCATGCTTCCTTCCGATCTGTCCTTTGCACAGCCAGGTGCATGTCGGTACCCTGATGAGTCTAGTAGAGACGAAACATGTACCTCTGCCGTATCACTGTGGCGGGGAGGGTAAGTTTTGACTTTCTTCTCGGTATGGTGGTACAGGTAGGCCATCATCTCGATGGTGGTGAAATAGGATAAATTGTGTTTTATAACAATTTATTCTAACTGTGCAACCTCTAACACAGAAAGGATATGATGGAGAGAAGTTTGCATTTACTGTTCGCATTTTACTTCATATATATATATATATATATATATATATATATATATATATATATATATATATATATATATATATATATAAATATATAAGACCACGATACGACCAATTCTAACTTATGCCACGGAAACAAGAGCAGACACTAAGAAGACAAAGCAGAAAATGAGAACCACCGAAATGAAAGTACTGAGATCAGTGCTGAACGTGTCAATCAGAGATAGGCTGACAAATACCTTAATCAGAGAAAAATGTAATGTGCAGAACGTGGTCAAATGGACAAAAGAAAGAAAAAGAGGTTGGAAAGAACACGTTGAGAGAATGAGTGAAGAGAGACTAGCCGAAGTTTGTATGTATGGACGACCAAGAGGAAGAAGATTACCAGGACGACCACCAAAGAGATGGGCCCAGAGCTGGTTCTCTTCATCAGCAGAATAAGGCGGGTGTAGATAGAATGACAAACAAGGATATCCCTAGTCAACGTAGAAGAAGAAGATATATATATATATATATATATATATATATATATATATATATATATATATATAATTACTAACAATCCTTAATTTTTATACTATCTTCATTTATGTAACTGTTTGAGTATGTGAAATAAGTGAGTGAATAAATAAATAAAAGGTGATGATACTCGATGCCTAGGGGTCGTTGGAAATTTTACATTCTACCATGGCTGCAAGTCGAAGTTATGGAATAAAATTTTCCTAGAATTAAATTTTTGAGATGGAAATTAAACAATTATATCTGCTAAATATGGAATATTCATAACACAAATTTTCTTACTACTAAGAATTTTTGTTCTATTTTCTTAAAATAATAAATAAATAATTAAATATAAATTTATTTTCAATTAATAAAATATTCAAATACAAGGTTACTGTTTCATTTTTTATTTTTAGCCGAAGTAAATACATAACAATAAAATTTATTCATAATATATGAAATGATTTCTATTTTAATATGATATATTGTTTTTAAACGTATAATCATTTTAAATTATAACAGGATGCCTGCTTTGATACTTATCATTACATATCAATGGAGCATTAACACGATGGTAAAATAATATTAAATTATGATATTTCTTCTTCTTCTTCTTTAGTAGCCCTACAAGCCGGGGTGGGTCTTGGCTGACTGCACAACTTTCTTCCATCTCACACGGTCATCCATGATAGTTGGGTCAGTGGGTAACCCCATTGTTCTTAAATCTGACCATATGTTATCTCTTCATCGCATTCTTGGGCGTCCTAAGGGTCTTTTCCCTGTCGGAGCCTCCTCCCAAATTAACTTGGTAAGGCGGTTATTAGGGAACCTATGGACATGGCCAGTCCATCTTAGGCGTTGGGATTTAAATTCTTGTACGATGTCGCTAGCGTTATATATCTGTTTGACCTCGGTATTTTTTCTTATTCGGTATTGATTAGTATTGGGGCCGTGATAGGGTCCGAAAATCCTTCTAAGGATTTTCCTCTCAAAACATCTAAGTTTCATTTCCATTGCTTTTCTCAGGGTCCACGTCTCGCAGCCATACATGAGCACTGGTCTAATCACTGTTCTATATATCCTGATTTTTGAGGTTCGTGTTAGGTTCTTGGATTTGATGGTATTGTTGAGACTATACATATATCTGTTTGCTGCCTGAATTCTCCCTTTTATCTCCTCTCTGATATCGTTATCTGCGGTGATTGTCGCTCCGAGATATTTAAAACGCTCCACTCTTTCAAAGTTATATGTGTCTATTGTTACATTTTGTCCTATTCTATCTCGATTCTTTTGTCTGTTTATGCACACGTATTTGGTTTTCTCCTCATTGACCATTAGACCGGTTTTCCTTGCCTCTATCTCTATTTTGTTGAAAGTTTCCTTTACATTGGTGACGGTGTTTCCAACAATATCAATGTCGTCCGCGTATGCTAGTAGTAATTTTGCCCCATTTACTGTTATTAGTTTTGTTCTAATTTGTGTTGTTCTCACTACTTTTTCCAGGATTATATTATTTGTAATATCAAAATTTTTCAAACTCTCCTTATTGCAAGATTAAATATTTTGTGTGCCAAGTTACTTGTTAAATATTAATTTATTTAATGTAAAAGTATGGTCGTGGATGTCAACGTAATTACTTGAATATTTTAGTACTAGAAAAGTTCCGAACTTTTAAAATTTTAAAAATTTTAATTTAAATTCAGCAGGACGTTTAAATTTTAATGATTTATATGGATGCTTAAATTTTATAAAACAAATTAGGTAAATCTTGGAGTATAAAATTAAATTTTTAATAATAATATTTTAAAAAGCATTAAAAAGATATATAATAAAATATTTTCAAGTTGGTTATCCGGTTATATCGGGAGTAGATGTCAACTTGCTTATTTTAAACGCAATACTCTATATATTACTGCATTTTTAATTTCTACGTAAACTTCTAGACATATTTTATGTATAATATTCTATACTTATGTCTCACCGTTTAGGACCTATTTAAATTTTTATGTCAAAAATTACGTTTGCGAACCAAAACTTAACTATAAAATTTTCCTATAAGGAAGTCTTTATTCTTTAATAATTTGCGGAATGTAAAGCGCTTTAATTACCTTTGTAACCTTGAACCCTGAAACTTGAATGAATACTTGGAGCTACGTCAATAGCTTGTTTTCTAATTGTGTTGTTTTTTTTTAATGTACAATGCATGTATACATGGGCTTGCACTTGGGACTAAACTCTTCTTTTAAAAGTGTTTAAGTACATAGACACCGTGCGTAATGTGATGTAATTTTATTAACTGACTTCTAAAAGAAGGAGGTTCTCAATTCGTCACGTATATATATATATATATATATATATATATATATATATATATATATATATATATATATATATATACAGGGTGATTCAAAAATCGATCACGAAACTTAAGGGGGTGATTCTACTTGACAAAATAAGGGTAGAGCTTCATATAATTTTTTTTCAAAATGTCATTCGTTTTCGAGTTACAAGCCGTCCAAGTTCAAGTTTTTATTTTTTGTTTTTTGAATTACTCGCTTACAGGAAAACCGATTTGACTAATATTTGAAAGATAGGCTAAGTCTTCTGCGCTTCATCATTTTAGTAACAATTCACATTGATTGTTTGCCGCTAGAGGGCACTTTACAGTAGTTTTTGGCATAATTTCTGAAAGACTGATGCCAGGCCTTTAAAAAAGGTGCTCTTTATTTACATCGCTAAACCCAACGGTTTAGACGTAAATCACCCTTAAAAATTAAGTGGTAAATTTACTTTTCTCATTTCATTACCACCAGCTACCAGGTAAATAGCTATCAAAGTATACTAGAGCTGTCAGTTTAACATCAAATAAATTCGCTTTTTAAACTATTTAATTTATAATCTTAAAATAACTAATAATGGCTAATCAGTAAATATTCATATTATGGATTATTGCGATATACATTTAATTGATAAAAATTAATGAAACAGTACTAAACAAACTAAAAAAGATTCTCAAAATGTCCCCCATTTTCTTCCATACATTTCCTAACACTCTTCAAAAAACGTCGCCTAACTCGATGAAAAATTCCTGGTGTTTCTTTAATAATTTGGCACTTTTCGATTATCCTGAAGCGAAGATCCTCGACGTTGATTACTGGAATATCGTACACCAATTGTTTCAAATGACCCCAAAAGAAAAAATCCATAGGATTAAGGTCTGGTGACCTCGCTGCCCATGCCAATGGTCCACTTCGTCCTATCCATCGCTCAGGATACGTTGCATTGAAATACTGTCGGACACGTATACTAAAGTGGGGCGGAGCTCCGTCTTGGAGGATCCACATGTTGGCCCTTACTTCCAATGGCACATCTTCCAGATACAATGGGAGACGATTTTGGATAAAATCTAAGTATACGTCACCAGTTAATGGGCCATCAAAGAAATGAGGACCAATAAGGTAATCTCCTATTATCCCTGCCCACACATTTAGTGAAAATCTACGCTGATGTTTCGTTTCTACCACATTGTTTGGGTTCTCGTAAGCATATGTGTGGATGTTGTGTAGATTTGTTATGCCATCACGAGTGAAACCAGCTTCGTCAGTGAATAATATGACGCCAATTAATCGATTATCGTGTTCATACTTAGCTAGGATCTGATTGCACATTTCCAACCGTCTCGGCCGATCATCGTCATAAAGAGCCTGCACCTTTTTTGAATGAAACGGGTAGAGTTGTTCTTCTCTTAGTATCCTCCATGAACTAGCCTGACAGAGCCGCACTTCATTCCCAATTTTTCTAGTACTAATACCTGGATTATCTTCAATAATTTCAAGCACTCTTTCTTCTTGTTGCACGTTTCTAGCAGTTCTAGGTCTTCCCCTATTTCCATTATAACTTTTAAAGGAACCACATTCCGCAAGCCTCCTGTGCACACTGGAAAATGTTTGAGCATGAGGGATATTTCTTTCCGGATAACTCTCCATATAATATCTTCTTGCCAACTCTGCATTACCATTTGCTTTTCCATAACAAAAATGGATATCACAATATTCGATATTCGAATATTGGTGATTAGCCATTATTAGTTATTTTAAGATTATAAATTAAATAGTTTAAAAAGCGAATTTATTTGATGTTAAACTGACAGCTCTAGTATATTTTGATAGCTATTTACCTGGTAGCTGGTGGTAATGAAATGAGAAAAGTAAATTTACCACTTAATTTTTAAGGGTGATTTACGTCTAAACCGTTGGGTTTAGCGATGTAAATAAAGAGCAGAGCACCTTTTTAAAGGCCTGGCATCAGTCTTTCAGAAATTATGCCAAAAACTACTGTAGCTGTCAACACTAAAAAATTATGACAAAAAAACAATTTTCAATGTAGGTAAAGTGCCCTCTAGCGGCAAACAATCAATGTGAATTGTTACTAAAATGATGAAGCGCAGAAGACTTAGCCTATCTTTCAAATATTAGTCAAATCGGTTTTCCTGTAAGCGAGTAATTCAAAAAACAAAAAATAAAAACTTGAACTTGGACGGCTTGTAACTCGAAAACGAATGACATTTTGAAAAAAAATTATATGAAGCTCTACCCTTATTTTGTCAAGTAGAATCACCCCCTTAAGTTTCGTGATCGATTTTTGAATCACCCTGTATATATATATATATATATATATATATATATATATATATATATATATATATATATATATATATATATATGTATATATATATATATATGTATATATATATATATATATATATATATATATATATATATATATATTTTATGTATGTACACCGATTACTCCGGAACGGCGGCGCCGATTTGAATGAATTTTTTTACGTTATGTTCAAGAAGTTGCTGCGTTGGTCCCATATTTTTTTGGACGAAATTGGTGCAGTATTATCCAAGATGGCGGCCACAAAAATTAATTTTGATTGATTTTCTCCACAATTAGTATGGGGGAATTTTTGCAGTCGTACCACCGAATCTGAAATTATTTTTAAAAAATTCAATATGACGGATCCAATATGGCGGACAAAAAAAATTTATTTTGTCCGATTTTCTCCAAAATTTGTACGAGGGAGTTTTCAGGGTCGTACATAACTAATCTAAAATTATTTTAAAAAAATTCAGTATTGCGGACGAAAAAATCAATTTTGTCGGATTTTCTTCAAAATTGGCACGGGGGAGTTTTCGAGGTCGCACATCTGAAATTATTTTTAAAACATTCAATATGGCGGATCCAAGATGGCGCATTAAAGATTCTACATCTCCAGGTTTTGTCTAAAATTAGTATTGGGGTATTTTTGTTACTGTTAATTATGAATTTGAAATATTTTTTGAAAAACAATCTGGCAGATTCCTAAAAAATTTTACATTTTTCGATTTTCTTCCAAAACTGGTATAGGGGGTTCTTGAAAATGTAAATTATTAATTTAAAAGTATATTTTCAGTATTCGATATGGCAAATCCAGGATAGTGGACTAAAAATTTTACACTTTTCGATTTTGTTCAAAGGTGGGACTGAATCGTTTTTGAAGATGTAAATAGCGAATATAAGTCTAGAAATTGTAAATTTCCGGATTTCATCCAAAATTGGTACTACGGGGCTTAGAAGGGTTTAAATTTAGAATAGATTAAGACATAAAATAATTTTTTTGAAATTCAGTATAGCGGATGCAATATGGTGGGTTGAAAATTTTACCTTATTCGCATTTTTTTAGATTTGGTTTTAGAGGGTTTTCGGGGTCGTGTATTACGAATATGAAGTTAATTTTTTACAACTATTAGGTTGATAAAATACAATATGAGGTACAGAAAATATTAAATATTCCGATTTTTTCTAAAATTGAAATTGTGGGGTTTTTAAGGCGTATACAAACTCAATATGCAGTATAAAATATATCGCCGACTTCAAAAAGTTCAATTTCATATAAAATTTTCTAGTTATTTTTCACTTTTTAGCGCACTTTTAAAAGTCAGTTAAATTTTCTTATAAAAATTTTATTTTAATGTATATTCTTATAATACAAGTTTTATATTATATTACAAGTGTCTTTGACATATTTCAAACTTTGTACTGATGAATTGTTTTCAAGTAAATTGTATTCTATTCTATAATAATCTCTCTCTCTCCCTTTCTTTGTCAACCTCTCTCCATCCACTCCTGGATGTAGGTCTCTCTCAATTGTTTCCATCTTTCTCTATTCTTCGCCAATTTCATTCACTGTTTGCTCGCCACTGTCCTTATGTCGTCTACCCATCTTTTTTGAGGTCTTCCCGTGCTTCTTGTTATCTTCATTCCAGGATTCTTCGTGTCCATCTGTTGTCCTCATATCGGACTATGTGACCAGCTCATCACCACTTCATCTTTGCAACCTCCTTCACGATGTCTTTGACTTTCGTTCTGCGTCTTATCTCGGTGTTTCTAATCCTGTCTCTTAATGATATTCCAAGCATGTTTCTTTCCATCGCTCTGTGGACTGTTTCTAATTTTTTAGCGGACTTCTTGGTGAGGGGCATGGTCTGTAATCCATGCGTACACACCGGTAATATGCATGTGTCGTATACTTTTCTTTTTAGATTTATGGGAATGGAATTATTCTTCAGGATGTATGCAAGTTTACCGAAAGCGGCCCATGTCAGCTGTGTTCTTCTTTTTTATTTCAGCATCCTGGTTTGATTTCCCTAGTCTGATGTCATGATCCAAGTATACATAGTGTTCGACGTTTTCTATCTTCTGGTTCTGTATTGTTATGTTTGCCTGTTCGTGGCTCATTATTTTTGTTTTGTTGTAGTTCATTTTAAGGCCTACAGATGCGGATACGTTATTTAGCTGTTGTAGCATTTCGTTCAATTCTTTGAGATTACTTGTTATTAAGATTATGTCAACAGCAAATCTGAGATGGTTCAAGTATATTCCATCGATGTTTATACCTTTGATGTCCCATTTAAGTTCCTTAAAAATGTCCTCTAGGACTAGGATGAACAGTTTTGGCGAGATAGTGTCCTCTTGTCTCACTCCCCTTTGTAGTTTTATGGGGTTCGTTTTCGTCTTGTCGTCTATTTTTATTTGGATGGTTGCATTTTCGTATATGTTCTTTATGATGTTTATGTATCTTGAATCGATTCTTGCATTTTCTAAGGATTGTAATACTGCCCATATTTTGACGGAGTCGAATGCCTTCTGGAAATCTACAATTCTGTAATAATGGTGTTATTCAAAGTAAAAATGTAATAATAATTAATCATTGAGATAATTATTATTGTCTAAATTTTGCAATTTGTTTATTTTTCAAAATAAAATAAACACATTAAATATTTTTGAAAAGCCTAAGTTATACTTAATCAATATCTAAAATAATATATAGGGTGTCCTATTTAAAAAAATCATAAGTTTGGTTAATATTTCTAAAACTAAACCTTTTAGGAAAAAAAACTGACTGCTCTACTGAACTCTACGTAAAAAGCTCTATAAAAACCAGTTTTTACCTTTTTGATAAATCGTTAGACTAATTAATATAGTCCAGTCATTTGGTCAAAAAAAGGGGATTACCTGGAAAGTTTTCCGGGAGTTTTGGAAATTAGTAATTTTATAGATTTCGATGTGCTCTTTTCGAATTTCGACTTTGCCACCTCGTATCTCTGCCGCTCGCGCTGCCATATTGGAAAAATGGCGCCTAATAACAGTTTTTTTACAATATCTCCTTTCCGACGCATTTTACGACAAAAATATGTATAAAAAAAATTAAACTGGAGAAAATTTCCTACAATTTATGTATTAACAATTTTTTTGTAAAATCAATAGTTTTGGCGTACGAGCGCCGCAAAATATTATTCATCTACACCACCACGTTTTTTTCGTATATTTCTCCAAAATATTTTAGTATTGTCGCAGGTATTAAAAACCAGGTATAAGGGTAATGCGTCGCCTTTGTGTCGGGTCCTTTTCTCGACTTTAAACGAAACATCTGTCGGTAGAACTCAAGAGAAGTATTTAGTTTAGTCTGAGTCATCAGTATACGTCTATCGTTTTAGAGTGTTGTTTGTGTTTATAGAGCCCATGGCTTCTGATAAAGTAAATTGTTTTATTTGTAATAATCCATTATTAGAAAGTGAAACAATTGAAGTGAAGGAAAAATGATTGGAGACTTTTCGTAAGTCAAGTGTTAAAAAAAAAGACAATAAAGTTGAACTTTTGGCGGGACTAAAATCGATAGTAGTTCATGATGTATGTCGAAAACGATATAATAATAAAAAGTTAATCGCTGCATCATTGCGTCGAGGAAGCGATGTTACGACACCTCAACCATTACTACGATCCTCGTACCCAACATGTTCATTCAAAGACCATTATTTTTTATGCGCTGATGAGATAACAGCAGAGTTTATAGCAAAACAAAAACAGACGCGGTTGTGCAATCAATGAAAAACAGTATTTCAGAACTTGCTAAAGCTCGTAATGATGATTGGGGTCGAGCAGTTGTTGAGCGTCTTGAGCATGTGAATGATTTGGTTGCAGCCGATGCACAGTACCACAATTCCTGCATGAAAAAATTGTATCAAGCACCACCAGCTGAAGATATAAAAAACAGGTCCGTATGCAAATGAGATCGATACTGCGATGCAGTTCACTTATTCTTATCTTGAACAGAATTCCGATGAGTGTCAGTTTTCTTTGGACGAATTGATAGCCAAAATTGAAGGTGATTATCGTCCACACATAAAAATAGTGAAAGCACAACTCCTCAAAAAATACGATAATGATATTTTAATTGCCGTCATTGTCAATAAGGCTCCGGTGATTTGTTTCCAAAATACAGGGTTTAAGCTATTAACGGAAGCCTGGTACAATCAAAAAAGTGATAACAATGCAGAAGAACGTCGGCGTATTTTAAAAACAGCATCAGAAATTGTTATAGAGGATATTCGCTCTACGGTCTATGAGACAAAACATTATCCTCCATCAGATCATTTTTTTCAAGACTCTGAGTCGGATATACCTGAAACTTTACGCGTTTTCCTAGATGGAGTGATTTTAAGAAACAAACGAGCGTCTTTTGAAAAATGGAAGAAAAAAAGCATTGCTCTCGCCCATTCTATAATTGCAGCAGCAAGACCGAAATCTTTTATATCATCATTACAGATCGGACTAGCTGCATTTTTATTTCATAAGTATGGATCTCGGCGATTAATAGATGTATTATCATCTCTTGGATTTTGCTCTTAATACACCGAAGCAATGTTGTTCGAAGTTTCATCTATTATGCGCGCATCGTTGAATATCGATGATAATGCATTTTCTCAATTTGTTTTTGACAACGCTGATTTCAATACGCAGATATTAGATGGTAATAACACTTTCCATGCCATGGGCGGTATCCATTGTGTAACACCTACAACTGCTATCACTTCTGATCAAATTATTCCACGATTAAAGCAAATGCCGTCTGCAACAGTCGTTGGTAGTTTAGGTACCATTGCATTAAATACATTTGTGAAAAAAAAACGGTACGGGCTTAAAAAAAAATAAAGATTCAAAACCTCGGTAGCATTCGTGCGGCTTCGGAAGTAGTTATGCCATCCATTTCAGATTTATTGTGGCTATATCCATCGCAGATGATGCGGATGAAATTTCGGTCTGCGACGTCTCGATCGGTGCCCAAGATGAACTCGCAACGCCTGGTCCATCAGGAATAGCGAAGCGAAGGAGATAGCGCTAAATTTCGAAAGAGTGCATCACATGTGGATTAGGCCTACAGGGGACACCACGAAAAAAAAACGCGCCGCTTACTCTACCTCAAGGTGGTGTGGAAATGAGTTTTTTTCCTAAACGCATATTGAAATGTACGTTGCGGCGCTTGTACGTCAAAAACTATTGGTTTTACAAAAAAAAATTGTTAATACATAAATTGTACGGAATTTTCTCTAGTTTAATTTTGTGTATAAATGTTTTTGTTGTAAAATGCGTCGGAAAGGAGATATTGTAAAAAAACTGTTATTAGGCGCCATTTTTCCAATATGGCGGCTCGAGAGGCGGAGATACGAGGTGGCAAAGTCGAAATTCGAAAAGAGCACATCGAAATCTATAAAATTACCAATTTTCAAAACTCCCGGAAAACTTTCCAGGTAAAACTACCAAATGACTGGACTAATAGTAATGTTATTGAATTGGCTTCAGACGAGATCTCCCTAATTCTTATGACCTGTCACAAGAGTTCTTAGTACATTTTTGATATAATTAAGTTATTTTGCTTAATTATGCACAAACTTTTCCACCAAAAATCCTTGAAAATAAAAGAGAAAAATGCGAGCAAAAGTTGCAGCTTCACAAGCGATATATTTAAATTTTTCACTGGAAGTTTCACATTAAAACAAATAATTATTCAAGCTAATTACAACAGACACCGTCCCGAGCTTGAAATTTCAGCAAAAATGGCTGAAAAGTTAACAAAATCCCATGAAATATATGACAGAAGGCGGTAGAACTGTACGCCACGGCGCGTTTTCACCGATGAAACCCTAATTGAAAACAGTCGTTGATTAAACAGAAATTCTAACTAACTTTTAATTGTAAAACCTTAAAAAGCACGCCACAATTAAACCGTATTGTTGAGTCGTACGTATTATAATTTTGGCCTCAAAGTTAGCTAATAAACTGAAAATTATTTAAAATTTTATATATAATTTTTTAACTTGTTTGTAAATTATCTGAAGTGTATAATAAGGCTTTTGATTACACTGGACAACAGCCAAAATGTATCTAAAATAAAATCAACTAAATCATTTTTGGTGTGCTAAAATCGAAACTAAACTTATTATACGTTTTCCTATACAAGTGTGGAAAATCGAGAACAGAACCTCTTAAAAAAAGGGAATGTAACAAAAAGCGACGGACAACCCGTTTAGCCATGTTGAAGAAGTGAAATAAAGCATACTATTGTAGCGTAGCTTGCTTCCTGGTTTTCAGCAAAAATGGTGTAGGGCAAGGACTTTTCGCTAGTTTCGGGTCGTCAAAACACAGTGGGTCGAAAGCACGGATTTGATATTAAAAATAAAAATCGCAGACTGACACTTTAAAATCATGAAAATAAATTCGAAAAACGTCTTATGTGGTTCAACGCTTTAAAAATAAAATAAAAAGAATAATTGTATTTCCATGAATAAAATATTGCGCTTAACTTCAAGGTACATTTTAAATATAATACTATAATAATAAATACATGGATATCGATAATCGTTAAAAGGGCGAAAGTACTTGTGTGTGCTTAAGACTTCTTAATAAATACCAATGCAAATAATTTGTAAGTAATATAACATTTATTGATTCACATAAATGAATAAATAATACTACTGTAATAAAAATAATAAAAAGAACTTTTTAATCACTGCCTTCTTTGTTAACAGCTCTTTTCTCATTCTCCAATACGTATGAATTGTTATCCGAATCCTTACTATATCAAAAACAGTGTAAGGATCCATCGACGCGAAAACTTTTGGAACACATCCTCCATATTTTTTTTCGAGAAGATTTTCGGGCAAAGTCTAGGCGATAGTTTCTTATCAATTTGTCCGTTGATTTTTATGCATCTTTCGATAATAATAATAATAATAATAATGTTTATTCGTGATATACATACAAAAAGTATTTTCACAAGTCAAAATAAAACTACATAATATAGTAAAACATTAAGAAGACAACAACAAATCAGTCTAAAATTATTAAAAAAAAATAAAATTTTTGCAACAAGTCAAGTTTACAACAACAAGTACATTGAGGAAATCATCCGTGCTTCTCTGTCATTTTAAATCATTGAAATTATTTAAAAGAAACTCTTCAATACTGTAGAAAGCTTTTATCTTCAGATAGTTTTTCATTTTGGACTTAAATTGCTGTGTACCAAGGTTTTTAACAACATTAGGAAGCATATCAAAAAATTTCAGCCCATAGTGGCTCCCACCATCCCTGGCTCTAGCAGTTCTACTATAAGTTAAAGTAAAACAATTCCTGCCCCTGGTGTTATAGTTGTGGTAATCACTATTACAGTTATACCTATCGGCGTTCTTTTTGATATGCATAAGGCAATTCATGATATAAATAGATGGCAAAGTAAGGATGCCAAGGGAGATAAAACTGGCCCTACAACATTCTCTGAACCCCAGACCAGACATGATCCTTATACAACGCCTTTGTATGGCAAATACCCCGGAAGCATGCGATGAATGTCCCCAACACAGGATAGCGTAGCTAAGATGTGAGTGGATATGACCATAGTAAGCCTTCGCAAGAACATCATTAGATACTAGGTTTTTCAGATTACGTAATATAAATGTATTTCTGCTTAAAATACTTATAAGATGTTCAGCATGTCGCTTCCATGTCAGTTTAGGGTCAAGATATACGCCTAAGAACCTTACAGCCGATTCAATTAGATTCAAAGCCCTCAGTGAAAATCCATTGTCTGGGTTTTGGTCTCATTGAGAATTAATTTGTTAGCAGTAAACCATTGCTGAATATCCGACCGCGTGCTCTCCATTTGTCGACTAAGATTTATCAAATCATCCGCTCTCTCGAGTGCCGTTGTATCATCAGCAAACAAAATAATAGCTGTACCCTCATTTGAAATACATGTGCTAATATCATTCACATATAAAGAAACAACAACGGCCCTAGAACTGAGCCTTGGGGCACACCGTGAATGACTGGACTCGGGCTTGATGTCTCACCACCAAATGTTACATATTGGAGACGATTTGATAAGTAAGATTTAATAAGATTGACTGTGCAATCGTTAAAGTTATATTTATAAAGCTTTTGTATCAAGAGATCATGGGACACGCAGTCGAAAGCTTTTGTTAAATCAAAGAAAGAGACCCGGACATACATTCTTCCCTCAAAACACTCTTGAATGTACGAAGTTAGAAATCACATATAGTTTACCTATTGGTAATATTGCAAATGATGTCTGGTCAATGAAGTAAGTCATTTGTGGATTCCTGTTGGCATGTTGTACCAAGAATATCCTTTGAGGAATAATCTTGCTGTTTGAAGTTTGTACTCCCAAATCTTCTCTATTGCAGTTTAGTGTCCGCTTTCAATAGTTTGCAAAATGACGGGAGAAACAGTTTTTGCTTTACTCTTGTTATAATGGCTGTAGCTTGAAATAATATGTATTTACTGGAACACAGTATTAATGTTGTTGAACTGAGATGTTGTTTGGCAGAGGTAACAACGTTGGGGCCGATTTCGTTCCAGTCAAAATATTCACCTAGCCGTCTATCATCGTCATAAATAAGTTGTACTGTACTGAAGCTCGGGTGGCAAAGAAAACTCTATTATATGATGCAAGTTGTCTGTTCTTAATAAATTCAAATTTTTAAAGACCCGCTATTCATAGTAGAGGTGGGTTTGGAATTGTACAACACAAATCTGTTCTTGTTGAGTTTGCATGTTAATACCTGCTAATTGCAGTGGAATAAGAGAGGTTATGAATAAGTTTGTAGCAGAAATATTCGGATCAGTGAATTTCATTTTGTACTGGCTCTGACCTGACGTTCCATCGAAGCCCTATTTGCAAATAAAACTCATATCTACAAATCTAATTTATCGATTTGTTCAAGGGCGTCTAATTGAAGTAATATAATTCGATCCACCGTATGATCAAGTAAGCCTTGAAATTTGACCTCAGCTATTGATTTAGTAAAGTTAGATACTCGTCATGTGGATAACATGCTTTTTTTTTGTATTTTACACACCAGAGTACGGCGAAAATATATTACTGCCTTTCTGTTCAGCCCAATTTTGTAATCGTTGATATTTGTTTCTCGACAATCCAATGTCAAATAGAAGAGCGGTGCACAAATATAACTGGGGCGACGCAACCACAACATTGTTGCCTTTGATCTGAGACGAAAGAAATTTGCCGATCTTCCCCCACCACTCGCTATAACGCACTTGCAAAAGTACCTTCACTTCGAAGGGCTATAACTTTACTAACGATGCATGATTTTCATACTTATCAATTGCATCAAAAAATATAGTTCTACGTTTAAAATCTTTGAAAATTTCGACTCTTAATGTTTATAAACAAAAGAGATATGATTTTAAAAAAAATGCTATTTTAGCTCCTATTATCTCGTATTTATCATCTACCTGGGTGCCCTCTACGACTTGAAACTTGATATGTGCCATAAATATTTTCACCTTCTTTCATAGGAAGATTAGAGTACATCTCTATATTTACTTAGAAAAAGTTATGGATAAAAGTTTAAAGCAAAGAGTGCGTTTGAAATTTTTTCACTTTTATTTTTTGTATTTATTATGCAGAAAAAATAATTTTTTTGACCTTCGATGAAAATACTTCAATAGGAAATTCAATTCTCTACAAGAAATCGTAATATATGCATTTTCTGAAAATGCATAATTTTTGAGTTTGTTAACAGTTTTGTTATTCCACGAACAAAACTATAAATAATTTTAACTAAAATACCAACAATCAAGCCAATACTCACCATAAATTAATCTCTTATTTTCATCAAGTAGTCTCTTTAATACATACAACATAAAAGCTAAAAGTTTTTGTCACTGTCACATCAAAAACCGGTTTTGTAAAAAAAAAAATCAAGTGTGCCTAGAAATGTATCAAACACTCCACTTTTGCCACTTTCATCAAGGGTGTAGTTAGTTAATCTTTTGTTTTTTTTTCTTAGCGCTCTTGAGATTTTTAAAAAAGCGTCAGTAAGGAGAGTCTGGGCCAAGCCTTGGTTGTGAAAACTGGCAAAAACCCAGAAAGCAGAGTTTTTTGCTGATTCCCGAGAAATACAATACTAATTTTATTCCTGTGTGTAGCAAAAACCATAGTTTAGAGTGTTAAGGCGTCATTCGCCAGATATCGAGGAAAATTAAAGTTATTATTGTATTCGTGTGCGTTAAGTAAATCCTAGTGAAGGTGATCTCACCGAAAAAGCTAACACACCATCGTTGTGACTACTTGTGCACCTTTAAAGACAATCAGGTATATGCTACAAACAGTTTTTGATATACTGGGACTTAGCCTTCCTGCCTAAAATTAGATTTGCATGCCAGAGCCGGCATTACACACCACTGCTCCATAGAGGCCATCGGCTATCCAGCTTGCCGAAAGTGTTTGGATTTAATGACAAAACTACCTTTCAGGTATGAGAACTTCGTAATAAACAGTGAAATTACCTGTTTTAATGTATACTTTCCTTTTTACCCTGTGATTGGGAACTAATAAGACTTTATGCGAGCAATTACAGGACACTTTATTTTCAACTTCATTTAAAATACCTTGTTAACCGAAGGTATGCGTACACACTAGGTAATTTAAAACATCACTTCACATATTAATAGTCCAACACTAATTTAATTAATAGGCTTAAGTAAACATAATTTTAGACTTAATCGGCCTACTAGATAATTTATTAGTGCAAAATAACAACTTTACATAAAAAGTAAGGTTATTCAGTTCAGCCGATAGTAGAAATTAAGGCCTGACCTACATCTAAACCGACTTGGCGTATGGCGCAGATGTCGTCATACTTGCAGTAGTGTTGTTCATTGTTTCTTTGTTTGTTTTTTTTGTTCTAATCCAGGTAGCAAATAGTCGCATATTTATTTAGATTTAATTAAAATTCACATAGTTTGTAAAACAGAATCATTTTTTTTTATTGTTAAATATAGATATTAATTGTTTTTGGAATCGGTGTGTTTTATTTTGGGATCTAGTTGTTTCCTGTTTTCGATAACATCATCGCTTCTTCTTACCGACGGGCATAAAACAGGTGGCGTTTTGAATTTATATAACCCCCCCCCCTAATCTCCGGCATGCTAGCCTAGGCACTGCCCTAAAAGAAGGAGCGATCAACACTAAAAAAATAACCACCTGTATGGAAGCATTAAATATTTAATTTTCATTCATTCGTTTTCATTTAATTTTTTTTTCTCTTCCGTGACGTAGCAAGTTATTTCTGGAAATCTGAAAAAGTGCCGTTTTCATCTCATTTTCAAAAAAACATTCCTGAATTTAGTAGCATTTTGTCATGTTTGAGTGTCAGAGGAAGGTATTCAATTATCAAAATACTGTTACTAACTTGTTCTTTACCAAAATTTGTAGTCAATAGCATATTTTTTTGGCATTAATTAGGCCTTCATTAGTAAGAACAGAGACATGAACAAATGAAACAGGTAGAATTTAAAAAGTTAGAATCATTTAATGGAATTGATGACGAGGTAATGACCTTTTTTCTGGTTAGGTTTTGCTCATTAGTAAGAAGAAGGGATGTTTTAATTATCCTGTATATTTAAAAATATACCAAGACATTTAAGAAATAATTTTAACTAGGCTGACAAAGCGAGAAATAATATTTCAAGGCATTTTTTTATATTTGTACCAAGCTAAAGCTTAAATAATGATACTCCATTAATACTACTAAAAATGTATCTTATCCTTACAACATCTGATTTATTTTTCGCTTTTTTCTTCGAAAATATAAGTGATATGCCATTAGATAAACCATCTTCACCATTCGTGCGGTGTAAAACCGTCCCTCCAAGCTTTTAGCGTAGATAAATCAACAAAAGATACTCTCAAAAGCGTAAAAAATTGTTATTTCATAATGCAGTCAAGTGAAAGGGGAACAAAGTCGAAAATAACACTTCTTGAAATATTCCGGGAATCCGGCCACCTGCCCGAAAGACGGCAGTATGAATTATATAATTCCCGCACCTCTACTGTCACCCCGTTCTGCTTTATCCATTTTTTACTTCCACATTTCGGATATAAGAGCCAAGTTGTGAGACTTGAAAGTGCATGACGTAGGGTTACTTTTCATCTTTTTGCCGTCTGAAAGATTCGGTAAAAGGCAAGCTGGAAAAATGTTTTTAATGGTGATATACACTGGAAGAAATTCTAATTAAATTGAGTTTACTTTGTAAAAGTTTTACACCATGCGACTCCACATTTTGGAGGTCTGCAGGAGTAAAGTTAAATTATCACCGGCACACAAAAAAAAGTGGTCTGATCTCGGTACCCCACCATAGTAATTTCATGTATTTGAATACCCTGAATTTGAATACGGAGTCCGTTTGGTTTGATCTCATCACCCACAGTTTTTCCGCAAATCACGAAAATACCAGAAATTGCTTACTTCATATTTTACCGTCACGACTGTCGTGATAACCAAACGGAATGATGGTCGCATATATCAACTCCGCATAAGTTGCAACTTGGCTTACGGGGAGTAAGGGGCAACAAGAAGAATTCTAAAAACATGACAGGCACATTAAAGGACAAATTGGTTACGATGCAGGGATTTGGATGCCCAGTATCGGCGGCTGGTTAGGGTGAGCAAGCGAGCCCGCAGGCGTCATCATCAAGCGACCGTAGCTCCTTATCAGTTGGCAACTTGGCTGATAAGGAGTATAAAGCTACAAAAACAACTAATGCACCTGCCAGGTATGAATGCTGTCGTGGCAGAAGCATGTTTGCGGAAAATATAAAGTAGATAAGATAAGATAAGATAAGATCATTTATTAATGTCAAAGCACAAAAGGTACTTACACAAGTCAATTAATAAAAATAGTATACAATTAAGTAGCAACATATATGCTTGCTTAAACAATATAAACATTTCAATGAAAAGAACAGAAACAACACTACATAATTAACATATTATTTAAAGTTATAATTTATAAATTCCTCAGTGGAATAAAAGGCATTTTGTTTTATTTTACATTTAAAATTTAAATAGGGTAGATCTTGTAATTCTAGCGGAATTTGATTACAAAGTTTGATACCTCAATATCCGGGGCCACTCCGACACCTCTCCACACGTTGGTACATAGGCACTAATCTATCGTTAAATCTAGTGTTATGGTCCATGCATCTCTGCCTGAGTTCCATAAACATGCCTATTCTTATGAATATAAAGCAGATTTTTAAGTATATACAAAGAAGGGATGGTTAGTATACCAAGAGCCCCGAAGGCCTCCCTACAGCAGTCCCTATAGTTAAGACCCGACGAAACTCTGATAGCCTTTCTTTGTATTTTAAATACTCGAGATACCTGGGGTGCATGCCCCAAGTCAATATGGAATAAGACACGACTGGATGAAAAAGTCCAAAGTATGCTGTTCTTAACACAGACCTTGAGGCACTTTCTGCTAAAGAACGAAGAGCATATAAAGCAGTATTAAGCTTTTTAGCTACTTCCTGGATATGGCTGTGCCAACGAAGCCCCTCATCCATCTGCACCCCCAAAAACTTGACATCTGCTTTCTCATTTACCTCCTCTATATTTCTGAGTTAGAACACCATTTTATTGGTTTTGCTTTTATTGAGAAGTAGTCTGTTTGCACAAAAACCACTCCTCAATATTTCTCTGCACCCTATCGACCTCTGACAAAGTATTTTTTAGCAAATTTGTCGACACAGCAACCATGGTTGTCGTCCGCAAACAAGGTGAACTTTGCTGTTGGTTCAACAAGAGGTAAGTCATTGATATTGATTAAAAACAGGATAAGTCCCAAGACAGAGCCTGTGGATCACCTATGTTAATCTCACCCTGTCCAGACGACACCCCGGCAACCCTAACAATCTGCATCCTATTCTTCAGATATGATTCCAAGAAAGAAACACTTGCATTAGAAAAATTGTATTTTTTGAGTTTTTGAAGAAGTATTTGATGCGTAACACAGTCAAATGCCCTACTTAAATCACAAAATAAGGTACCCGTATACTCCATTTTGTTAAAGGAATCTGAGATGTAGGAAACAAGGTCCAAGTAAGCAAATTACGTAGGAAAATGAGCGATACATGTAAAAATATATATCGCGAATGTTACGAAAGAGGAATATCTAATCAAGATGATACATATGCTCTGGACAGCATTTGCTGCTCTTGTTACAATACTTTCAAACCATGGATTTAAAAAAAAACAACAGTTTTAAAACACATCATACCGACTATATGGTCAGAACCTCAATCACTTTAACAATACAATAGTAGAAGGATTCAATACGAAGATAAAAATATCTTATTCGACAGTGTGTTCTGTTGTACCGGTAAAAACTCATTTCCAGTCCAATATTGAAGGTATGGATACCAGCGCTACTATGAATGAAGCTTCAACAAGTGTTGAAGAAACAGATACAGAAGTGATGAAAGACAGTGAAGAAAAACCTGGAAGTGGTTGAGACCAAGAAGATAAAGATGAAGAATATCTGCCAGAAGGGAAGAGAAATAAACCTGTAAGACTATTTGATCAAGAAAGTTCGAGTGATTTCATCAGGAACATGGGTCTACCTAAAAATGTATCTGAATATATGTCTGCAGAGTTGAAAAGTCGTGGGATGCTATAACAAGGAACAAACTCGACCTTCTACAGCAATCGAGAGGAGCCATACCATTTTTTCAATATCTCAAAACCTAGTGAAGAATTTGTTTTTTGCCATTATTATCAATATATTTTTGAATACAATAACACTTCGTGATTGGCTGCATGGCTGACCAGCCAATGCTAATAAATAAAAAAAAAAATAGTCCGAAAGCTTTTGGTGACTTACTAAGAGGCATAGGAAAATAATTTAGGCTGTGTATAAACTTAATATTATCAATTAGCTTCATGATTATTTTTGTTCCTCTGATAATTAATTCTGGTGTTAACTCTGTTTTTGTCAAAATGTGATTTAAAATAAATTGGTGGTCAAAGGCTTGACCATTGTGTGCAATTACCATCACATTTTTAAACTTAAGATTGACCTGATGTAAAAGCGAACCGTCGGTTAAAACCTCTTCCAGTTGGGTTTCCAAATCATAAAATACAAAGAGTACATCTTTTGTTCTAGGTTTGCCTTTAGCTTTTTGAATATAGCAGAAATGATTGTTAGGGACATGAGATTTGCATATTTTACAAAAAATTTCTCCGCATATATGTTGCCTCGAATCTTTTATGACTTGATCAGAAGCACATTTTGGTGACTGAAAACAAGCTGGACACGTACCTCCACATCTGTGATAATTTTTATTATTGTACGGAATGTAAAGGTAGCTTTCAAAGATATTATAACATTAAAATGACCATTGTGGTGTAACAAATTAGGTTTTTTATAGTTTTCACTTGCACCTTCAAAAATGGTATCTCTTCCTTTAGCTCCATATTTATAAACGACAATTTTATAATCTTTCTAATATTGTTGGAATTTGTGTTCAAGAATTCCAGATCCTGCATCGGGAATAGTTACCTCGGAGTTTGTCAACAATATCATAGCTCTACTTGTTTGTACTTTTTCGGTATCTTTTTTCACTTAATCAAATTCAGGATCTTTTTCAACTTTTGCCATAGCTACTACCACTGCAACTGTCCGGGAATAAACGGCTAACATTACTTAGCATATCATCAAACGTTGTGCATGTATTTTCCGGACACCCTGTATATTAATTACTTCACAAAAAACACGGTTGTCTGTGACCATCAAACAAACACATTTTTGCTCTGTTGTATATAAAAAATAAGCCCAAACAATCGCTACGTTTCATAAATTAATTTTCTTGCACTCATCAGCCCGTCCCAGTACTCAACTTATAGAACAATCCAGAAACTTTCTAAGTTTCTTTAATAAATTCAGCGCAACACGGAAACAAATGAACTAATTAGAGAAACAAATGCCCCGGTCGTGCTAGTTCTATCATTCACATTCTGCCACGCTAAGGCCTTCTAGATTGAACAATCAATATTGCCCATAAACATTTTAATTTGCTTTTAAAATCGGTCGTTAAATGAATTGATTTATCGAATTCGTCTGTCAAAAGTTTTCATTTGTATTTTACTTAGCTGATATGTGGAGAATTGATTATACAAGGGGCATTATTTAAACTGGTTATTCGACGCTACTGATAATTTTAAATTTGACTCATTATTTAAGGCAGGGGTTCCCAAACTTTTTCAGTTAGCGGCGCACTTACAGGTATTTTTTCAGTCGAAAGTCATATTCAACAAAGTGTCGTACAAGGTTTGTAGTTTACAACCTGTCTACTACTAGAATACCACAATACTTTAAGGAACACGACTGTACAGGGTGAGTCAACGATTGGATGAAGTAGGTTTGTGCCTTTTCGGTGAAATTAACAAAGAAACTATATTTATTGTTTGATACAGTTTATTTTTACGCAGATTTAAAAATATTTAGGGACTCTGCAGGGTGAGCCAAAAAAACTAGGACAGCATAAAGTTGTATTTTTTTTAATAGAACACCCTATATACGAATCGTATTTTCGATTTAGCTTATAATTTTAAGTCTTTTTTATTAAGGGTTTACTATAACAAAACTTTATAGTTTCTGAGATAATTAAGTTTAAAGAAAAAAAGTCACATTTCAAGCATCAATTCAATCCTAAATAACGTTTTCAATTTTTGTGACAAATATATTCAAATTTGGAATTTAGCAAGGCAAGGACAAGTTAACATAATTTTTACCTAATATTTGCAATAAAAGCTACAGGGTGTTGAACACATCGGCTCAAATTTGAACAAGTTTAAATAAATAAATATCTTTTTTTAAAAATGGTACACCCTGTATATTTTCATGTTATTTAATAGAGTAATAAAAACCCTAAAAGTTTTGTTCAATATATCCTATTGCTATTTAAAATAGTTTTTGAGATATTTCAGTTTTTCTTATTTTCCATACTTTTTTACCAGAAATAGTGTAGGTAGCCCTCAGTTAGCAGCATTATGTGAAATATCACAATCCACCGCTAATCGTACTACCAAGAAATATAGGTATCATCCATATCACATGGAATTACACCAAGAATTGCAATGGACAGGATTTTGAAAGTCGTGTAACTTTTGTCGTACAATAATGCGGAGATTCAATTAAATCCAAAATTTATTATGCAAGGTAATGTTTAGTGAAAAGTCTTGTTCAATATATCCTATACCTATTTATAATAGTTTTTGAGATATTTCAGTTTTCTTATTTTCCATACTTTTTTACAGAAATAGTCTTCATTATCATAGTAGCCATGGCAAAAACAATGTAAAAGAACATTTTTCTGTGTGTCAAATTTATAACCGCAATCGCTTCTTTTGGTTCTTATGTAGTGTAGTTTGGTTTTTTTTGCATTCATCTTATATTGTAAAATGAATTTCCAAAGAATGAGTTAATAGATATGATTTATACAATAGAAGAGGCTCAAAAAAATTGCCTTCTTGCTCAAAGAATTTACAAAATGAAGTATCCTGATCGACGCCAACCTAATACCCATACTTTTCAAAACTTAATGCAAAGATTTGATTCTTCTGGTACTGTTGATTATCCAAAACGTAAAGTGGTCAACAAACCAGTAACTAATGAAGAAAAAGAACTACAAGTATTGTTAAATGTTCAGGAAAATCCTTATATTGGTAGCCGTCAGTTAGCAGCATTATGTGAAACATCACAATCCACCGCTAATCGTACTACCAAAGAAATATAGGTATCATCCATATCACATGGAATTACACCAAGAATTGCATGGACAGGATTTTGAAAGTCGTGTAAACTTTTGTCGTACAATAAATGCGGAGATTCAATTAAACCAAATTTATTATGCAAGGTAATGTTTAGTGATGAAGCTACTTTTAGAAGTAACGGTGCCGTAAAATAGACGCAACATGCATTATTATGCCACAGAAAACCCATTTTGGATTAGAGAGGTGCAACATCAAAACCACTGGTCATTAAATGTTTGGTGTGGTATTCATCATAATCGAATTATTGGACCCCACTTTTTTAATGAACCACTAAATGGCCATAGTTACCTGAACTTTCTACAAGAAGAACTACCCCAACTACTTCAAGGTCTCGATAGGAATGAGCTCGACAGTATGTGGTTCCAGCACGATGGTGCGCCTCCGCATTACCATCGTGAAGTTCGTGCGTTTTTTGGACCAACGATATCTGCAAAAATGGATTGGACGTGGGGGTTTCATTGAGTGGCCACCAAGGTCTTGCGACATCACCCCATTAGATTTCTTCCTATGGGGTTATATTAAAAATAAGGTGTATGTTAATCCACCAACAACAGTGGAAGATATGCGAAACAGGATTAGGGATACCTGTAGAAGAATAACGCCACTAATTTTGTCCAGGGTCCGAGAAAATCTGCAAAAAAGACTAAATTTGTGCATTGCACAAGAGGGTCGTTTATTCGAACACTTATTAAAAAGAAATAATTAATATCAGTATTTAATAGGTAATTTTTTTGTTTCAATTTAGTATAAAAGTAAATATGTATTTGCCTTGTCGTTATTGTTGTGTTAATTTTTTCACATTATGTTTAATTAAACTATTGCCGTTGTAATATAACGAATAATGTATTTCATCATATTTAAGCACATTCTGTTTGTTTCTGTAGTTTCTTTTTATTATTTTACATGGCTACTATGATATGAAGACTATTTCTGTAAAAAAGTATGGAAAATAAGAAAAACTGAAATATCTCAAAAACTATTATAAATAGGTATAGGATATATTGAACAAAACTTTAGGGTTTTTATTACTCTATTAAATAACATGAAAATATACAGGGTGTACCATTTAAAAAAAAAGATATTTATTCATTTAAACTTGTTCAAATTTGAGCCGATGTGTTCAACGCCCTGTAGCTTTTATTGCAAATATTAGGTAAAAATTATGTTAACTTGTCCTTGGCCATGCTAAATTCCAAATTTGAATTATTTGTCACAAAATTGAAAACGTTATTTAGGATTGAATTGATGCTTGAAAATGTGACTTTTTTTCTTTAAACTTAATTATCTCAGAAACTATAAAGTTTTGTTATAATAAACCCTTAATAAAAAAGATTTAAAATTATAAGCTAAATCGAAAATACGATTCGTATATAGGGTATTCTATTTAAAAAAATACAACTTTATGCTGTCCTAGTTTTTTGGCTCACCTGTAGAGTCCTAAATATTTTTAAAATCTGCGTAAAAATAAACTGTATCAAACAATAAATATAGTTTCTTTGTTAATTTCACCGAAAAGGCACAAACCTACTTTATCCAATCGTTGACTCACCCGGTACATTGACACAGGAATGAAAATGACCACAAAACAGTTCTTCTGCAATGATGTGAGGTTTTTTGCACTTCGCCACTCAGTTTGCCATCTTGAAAGACGTTAACACTGGTTTGCTAAGTACTGAAGCTTGTGAGTGAACACACTTACTTGGAAACATACTCTCGGTTGCTAGAATTTTCAAACAGAGCACACACTTTCTTCATTATTTACTTCTACCTGAAGTCCAAATATCTATAATCGTATTTGCCATATTTCCGCCTTTTTGCTTCTCCGCCGCTTGTCGAGGCGTCATTACTCTGATTTGAACTATCGATTTGCTTATTTAATATAAATCTTTCCATTTGGGACTATTTCTTTACGAAAACACAAAGCGGCACATTTAAAACAAAGCAACCGACCTGCTCGTGTACATAAATTTAAATAGATATTGTAACCATTACAATGTACCAGTATCTGTCCTCTATTCGTAAATCACAATACTTTGTATCCCTACTTTCAGTACTCAGAACTATTTCTATTTATCTTAATAATTCAACTGGTTATGCTTACCTATAACTTGACTTATGTACTACCAATGAGCGCTCGCGGAAATTCTGGAACATACCCCGCTCTTCTCGCGCCCGACGAGCAGCGAATTTGGCGTTGACAAATCTAACCCAAATCCTGTGTTACGGAGGTCTGGTCCTCCGGAACAATATTGAGTGAATAACGGTCAACGTTCCTAGGCAACGAACGATATATGCAGTACATGCGATTTGAATTGTTTATTTTGTACCGGCGTATATAAGTAAACTTAGATTCCGTAAAAGAGACACAGGGCAACCCAGGGCGCTGCAGCGTACAACCGATTTAATATTTTTGGGATTCGTGTTAGTTTCAGTTACTTCAGATTAATTTATTATAATCAAATTACCATCCAAATCCATTCACAAACTTGCTTATAAGATTTTCCTCCTGAAATAACTCCTTCTCTTCCTATATACTTTTTTTTTCGAGGTCTCTAAGGTAATTGATCTCAATCTTTTATTTAAAATGAATTTAAGGATCCAAACAAAAAATAAAAAGGTTTATTCAGGTTTTTCGGTCCGGAACGATATCGATTTTCATCCGAGGCTTCCTTGCTCTAAGATACCATAAAAACAACATTTAAATATATACATATTTGGATGGGCCTTTAAAAAAACTACCCGTTTTGACTTTCATATTTAAGACAACCTACGGAGGAAGCCATTAAGGCGTTTTCGAACAAGGAAATAACCGATAAAGGATGTATAAAGTTTGCGTTTAGAGATTAAGAGGATAATATGACAACTTTATACATGGTGGTGTACCACATTTTGGTCAGTTTTTTCTAAAAACTTTAGTTTTTGAGATATTGACCAAACCTATGATTTTTTAAATAGGCCACTCTAACTTATTTTCGACATTTTCAAAATTTACTTTATTTATAACAGTTGGCTATGATCAATTTATAAGAAACAAATGCAAAATTTCTACAATAATTATTATACCAAAGATTAGAAACTTTAAAGTTAATTTTAATGTTTTTCTATATTTTCAATTGTAAACAATTAATTATTATTAAATCTTTTACTTAAACAACATTGTTATTATAAAACCAGAATATTTAAATTTGATTGCAAAGATACAAGAAGAACATTGTTTCATAAAACTTAACACTGACCATTGGTGCCACTTACAATTTCCGGTCCGATCGGAAGTGAGTCTTTCAGACCGGAAGTTCGTTTTTTAAATGGAACATACATATTTTTATAACGGAATCGGATTCTACGCCACAAAATATGAAACATTTGTTTAAAAAAAAATTTCAAAACGTCTTTATTGCATCATCTCAAAAGACAATGTCATTTTGAGGAGTCATAATCCTATTTTGACTGCAAAAATTTTGTAAGAATAATGCCATTTTGAGGAGTTTTAATTCTATATTTACTGCAAAATTTTTTAAGAACATAATAAGTTGTTCAAAAATAGCAATAGTAGATAATCACGTTTTACTGCTTTGGTTGGAAAATACTTTCCTTTTGTTAATAGTAAAAATTCTTTTTGTTGTAAGAAAAATGAATAATTATATTTTTAATATCGGCATGATTTTTTAGGAACGTAATTTATTTTATTATTTTTTATTAACATAATAATTCTTTTTGTAGTAAGAAAAATGAATAATTATATTTTTAATATCAGCATGATTTTTTAGAACGTAATTTATTTTTATTATTGTTTTAAACATAATAATTCTTTTGTAGTAAGAAAAATTAATAATTATATTTTTTATATCAGTATAATTTTTTAGAACGTAATTTATTTTAATAGTTTTTTTTACCAAAATAATTCTTTTTGTAGTAAGAAAAATGAATAATTATATTTTTAATATCAGCATGATTTTTAGAACGTAATTTATTTTATTATTTTTTTAAATATAATAATTCTTTTTGTAGTAAGAAAAATTAATAATTATATTTTTAATATCAGCATGATTTTTTAGAACGTAATTTCAGTTGATAAAAAATTTTGTTTGCAGTAAAAATATGACAATCTACTTTTTAACCGACTTCTAAAAGAAGGAGGTTCTCAATTCGTCGCGTATATATATATATATATATATATATATATATATATATATATTATATATTTTTATGTATGGTGACGTAAATCCAAGATGGCGCTGACGATATGGCGGCCAAAAAAATTAATTTTGTCCGGGGTATTGTACGCAACGAATATGAAATTATTTTTTAAAAATTCAAAATGGCGGATTTAATATGGCGACAAAAAAATTTAATTTTTTCCGATTTTCTCCAAAATTAGTATGGGGGAGTTTTCGAGGTCGCAAATTACGAATTCAAACATTTTTAAAAAATTCAATATGGGCGGATCCAATATGGCGGACAAATAATCGATTTTGTTCGATTTTCTCCAAAATTGATACGGGGGAATTTTTGGAGTCGCACATGACGAATCTAAAATTATTTTTAAAAAATTCAATATGACGGATCCAATATGGCCGACGAAAAAATCAATTTTGTCCGATTTCTCGAAAATTGGTATGGCGGAGTTTTCGGCGTCTCACATAACGAATCTGAAATTATTTAAATAAAAATCAATATGGCGGATCCAATATGGCGGACAAAAAATCAATTTTGTCTAATTTTCACCAAAATTGGTATGGGGGAGTTTTCGGGTTAGCACATGACCAATCTAAAACTATTTTTAAAAATTCAATATAGCGTATCCAATATGATGGATAAAAATTAATTTTGTTCGATTTTTTTTCAAATTGACATGAGGGAGTTTTTGGATAGCACATTAAGAATCTGATATTATTTAAAGAAAATTAAATATGGCGGATCTAATATGGCGGATTAAAGATCCTACATCTCTGGAATTTGTCTGAAGTCAGTATGGAGGGATTATGTTAGTGTTAATTACGAAATTAAAATATTTTTGAAAAACTCAGTCTGTCGGATTCAATATGGTATTCTAAAAATTTTACATATCTCGACTTTCTCAAAAACTGAGGGTGTAAATTATGAATTTAGTTCTATTTTTTCAGAATTCAATATGGCGAATGCAATATAGGCTGACACAAAAATTTTACATGTTTCGATTTGGTTCAAATGTGGAACTGAATCATTTTTGAGGATGTAAACAGCGAATATAAAATTATTTTAAGAAAATCTAATACGTCAGATGCAATATGACCGTTTAGAAATTTTTAATTTCTGGATTTCATCTAAAATTGGTACTAGGAGGCTTGGAAGGGTTTAGATTTAGATTAGATTAAGATGTTAAAATTGTTTTCTTGAAATTCATTATGGCGGATCCAATATGGTGGGTTGAAAATTTTACGTTATTCACATTTTTTTAGATTTGGTATTAGGGCGTTGGGGGTGGGGGGGGGGGGGTGGTATATTACGAATATGAAGTTAATTTTTTACAACTATTAGATTGATTAGATACATTATGAAGGACTAAAAATTTACATTTTTCGGTTTTATCTAAAATTGATATTGCAGGGTTCTTGGGGCGTGTACAAACTCAATATGCAATATAAAATATATCGGGCTAAGAAATTTACGTCTCAAATTCTTTAAATATTGATATTGGAAGGTTTTGGGGCCTATATTACCAAACTAAAATTAATTGAAATATAAGATATTGGATTTACTATGACAGACTAAATATTTGTTTGACACAATTTCATTGGTATTTGAAGAACTCTAAGAATCAAAGAATTTTTAGTGGTTCATTTTAGGGTGACTTACAATTCTGGATAAAATAGGTACTTTTTTGCCACCTTGGAGTCATTGCAAGGTACATCAATCTCGATTAGCATGTAGTTCAAATAATTTATGAATATCATAAAGAATTCAAAACTAAAAATTGAAAAATAAAATTTTTATAAAAAAAATTGAACCGACTTCTGAAAGTGCGCTAAAAAGGGAAAAATAACTAGAAATTTTTATATGAAATGGAAATTTTTGAAGTCGGCGCCAAATTAATTCTAATGAAATAAATAACTACTAATATATACAAATTATGTTAAGAAAGCAATTACAAATAAAGTATTTTTAATCTGTTTATGCGAATAACATTTTGTCAGGTATTAGTTTGGCTCCGACATCAAAAATTTGAATTTCATATAAAAATTTCTAGTTATTTTTCCCTTTTTAGCGCACTTTCAGAAGTCGGTTCAATTTTTTTATAAAAATTTTATTTTGTTATTATTAAATAAGTTTTCGTGTTTTAACAAAGTTTTGTTTGAGGAAAAAGTGTGATTTTTTTTTGTTTTGTTGACATTGTCTTTTGATATGACGCAGAATTTTTAGATATCACAGCTGTCTTTCGAAAATTCGGCTAGCAAAGTACATAAGAGATTTTGTGTGAACAAAACGCGAACTACAATTTAAAGATCACATAGAGGTCAAAAAAGACGTTTTAGAAAAAAATTTTTTAAACAAATGTTTCATATTTTGTTGCGTATAAACAGATTCCGTTATATAAATATGTACATTCTATTTAAAAAAACACACTTCCGGTCTGAAAAACCCACTTCCGGTCAGAACCGGAAATTGTAATTGCTACCAATGGAAAGAGCCTACCCGACAGTCATTCAAAATTATGGAATTCTCAAAAAATCCATTTTCCTAGATTTTAGAGGGGGTAGACCGGTGGTATATATATATATATATATATATATATAATATATATATATATATATATATATATATATTAATATAAAAATAAAAATAAAATAAATAAAAATATTGGCGAAGCGGATGTGAAAATTTGTCAATATACATGATTCTTGTGTTTAAAAAGTGCGAAGCACTCCAAAATATGGAAAAACTCCGGGTCCGACAGATGGCGACAGCGCTGTTTCGTCCTAATATGGAACTCGTCAGACCACCGCATTCGGTACAAAACCATCATCTCGCCTTTGCATTCTATAAAGCTGAGTTTACAATCAAAAAACAGCAAACAAGACGACAAAGACGACATCTCGATGGGTCCACTTGATAATACAAGAACCACACAGATTAACAAAGTTTGTAAAAGAACCGTCATATGGTGGCGCCACGGTGAATTAAAACAGAAATATGTAAAATCGAGTACACGAAACGCGCTGCCCAAAGGATAGGGGTCGCATTTTTCGGTACTGGCAAGCAAGCCTACCGCTTATTTTAGCAGTCAAAGCCACGTGCCGCACCAAACGATCCCACCATGAGAGCATCGTTTAGCGTGTTTCAAAGCCAAACAAGTAAATAAATAAGTAGATAAGTTTTTGTCCGTGTAATTTAAAATAAAATAAAATAAAATATTGGGCGAAGCGGACGTGAAAATTTGTCAATCTACATGATTCTTGTGTTAAAAAGTGGGCAGCGCGTTTCGTGTACTCAATTTTACATATTTCTGTTTTAAATTCACCGTCGCGCCACCATATGACGGTTCTTTTACAAACTTTGTTAATCTATGTGGTTCTTGTATTATCAAGTGGACCATCGAGATGTCGCCTTTGTTGTCTTGTTAGCTGTTTTTTGATTGTAAATTCAGCTTTATAGGATGCAAAGGCGAGATGATGGTTTTGTACCGAATGCGGTGGCCTGACGAGTCCCATAATTAGGAGGAAACAGCGCTGTCGCCATCTGTCGGACCCGGAGTTTTTCCATATTTTGGAGTGCTTCCGCACTTTTTAATACAAGAGTCATGTAGATTGACAAATTTTTACGTCCGCTTCGCCAATATTTTATTTTATTTTAAATTACACGGACAAAAATTTATCTACTTATTTATATATATATATATATATATATATATATATATATATATATATATATATATATATTATATATATATTTGACAATTTTTACTGTATGATTTTAAATGGAATTGATTTATAGTGTTAAAAACATAATCAGCGTTCAGCTATACCGTTTTCCATTCTTGACTGGAGCCCCCTATTCTACAGCCCAATTTTAGCAATTACTCTTAAGTTATTAGACATAAATAAGGTCGGCGAATTCCGCTTTTACGATACAAAGCATCTTAACGTTCCAATAACCTGACAAACCGTTCAGCCAAGTTGTTCAGCTTTTCACTTCTTGTTAAGGCGGTTTGTTTCTTTGTTTTCGAGTTTTGCTCATTTTACGTATTAATTTCTAGACGGCATTAGTACCATTTTAATCAAGCTTAATTTCGTCGGGAAGTTTAACTACTTAGTAAATTATACGTTAATTATTACAATGGTTAAACGATTGTTGTTATTATGTTTCGGAGAGGTAAAATTTTAAATTATACGGCTTCACTTCATCAAAATGCAAATTTTGAACTTCGACATTTCGACTTAACATTAGGTACATTTAATTTATATTTAAAAGTTTAAACTCACGGTAAACTCACGGCTGAATATCTAAATACTATCTACTACGGCCCTGTTCGTTGCTTATACAGAGTATGTCACGACGTACTGTCGCGATCAGGGCGGATCCAGCCTCTCTCTTGGGGGGGGGGGGCGGTGATATCACAAAGTACAGTATGGCAAGGAAAACAAGTCAACGGGGGGGGGGGGGGGGGAGTGCAAGCAGCATACTCATTCCTAATATAAACGCAGAATGTGTTCTATTTTCCTGAACACAAACCTTTTTGGGAGGGGGGGGGGAGGCGATCGCAAGCATACAGACTCCTATACTCTATTCAAGAACTAGAGAGAGTAATAAAACTGTTAACGAAACCTCTAACGTACCTGCTCCAGTGCCCGCAGGTAACTGAGAACTGCCGTAATCTAATTATATACACATAATAATATATGTACAACTTACAGTTTTTTCTTAGTGATTTATCATGTTTACGCTTGTTTTTATATAATATTTGAGATTAGTGAGATACCCAAAAAGATATGGCTTTCACCTCTACATTTATGCCAAAATCGTTAAACCAGGGCATTTTTCCTCAACGAAAAACTTATTACGATGAATGTTTATGATGCCTTAAGATATCAATATCTAGATAATAATGTTAAAAGCTCTGTTGAGATATGTTCCAACATGACAAGAGTTAGAAAATCTACTATGTACCGAGTACTGAAGGAGAAAAAACGACTGGAATTGTTAGTACTCCCAAGCCACATTCGATCACAGGCAAACGAAAAACCTCGGTGGAAGAAGAGATGAAAACTGCAATTAAAGGGGTTGTATATACATTTTATTATGAGAAGCAGATCCCAACCATCTACAAAATTCTAACTAAAATCATTGAAGATCGCAATTTACCTGAAATAAAAGAACTGATTTTCTGGAAATTGCTCAGAGAACTTAATTTTGCTGGGAAAAACAGATAGAAAATTCTGTTCTTATAAATCGTCCGGAAACTGTCCGTTGAAGACATATTATATCTCTCTCAAGTAAAAGGTAGAGTTGCTAGAAAAAACACAATTAATAAAATTAGTAATTTAACTAAACTTTTGAAAGATTTTTTTGAATAAAGTTACTGCGGAAAATTGGGAAAAATCGATATAATAAAAAGAATAAAACAAAATGTGAGAACTCGATCTCATAATCGGTGAGATAGAGGAACCAATTATAATTAATTTTAGCGAAGATAGTTTCACTGACTTTGATTAGGAATTAGATACGTAGGTTACTAGTGTAAACACAATTTATTATTTAAATTTTGTTTTTGTTGTATTTTATTGTTTAATGTTGTTTATATGTTTTTTTATTTTTTTATATATTTTTATTTTAGTGTGTCCCACTCTTTAATTTTATATATATTTAATCTAATTAGCCGTAAGTTTTCTATTATTTTATTATTGTGTTTGTGTCTTTTTCTTAAGCGTGTAGAATTAACATGTTTATCTTATTTTTTTGGGGCTATCGTATTTCCATATATAAAAGTAAATTAAATTAAGATATCAGTACATTAGAAATAAAAATAAGTAGGTCTAATTTTAATTACAACATAAAAAAAGTAATTACATTTGAATCCCTTTTTAGTGTTTAATTGTAATTCTGCAGATGGTTTAAGAAATAAATAAACTGAAACGTCAAATACCCTAAAATGTTTTTAATTAATAATAAAATGACCGATAGCCCCACAAAAATATTGTATTATTATATGGACGAACTTATTTTTTTATATATGTTTAACTTTTTATATTTTTTACAATAGATATTTGGAAGTATTTAAATTATAACTTAGAATTTTTTGAGAGAATAATCCTACGTTTTAGTCTATTATTATAGACCGGTATTTTTAATTATAAAATTTCTAACCCATTCCTATGAAAAATATATGTGTCTAACAAATTTTGCTAAAAACACCGGACTAAGAACACAGGTAGTTTTGCGAACGAGAAAAAGGGTAAAAAATGATTTATTACTCTCTCTAGTTCTTGAATAAACTATAGTATAAGAGGAAAAATCGGGTCCATTTTCCTAAACTCAAAGCTCTTGAGGGGGCGATCGCCCCCACCAGCCCCCCCCCCCCCCCTTGGATCCGCGCCTGGTCGCGATTGATTTCCCAAAAAATAGGCAATTCGGCTAAAATATTGGGGACACAACAGAATACTGCAATCACTACAAACTACCCGGCTAGCTTGTCCCAGCTATCCTACTTTAACATATAACTAAGCGTGAAATTTTAATTTAAATTGAAAGTAACTGATTTCTTTGAGCAAATATCAATTCCTAATTTAAAAATCGACTTAATTTATTTATGTGTGAAACTAAAACTGGTAAAACACTGATTATTGTCCAATTATAGAAACTATAAAGTTATAATTGTTTAAAGTCTAACTAAACCAAACAAATTGCAGTAAACAAGTTCAGTAAAAGAATTTTTATTAGAAGTTTCCTGTGAAATTAGTTTGGGTTACTTTGATGGCAATTAAAAGTAATTTGTCAGGTTTTTGACTAAGTTTTGTTCTATTATAAAGTTGTCGGTAGTTTCAAACGCTGCTGCTTCAAGGAATTCAATCATTTTCTTTTCCAACCGCAAGGTTTACCAAGTTTCACTTCGCGAAACAATTATTAATATTGGTTTTAGGTGAGCTTTTTTAAGTTTGTAAGGTTGAGAAGGTAATTTAATAAAACGCTTTTTGTTTTTTTTTTGCTACATTCTCTTTGTCAACGCTCAGAATATTGAATCTCATCATAAAACATAATGTTAGAAGAGAGGTCTAGTATGGCTGGGTGATAAGAAATTGAGATTTAATTGGATATCAAGCATAGAAAAAAATAAAAGAGGAATAGATAGGCCACCCAATACTTGTATCTGTGACTGCGTTCTGCGCCCTCTGGCGAAATGTTCGCCTACTTGCAGCTACGTAGAAAAAAATTAATTGATCCAAATTTATCATGTAATGTAAAAATGTGAAAAATTAAATTTTAGGTGAAATGACCTCTGGTGTCATGATAGGGAAATATTTTTATAACAGAATGATAGAAGTCATTAAGGGTAGTCTCTGTGCCAAATACCAACTAATAAATTAAAAACTAACCGTAAGATGTTAAAAATAAGAAAAAAATTGACATTTAACTGCATCTAACCCGAAAAGCATCATGATGTATTATCCGAACACTCTGTATACTTGTTAAATTTAAAAAATTCTGGTTGTCTTTTTTGAAATAGATTTACAGTGCAAATTCGCGTCAGACAAAGGTCATAATTCATCCTTAACGAAAATACAGGTTTTTTCACTCTATATGGTACGGAATATTGCGGCCAAAATATGTGATTTTCAAAAAGTTTTACTTTTGGGATATATGGGAGTCTGACATAATTACTTAAAACTATTTTCGTATTGTAGAGGGTGTCCCAAAAGCTTTGAAAGTATCAAAGTTGTGTTTTGTTAAACAGAACCTTCTATAGCGGGTGTCAACGAATCTATTAGACAAGTCATAATTTCTAGAGTATTATGTGTATCAAAATGAGAATTGGTACAGGTAAATGGTATGTGAAGGGAAGAGTTTTCGCATATGGAACACCCTGAATATTTTAACATTTTTGGATTTCTGAGACAATTCTAGATCAGAATGTGACATTTTAAAAACTTTTTACGTCTACTTCATTTTTTTAGAGCCACTTTTAAAATTGCATCTAGGTGGCCATGATCGGACGCAAACTAATCTAAGGGCCTTAGGTGATGTCAAAAAAATACAATCGCAAAGTTTTAGTTACTAGCTTAAATTTCTTATTTGATTAGTTCAAATTTTTGGACACCCTGAATAATATAGCAACTTTATTATAATTGGGATATAAAATAGGATTTATTCGGGAAATGTTTTAGAAGGAACTACTATGTTTTATACCACTAAATTTATTTAGAAAACAGTGACTGCAGTTTCATCTCGCAGAGACATTTTCAAACTGAATTACAAAGGTAGAGTAAGTATCCAATACAGAAACATGAGAAAATTTAACAATAAATAAAAACTACCTGAGAAATTGCATTATTACAAAGGGGAGGTATTAAATTTTGGGAACTAATTATTATTTGGCGACAACTAATAACGGGGAAAACTCAAGTTCTGTCTGGTCATTAAGCAAATTTACATTTTTATTTTTACTATGTTTATATATTTCTAAAGATTTAAGAATATTTAACTTTTGGCCCTTTGTTGAATAATGTAATATGTCAGTGTTGCATAAATTAGGAAAACTGTGGTTGTGTTCTAAGCAATGGTTGGCAGAGCTCGAGTCTGTTTTTTGTAGTCTATATGATCGGTAATGTTCTGAAAAGAGAGTTTTAAAGCTTCTACCACTTTGTCCAATATACAAGCTATCAGACTCTGAACATTTTAACCTATATACTCCTGATTTATCAAATTTATTAATTTTATCTTTAGCATTGTAAAGGATAGTGAACAGGTTGTGTTGAGATTTAAAGGCTACTTTTATGTAATGTTTGGAAAGAGTATTAGCTATGTTTTCTAATAGGGTATCACATAAAATGAATAAATTTGATAAATCAGGAGTTTATAAGTTAAAATGTCCGGAATGTGTTAGCTTGTATATTGGACAAAGTAGTAGAAGCTTTAAGACTCGCTTTTCAGAGCACTACCGATCATACCCAGATAGCACAAGATTTCCATTGGATATCCAGAATAGGTACATATAATGTCCTGTATGTCCATGGACCGTTTATGGATGTCCATTAGATGTGATGACCTGTAATCTATATGGACGTCCATATCTGGATGTCCAGTGTAAGTCCATCAGACGTCCATTAATTAAATTTCGGGTTGTCAGTAAAATCGGATACTGTTATATCGGCCTGTAGAATTGTCATTTCTTAACCCGCCGGCCCGCCATGATCACAGCCATTATTGTGTTGACGTCGAGCTAAAAAAGACCTTTGGAGTTTTAGTTGAGCTAAAATCAAGTGTGCTTTTTATTTGAAGAAGATGCCACCGTTAAAGGTAAGTATAGTTATTTTTAATTTAATGTTTTTAATTATACCAAAAATTACCGAACGAAACTACAGACATGCCCGACGAAAAGCTGATAATTTAGTATCAAACTCGCACAAATTTGAAAGTGAACAAAATATTCAGTATCAAAACACGTATGTTAAAATATAGCTTTTGTAGCTATACTTTTTCATACAATTACTTATTTAAATGGAAATTACTACAAATAAGTGCAAATATTTTGATAGGCCAATGAATTTTGTATCTTGTTGGTTAAAATGGAGCACAGATAGAGTTGTAAATTTGTGTAATAATAAAATTGTAAATTTTAGAGAAAATTCTCTCTGACAAAGTCATTATTGAGTAATCAGTCTAATAAGATTGCTGGTATTAATAAATGTTATCAAAATTTATAATGGAATAAAAGCTATAGCAAATTTGAATAATTATATTAATTTTTTTATGACTATTTTGGATTAAACGCTAGTAAAAGTTTACATTGATGTGTATTTTTGTGCAGTATAATTCTTTAAAAAATATATAATAAAGTTTTGACAGTTCGACTCTAGGTTTAGACTTATAATTTAATTTATTTTAATTATTTTTTAGATGAATTTTCCACAGATTGGTCCAAATAAAATTCCTATGTGAAAGCCAATTTGTACCAAATTAGAGAGGATAATCAGGTAATCATAAATAGGGAAAAAAAGTATCTACAAAGAATTTTCTGCAGTTCAACTATCCTTTTACTTAAGAAAATAATCAGCTGCCTCATGTCACATAAGATCTTCAGGACAATTTAAACTTCAAAGATGCAGTAAGTTTATTACACTTCTTCTGAAATAAAAGCTGAAACTTATTCGAGTAATGCTTCTTTATGTGTATGAGTCTATTGATAAAAAAAAAAACTTAATTTACAGGATTATTTTATATATATTTTTTTACTTTGATTCTTAAAGTCAAAAATATTCTTAGGTTAGCATATGTGGAATTAACGTTTAATTATCTCAAAAAAGTAATATAATTTTAGGTTTTACAATTAGCGAAAATTGGAGGAAATTATACCTATTAACTTATTAAAAGATATTTTATTGTAACAATGACAGATAGCCTTTCCAAGAATTATACATAAGATGGAACAGTAAAGTGCCCTTTAAAGAACTTATGTTCACTATTTGTAGGTAAGTTACCACTTAAATATAAAAATTTGATGAAAAAAATCTCTCTGTTTTATTTGTCATACTCGTAAATAATAAGAACAAATTAGGTGTCAGATTTCACACGTTGAACTCTAGATCCTCTTGTTCTGATAATACCCAGACAAAAAGTGTGTTAAAATTTTTTTTCTGGCCTGTTGATTTAAGCACTCTAAGCAATAACGATGCATTTGGTTTTATATATATATATATATATATATATATATATATATATATATATATATATATATATATATATACATAGAGAGAGAGAGAGAGATATATATTTAAATTCCTACAAAACCATAAAATACTGCATCATTTAACGTTAAACCTTATTAATTTTCAGCTGCGGTAGAAGAATGGGGGGTCGATAAAAAAACAGCCGAAGACGAGATTAGACAATGGCAGAAGAGATTAAACGACAGAAATAAATCTAGAAAAAAATAATTATTGTAACAATAAAAAGTCTTTATTTAAATAATTGGTATATTGTCTATTACCCAATTGAAATTGTACCTATTACTATGGAACCAGATAACTTATTCATAGCGATCCTTCTACAGCTTGAACAATTTAAATCAATTGAAGCTATATTTTGTAGCACTTGCAATTCGACTAATTATAAAATTTTATATTCTTATATGGTATTGTATTAAAAACTTGACAATTGTAATCAATAAGTGTAATATGTGGATCCAGTTCCTGTTACCTGGTTCGCTAATGTAATTTATATCTGTTTAATTTTTGGGACTAATAGGGCCATCTATGGTTACTTGTTATCGACGTTTTGATGACATGAGTGGTCTGTGTCTTCAGAAGTGCAGATTAATTAGGTACTGTAAGCTCTCGGACCCTAAGCAAATTCTGAAAATATCTACCATTCACGTTACCGGAACGTCAACAAGAGGGAACCATAAATTATGACCTATTTATCCAAAAAGCACAATACCATCGTATAATATGTCCACAATCGGGTCAAGAATGTACAATATATGGACACCCAAAATTAGTCCTATTAATATCCAAAAATGATCCATACTTGGACAATATATGTAATCCAAAAAGACGTCCATGAGTGGGACAAACGTATAGTCTAGTGGATATCCATAGGATGTTGGTGGACAAATTCTGGACATCCGATGGATACCCAGTATGTCCAGCTTTGGATAAACGATGGATATCCAGTGGACTGAAGTGTGCTATTTGGGTATAGACTAGAAAAAAACCGACTCGAGCTTTGCCAACCATTGCTTAGAACACAACCACAGTTTTCCTGCAACACTGACATATTATATTATTCAACAAAGGGCCAAAAGTTAAATATTCTTGAATCTTTAGAAATATATAAACGTAGTAAAAATAAAAATGTAAATTTGCTAAATGACCAGACAGAACTTGGGGTTTCCCCGTTATTTGTTGTTGCCAAATAATAATTAGTTCCCAAAATTTAGTACCTCCCCTTTGTAATAATGTAATCTCTCAGGTAGTTTTTATTTATTGTTAATTTTCTCATGTTTCTGTATTGAATACTTACTCTACCTTTGTAATTCAGTTTGAAAATGAGTCTGTGAGTTGAAATTGCAGTCACTGTTTTGTAAATAAATTTAGTGGTATAAAATATAGTAGTTCCCTTTTAAACACTTCCCGAAGATGATTAACTACCACATAGTAACGGCTACCAGCATCAACTTTTTTATCTGATTTATTGTTATACTTCACTGTAGATTTCGAGTACATAACTGAAATACTTCTTAAGTATTTGAAACATGAAAATTTGGTTAGATTTTGTCAAAATACAAATTATTTAGAAACCCTTAAGGTCTAGGTACTATTAAAATATGCACTTATTTTGATCAGAGAATCCAAAAATGCAATAATATACAGAGGGTTCTATTTAAAAAAACTTTGATGTTTTCAGAGCATTTGGGACACCCTGTAGAATATGAAAATAATTTTAAAAAGTAACTATATTAGACCCCTATATGTTCCAAAAATAAAACTGTTTGAAAATCACGTATTCCATGCCCTATAGAGTGAATAATCCTGCATATTTTTCATTGAAACCCATTGAAATCTTGATAAAAAAAAGATAAATATCTTTAGCTGCGAGTACAAATAGGATGAAATGCTTTGGAATTTCTCATTACGGAATCATTTCTTCACATTATCTTTAAAACTATTTAATACATAAACATTCGAACAAGCGCAAACCCAGCAAGCCTCTGGAAACCTTTCGCCCATCACGTTCCATCGTCCGATCCCCTTTATTTTTCCTAATTTCACGAGATCACAGCCGTCTAGACTCGTATACCTTTATCACGGACCGGTGCCGTCTACCTCCGTCGGTTTTACCAAGACATTTTGTCTTTGATTACGGCTTTTTCGGTCAGAGAGCCCCAAAGCGGGACTTAGAGCCTTAATAACATTTGGGCCTCCGTTTTGCAGTGCCTCGTCGGTTCGCAGGACCACATACCGTCTGAGCTGTCAGGACGGGCCGTTCGCCTCGTTAAGATCGGCGAAAATTACTTCAACGTTTCGAATGGAATTATGAGGGGTGTTTTGTGACTTCGGCTTGACTTAACGAAACATTTCGTAATGTTGGCACGGACATTTTGAAGGTCTATTTATCTAAATTACCGCGAGAAGCGTAAATTACTTGATGAATTTCGGGGGAGTTCGGTTCGATATATTACGGAATTAGTCTTTCAACTGTAGAAGTAAGATTTGTTTCTTTTATTAATATTGTATTGGGTTCTTACATGTATTCAGGTGTGGAAAATCGAAAACAGAACCTCTAAATAATCGAAATGTAACAGAAAGAGACGGACAACCCGTTTAGCCCAGTTAAAGAAGCGAAATAAAGCATACTGTTGTATCGTTGGCAAGGACTTTTCGTTGGTTTCGGGTCGTTAAAACACAGTGGGTCGAAAGCACGGATTTTATATTAAAAATAAAAATCGAATCCAACATAGCAGACTGAAACTTTAAAATCATGAAAATAAATTCGAAAAACGTCTAATGTGGTTCAACGCTTTAAAAATAAAATAAAAAGAATTATTGTATTTCCATGAATAAAATATTGCGCTTGACTTCAAGGTACATTTTAAATATAATAATATAATAATAAATACATGGATATCGATCATTGTTAAAAAGGCGAAAGTACTTTTTCCTCTATGCTTAAGACTTCTTAATAAATACCAATGCAAATAATTTGTAAGTAATATAATATTTATTGATTCACATAAATGAATAAATAATACGACTGTAATAAAAATAATAAAAAGAACTTTTTAATCATTGCCTTCTTTGTAAACAGCTCTTTTCTCATTCTCCAATACCTATGAATTGTTATCCGAATCCTTACTATGTCAAAAACAGTGTAAGGATCCATCGACGCGAAAACTTTTGGAACACATCCTCCATATCAATTGTCCGTTGATTTTTGTGCATCTTTCGATAGTTTACCTATCGGTAATATTGCAAATGCTATGATGTCTGGTCAATGGAGTAATTGAAGAATAATCTTGTTGTTTGAAGTTGGTATTCCCAAATCTTCTCTATTGCAGTTCAATGTCCGCTTCCAATAGTTTGCAAAATGACGGGAAACCGGAGGATCAATTTTCGCTTTACTCTTGTTATAATGGCTGACTCATCACTGTTCTCGAAGAAACGTCGAATTATGTTACCATCCTTAGTGCTTCCTAACCCTTTTTTTGGCATGTCAATAAGAAATCCTAATCTCTCTCTTTAAAGGCCTGTTGGATGGTAGCCTTTGTCTGTGATTTCACCTCTTTGTCTTTGTGCTTATGGGCTTGCCACTCTTGTGTGTCACGTTGATACGATAAATACAAGTAGCATTCGAAGAATCGAATACATGCGTGTAGATTTAACAGTTGTAGCTTGAAATACTCTGTATTTACTGGGACACAGTATCATTGTTGTTGAACTAAGATGTTGTTTGACAGAGGTAACAACGTTGGACCGATTTAGCTCCAGTCAAAGCGTTCATCTAGCCGTCTATCATCGTCATAGATAAGTTGTACTGTACTGAAGCTCGGGTGGCAAAGAGAACTCTTTTATATGGTGTTAGTTGTCTGGTTCGATTTTATAATTTTCTATTTTCTTTAAAGACTTTTGTTCGGTTTCCTTAATAAATTTAAATTTCAGAGGTCCGCCATTCATAGTAGAGGAGGGTTTGGAATTGTACAACACAATCTGTTCTTGTTGAGTTTGCGTGTTAATACCTGCTAATTGAAGTGAAATAAGAGAGGTGAGGAATAAGTTTGTATCAGAAATATTCATGTGAATTTCATTTTATACTGGCCCTGACCTGACGATCCTTCGAAGCCCCATTTGCAAATGAAACTCATATCTACAAATCTAATTTATCGATTTGTTCAAGGGCGTCTAATTGAAGCAATATAATTCAATCCACTGCGTGATCCAGTAAGCCTTGGAATTTAACCTAGGTTTTTGATTTAGTAAAAGTTAGGTACTCGTCATATGGATAACATGTTTTTTTTTTATTTTATTTTACACACCAGAGTACGGCGAACATATATTACCGTTTCATCTCTTTCAAAGATTTTCATTAAATTGTCTCAAGTTGGAACATATTCGTTTTCATACATTTTATAAATTTTTCGACGTATATCTTCGTCACCATGGTCTAACTTTCTCAAAACTCCAGCATCACTTCTGTTTTGCGGTCTAAAATGGGCTTTTGCGTAATTTACCACACCGTGGAAAAAGTTTGCCTTGTAAGTAAAGCTGTTTAAGGCACAAATTACCACGCTCCATTAAGGTTAGAAACATGTTCTTAATAATTTCTTTAACATCTGTTGACAGATGCACTTTTCGACTTGTTTCACTTTCACAAATCTCACTAGAACTCCAAGGCCATCACATTTCTAAATAATTATTAGGGTTTACAGTAGCAAATGAAATACGAAATAACCACGTGTACTATAACTAAAGACACAATTTAAATTGGCTGTTTCGGTCCAGATTCAATTATATTATACATAGTTAATGTAAATAATATCTAAAATTTTACCTGCATTTGCAAATTATTCCAGGCCTCTGCGTCTGTAAATTTATACCTGCTCTATGTTTACCTGACTTTTTAGTCGGTTTCTAATAATTCTGAATACACTATAGTAGCACCAGCGAGCAAACTAATCTCTATGCCCAAGAGTAGGGGGTGGGTTGTTCAGGGTGCCACTGCATTGGAGCTAGGCTAAATGCAGAAACCTTCCACGATGTTGTTAGAAACTAGTTTCCAACTTTACTCTCTAAAATGAGCTCTCAAAACACGTCGGAGTTAAAGAAATAATAATGAATCCATCCAATCCATTACATTAAAAAAGAAAAAATGTTTTTAAACCACAGCACTTAAGTGAGGCAACTTATGGCCTATTGGCGTTAGAACATAAAATAATTTTTTCTATTCTATGATCATAGTTATCTGCGTAACGCCTTACAGGAAATGAAATGCAAAACCAATAGAATTTTCTAAAATAAAGAAAAATACAATTTAACAAATATAAACTCAACACCACTTGACTTATACGACCTAGTAAAAATTCATAAAGAAAGTGTCGTAATGTATGTGTATGTATGTATGTAGAGTTAAGGGTCTGTATACTGCGACCTGCTAGATCTATTGTGCCCCATGCTGCTGCCCAGTCGTAAGAGTCACCTTATTGTCTAGAGCAGGTTTTCCAGTCCTATTTCCCTAAGGAATCTCAGGATGTTGGACGGCTTCAAGGTGGGTAGCTCCCCTTCTTCGATTTGGTGTGTTCCCAAGAACCCCCATCCTAGGGCTTTCTAGAGCGCTGCGCTTTGCAAGGGTATGAATAGAGATTTTGTTTTTATCCTCACATAATCTGCACTCTTCTCTTTATACCGGTCCGAGTTTCTTGAGGTGTTTCTTCAGGTAGCAATGCCCCGTCAGGATCCCCGTCAGAACTTTGAGTTGGTTTTTACTTAAGCTTATGCATTTTTTGAGTCTCTTTTGGTCTTAGTTCCCCAGAAGTATCTTCGCTTGTTTCAATCCTTGCAGCAATAAGACCAGTAGTTTCACATTCTAATATTCTCTTAAGAGAAATTGCAATTAAACTTAATATGAACTATAGGTGACAAATAACAAATTATAATTTTGTTTACATTGCATTTTAGAATGAAAAGTTGCCACAAGTAACGTACGAATCAATCACTGTTTTCAAAACAAAAATGTTTCAAATTTAATCTCCATGGTAGAATATTTAGGAAAATTTGTAAAATGCCGAATCAACTAAAATAAAATAACTGAAATTCATTTTACGCTTTTTAATAAAGAGATTTCCGAGGTTTATATAGACTTACAAACTACAAAACTAATGAACAAAATGTACACTATAGTTATTATTTTAAATGCATTGACAATCGTTCAGTTTATTAATATTTCTCCTTTATGTTCGATAGTGTTATGAAGCTCGAATATTTTTGCAACGGTTTTATCGACAAATTAACTTTTAATATTTAAAGAGCTTTGAGTAATTATTGAATTTGGTATAACAAGAATTTTAAAATTGACGGTAACGTTGTCAAAAAATGCAAGCAATTTTATTCAACAAAATTATCGGAAAGATTCAATCACATCCGCTGAATACCGTTACATAATTTTTTGCAATTCCGTCACTTTATTTTTAAATACTTGTTATAATTCTGTACGAGGGTATGTAACCACTTAGTAGTTCCAGCGTTGCATAACCAGCTAATATAATTGTGAATGATTCTTGATCGCAAGTTAAACTCGGTTCACTGAATAATTTTTTCATATTTGCCACGATTTTATGTTCCAAAGAGTGTTTAAAAAAAAAGAAAGTTTTGAATTATTTTTGTTAGTTTGATTCACCTTTTCAACTGCCCAACTTACTTTAAACCAGGAAATAAATTTTTAGGTATGTCAAATCTGTAATATCCCTAGATTTTGTACGTACATATATATATATATATATATATATATATATATATATATATATATATATATATATATATATATCAGGGGCGGATCCAGCCTCTCTCTTTGGGGAGGAGGGCGGTGATATCACAAAAGTGCAGTATGGCAAGCGAAAGCAAGTTGTCGACGGGGGGGGGGGGGGGGAACACCAGTAACATTCCCATTTCTAGTGTAAAAGGCAGGATCTGGTCTATTTTTTGAATATGAAGCTCTTGGAGAGGTGGGGGGCGATCACAAGATAAACAAGTTGCCGATAGGGGGTGAGGATGCGAGCAACATACACATTCCTAGTATAAGAGACAGAATCGGGTCTATTTTCCTGAACTCCAAGCTCTTGGGGGGGGGGCTATCGCAAGAAAAATAAATTGTTAACGGGGAGGAGTGCCAGCAAAATACACATTCCTAATACAAAAGACAAAATCGGTTCTATTTTCCTGAACTCAAAGCTCTTGGGAAGGGGTGGGGCGATCGCAAGCATACACATTCTTATACACTATTCAAGAACTAGAGAGAGTAATACAACTGTTACCGAAACCTCCAACGTATCTGCTCCAATGCTGCAAGTAACTGAAGAGTGCTGTAAATCTAATTATATTTAATTATATTTAAATATTATAAGCTTTTACAAATTTACTGCAACAATAAAATTTCTGATAGTACAATTTAATTTCTGTCAGTGAGAAAAGTACACCTTACAGTGTGTCCTTAGTGATTTATCTTGTTTGTGCTTGTTTTCATATATTATTTGAGATTAGTGAGATACCCAGAAGATATGGCTTCCACATCCATATTTATTCCAAAATCGTTAAACCAGGGCATTTTTTCCTCAACGAAAAACTTATTACGATGAATGTTTATGATGCCTTAAGATATCAATATCTAGATAATAATATTAAAAGCTCTGTTGAGATATGTTCCAACATGACAGGAGTTAGAAAATCTACTATGTACCGAATACTGAAGAAGAAAAAAACGACTGGAATTGTTAGTACTCCCAAGCCACATTCGATCACAGGCAGACGAAAATCATCTAATAATAACCTAACTTTTCTTAAATTAAAAATTAATTAATAAATTATAGTTTGCTATACTAAACTGTTAGAATAATAATAATATTTATCATCATCAATATTAGGTGTGAAACTATATTGACCACTTGAATCACAACACAGCACACGATAGTTTGTTTAAAATAATATTATTTCTGAGAAATAAACGACGTTATTATATATATATATATATATATATATATATATATATATATATATATATATATATATATATATATGCACCAATTTTTTTTAGACACATATCTTAAGACATAAAAACAAATTAATTAATTTATAGCTTTGATGACATTAAAAACAGTGAATCTTTTAAAGATAGCATATTTTATGAAAAACCCTATAAATATTCGAGTTAGAATCATTTATTACATCCGACAATAACCTGAATATACCTTAGCAAATAGTAATTAAATATAAATCATAAAAATTATTTATAAATTACCGGTTTTATTCAAGTCCCTGCCATGACCTTTTCCATTGTGAGTCATTTATTATGGATACTTATTTACTTTCAGTTGTGTTTTGTTAATTATAAATTTAGGTCATAACTGTTCTAGTTTCTAAGAATGTTAAGTAATTAGCTAAGAGCTTACTGGGTACATAATTTTTACTGCGCTGTTGCCAAATGTACGAGGTACCGCTATAAAATAACGAGGATATTGCTCTAAAACATTTTCTTTTAAATTGATATCTATTTATATCTATTTATTTTTTTAATATACCCCTCCTCTATCCTGACAATACTCTATGTGAATTTTCGATTGGTCGAAACAGCGCTGGATGTCTTCTTCTGTGAGGTCCTTCATGATGCTTTTTCTTTTACAGCTTCAACGTAGTGAAATGTTATTCCTTTTAATGCAGATTGGACATCGAGGAAGAGATAAAAATCACATGGTGCAAAGTCAGCACTTAGATATTCTACTTGGCTAGAAATTTCTTGACAACAATGCAGAATGAGCTGGTGTGTTGTCTTGATGGAGAACCCACTGGTTTTTCCACAATTCGGTTCGTTTTTTTCTTATTCTTTTTCGGAGTTGAACAAGAACCTCAAGATAGTGATGTTGACTAATTGTTTGACGCAGGAATCCAGTGAAGGTACAAATCATCATCGGTTTGAATTTTGATTTGCTCATTCGAACTTTTTTAGTTCTCGGAAAAGTTAGTCCCTTTTAATGCATGGATTGGAGTTTAGTTTCAGGATCATCGGGTCTGAATCACCTTCAATACCTTCTCGGCCATCTTGGAAACGCTTAAACCACCCTGGAGGTCCTGGTGAATCTAACTCCTTTCCACTGATGACGGTTTATCGTATTAGGTGCCTAGGGCATCTGGGAATTGAAACGGGCGTTTACTGTTGTCTATCTGGTGAAGTGTTGTGGAAAGATGTCCGTCACTCCTCATGCAAACAGATTACATGGCACCACTTTTGAAAGCCAACTACTCTCTTCAGATATTTTTGCGAAATATAGAGGATTGAGTGGAGGGGCAAGATCTTCTGAGAAATGGATCTTGGTGGATCTCGACAAGATGAAAGAGCTGGAGCTGAGTGCTTGGCAGGAGCACGGAAGTCAAAGAGTTCTACTCTCTTGGACAACGTGCGACGATCTTATCAGAAATAATGACACTAAAGTCAAGTGTCGTTACTTAGTACAAGTATATATTCAACAGTCTGACAAGGAACGGCTGCACAAAAGAGACTGGTGTGGGTTCCGGGTTACTGCGGTATACACGGAGCGGAGCAGGAAGTGAACTGTCTGGTAAAGATGGAGTTCAGGATTGAACCTTATGGATCTCAACCAATTCTACTTGTCCCAACTGCCGTTGGTGAAAGAAAATTAAAATTGTTCTAGGAAATTAATTTTATTGAGTCGTAGAGAGCAAGTTTCTTGGAATAAGGTGTGCCAAGGCTCGGATCCAAAGGGGGGGGGGGCGGTGGAGGCCCTGGTTAAACGACTTTAGAATAAATATAGAAGTGGAAGCCATATCTTTTGGGTATCTCACTAATCTCAAATAATATATAAAAACAAGCGCAAACAAGATAAATCACTAAGGACACACTGTAAGGTGTACTTTGCTCACTGACAGAAATTAAATTGAACTATCAGAAATTTTATTGTTGCAGTAAATTTATATATAAATATAATTACACAATAGATTTACAGCAGTCGTCAGTTACCTGCGGCACTGGAGGAGGTTTCGGTAACAGTTTAATTACACTTTCTAGTTCTTGAATAGAGTATAGGAATGTGTATGCTTGCGATCGCCCCCTCCCTCCCAAGAACTCTGAATTCAGAAAAATAGAACCGATTCTGCCTTTATATATTAGGAATGTGTCCCCCCCCCCCCGCCTGTCGGCAGCTTGTTTTTTTTGTGCTCGCCCCCCCCCCCTCCAAGAGCTTCAAATTCAGAAAAATAGACCCCTACCCTGCCTTTTACACTAGAAATGGGAATGTTGCTGGTGCCCCCCCCCCCCGTCGACAACTTGCTTTCGCTTGCCATACTGTACTTTTGTGATATCCCCCCACAAAGAGAGAGGCTAGATCCGCCTCTAGGTGTGTCAAGGAATATATATCTGAACCAAGTGTTCCGCTTTCCGCTTTAGGAAGGAAAGAGTTGCGAAATGTGATGTGTGATGTTGACAGGGCATAATCGCCTAAGAGGCGATCTTCATAAAATTGGTGTTGTGTCGTAGATGACATGTGTCCGTAAATGGGATCGGCCCCGAATTGCCTATTGTGATGGTGGGATATAAAGGGCCCAACGAGGCCTCTGCTTCATTCATTAATTCATTTGACTACTGTAAAGCTCGGCCATATGATACAGAGTCATTGCCACATACTTTTTTAATAAAATATAAGTTCTAGTGGATGTTTTTCCTAGTTCAATGAGAATTTTTTTTTTAATTAAATTAAGAAATCTCCAAAAAATTAGAAAGGATGTCAGGAAATACAATACAGAACATATTTCCCAGGTTATAGAGAATAATAAGAGCCTAAAAGTCCTACGCAGAAAACTAGCAGAGGGTACAAATAATGTCTGTAAGCTAAGAAATAAAACGGGTGCCATTGAAACAAATAGAGAGGAACTGCTGAAGATAGCAGAAGATTTTTACTCCGAACTGTATAAAAGCAACGTGGACAGCAAAGATCGCCCACCAATACCAGAAATCCGAAATGTCGGATCCGAAGATATACCAGACATCACAGAAGATGAAATGGAAAATGCTATTGCTGGCATGGAGAAAAACAAGGCGCCTGGGGAAGATGAAGTGGTAATTGGAGCCATAAAAGAAGGAGGACCAACATTAACCCGCATTTTACAGAAGTTATTTAACATGTGCCTGTCAAAGGGCATAACTCCCTCCATGTGGCATAAGGCTCTTATTGTAATAATGCATAAGAAAGGGGACATTTTGGATTTGAAAAACTATCGCCCAATCAGTTTGCTCTCACACGTGTATAAGTTATTTCTAAAGATAATAACAAATCGATTCACAAATAAATTAGATAGTTATCAACCTTGCGAATAGGCTGGGTTTCGCTCTGGTTAGGGAACGATTGACCACCTAGAAGTTCTTAAGTCCCTGATTGAAAAGTGCATAGAATACAATAAGCCACTTACTCTTATATTTATTCATTATGATAAAGCATTTGATACCATAGACCAATATAAAATGCTGAGGGCGCTTGTAGACAGTCGAATCGACCACCGCTACATTACGTTAATCAAGAACATATGCGATACAGCTACAGCCTGTATCAGACTCCACAAAAACACAAATATCTTCAGAATAGAACGTGGAGTTCGGCAAGGAGATACGATCTCACCGAAATTGTTTACCATTGTCTTGGAATGTATGTACAAGCAGATTTCTTTTGAAGGAAATATGGGAGTAAACATAAATGGGGAGGATCTTAACAACCTAAGATTCGGTGATGACATTGTCCTTATATCGGATAGCACGGATAAAGCAGCAAGAATGTTGGAAAAGCTCTACAGACTACAGACAAGTGATGTTGGTCTAAAAATAAATTGTGAGAAAACTAAATTTATGACCAACCTTGTACTAAACGACAATATCTCAGTAGGAGACCACAAGATCGAACAAGTCACCACCTACAAATACCTAGGACATGAAATCCGTTTAGGCCGAGATAACTAAACATGCGAAATACTAAGAAGAATAGGGCTGATGTGGTCAGCTTTTGGAAAACTGAAAAATATACTTAAATCGAACATCCCTGTTTGCTTGAAGAGAAAGGTGTTTGACCAGTGTATCCTCCCCGTTTTGACATATGGAGCAGAGACGCTAACACTAACAAAAAAAAGCGTAAATAAGTTGAGAGTGACACAACTGGCCATGGAAGATCTATGCTGGGAGTTAGCATCAGAGATAGAATACCAAATACAGAAATACGACGAAGAACAGGTGTTGCAGATGCAGTTAGGAGAATTACAATGTTAAAGTGTAACTAGGCTGGACATGTCGCTAGGAACACGGACAATCGATGGACGAGAAAAATCTTGAAATGGAGACCAAGACAGGAGGCTTACCGAGGAAGAGGCCGCCCGCCTACCAGATGGACTGATGATATAAGGCGCATAGAATCAAACTGGATGCAAGCGGCACGGGACAGAAATAAGTGGCAAAACTTACGAGAGGCCTATGTTCAACAGTGGACAAGATTGGGCTGATTGAAGATGTGAAATTTTACGACAATTCGGTACTCTATTATTATACTTTTTTTATTTTTTCGGCATAAGAAAAAACAACTCCTATATAATTGAAGACCACGACCGGACTGAATTGTCTACAGACACGGAAGGCGACGCATTCGAAAGAGAAGATTTCACGCTATTACAGCTGTCGATCGTTCGGTTTTGGCGTTTGCGAATTTTATAGGTACACCTAGTGTAATGGCCAGTCAAATGAGTTGCTTTACATAGGGTGATAGCACCAATTATGAACAAGAACCAATGATGGACATTTTTTCTAAATAAACCGAAATAATAACCAAACGCAAAAGAATTTTGGGGATGGTAACATTGGATTATAAGTAGTAGGGGGTCAGTTGTCTCACTAACAAATTAAAATGTCAAGATGGCAGCCTAAATATAAGTGAAGTATGAGCTACGTCCGAAAAATCCGGTTTTATTATGAAAATCGTTAAGAGAGTAAGTATATATTTTCGTGAATTACTTCATTATGTTATTTGATAATTAAGTTTGATATTATTTTATATTGAATATTAGGAACTAAGAATATATTTTGTCATAATATTAAATAGAAACATAACCTAAAATCTCTGTTTTTTACAATGTTTATTACTGGATCGAGTACAGACCAAATTACCAATGATGGACATACGATGTTCTAAATCTAAAAAAAAACAATAGACCAGGATGACACAACTTCCGAAGATACAGATTTAGAAATAACATATGCTGAGAGTGAAAACAGTAGTTATAATGAAAAAGAGGATGGCATTACCGAAGATAACGGAGAAAGGGCAAAAGTAGATAAGTGTAAACAGCGGAAAAGAGCTGGACTCGCGCATGAAAAAAGGGAGATCAAAAGACGTCGCGAAAACAAGAGTGAAGAAAATTCTGAAGATGAATCGCTAAACATGCTAAAAATCAAAAAGTTACCTTCAAAATATAAAGCCATTGTTCGACCCGGACAGTTTGTCATAGTAAAATATGAAGACGAGTTTTTCCCGGGCAGAACAGAAGCCGTTGATAAAGACCAGTATGAAATTAGCACAATGGTACTATCAACAGGCAATTCTTTTAGATGGCCTGACAAACCTGATAAAATATGGTATAAAAACACGATCTAATAGAAGTTATAAGTGAACCTTTGCTTCTGAATAAAAGAGGTTTCTATAAAGTTAAGGAAATGGAGAAATACTTACCTGATTTATACAGTATTTAATTACGTAGGCACACTTCCTTTTGTGATTTTTAGTATTTTTAATTCACAGATCTCTGAAGATCTCATTAATACCTAATATTTTGTTTGTAAGAAAAAACAATTTAATTTTATAAGAATTTACTTAGTTTTTGTTACTTTGCTCATTTTGTTTTTAGTTTTATAATGTTTTTTTTTTTTATATTAAATGGATAAATACTTTAATGATACTGAGATTGTAAATGATAAATTTATGAGACTATTACTTCGATGCCATAGTTAATATGAGACTAAGTGTTTTTTTTTCAGAAATATTTTAATTGGGGATGATTATCGCAAATAATGTGAGTTCAAATAAAACTCAAATAAAAGCTAATTTATGATTAATAAGTGCCTATTCTTTTAAAATATACCTATCATTTACGTACCTACCTAAATTTGTAATTGAATGCTTTTTAGAAAAAGCCAGGTTACTGCCAATGACTGGGTTTCTTTCATTGAACTTGTCGATAACCGGTTGATCATTACTGGGGTTTAGGTGTCCATTAATGGTGATTTTGAACTTTCTACATTTTTAAGTAAAATAACATATTTATATCCAACTATTTAAAGTTCAACTTAAAGATTCGTGTTTTCATATTATCTCTAAATTCATTTACCACTATACGGTATCTGTACACATAAAAACACGAATTTTATTTTATAAGACGGAAAAAGGTATCCTTAACATGTCCATAATTGGTGCCGTCACCCTAATTCAAATATATTTCCTCCTTTCTTGATGTCAGTTAAAAGCGATGTTTTGTTTAAAGTTTGTATATCTCCAAGAAATTCTTTACAAAAATATATAATTATATATATATATATATATATATATATATATATATATATATATATATGTTTTAGTATTTAACTAAATTTAAGGTACTAAATTACACAGATCTGACAAGTTAAGCCCTACGAAAACTTTTATTTGGCTTTTACGCTTTCGAAGTCTTAATTCAAACGTATAACGTCGGCTTTTAGGCAACGTTTCAGCAATTTACCTATATTATTAGGCATAAATAGGGTCGGTTGAGTTCCGCTTAAGAAACAAAGCTTCTTACAACTCCTATAAACTGCCAAACAATTTTCGGATGTTGTAAATGTTGTGAGGTTTGAAGTTTCGGCAAGAAAGTTTTCGGTTTTTGTGCAGTTCGAAGGGTTCGGCTGGGACTGTTTTGTTAAAAAACCATGAAGTTTTGCGGAGTTCAAGACATAAGAATAAATAGGAGTATGAAATTATACGTATAGTCAGGGGCGGATCCAGCCCCCCTTTTTTTTTTGGGGGGGGGGTGATACCACAAAAGTACAATATGGCAAGCGAAATCATGTTGTCGACGCAAGGGGGGGAGACTTCAGCAAATTTCCCATTTCTAGTGTAAAATGCAGGGTAGTGTCTATTTTTCTTAATTTGAAGCTCTTGGATAGGGGGGGGGGGGCGATCACAAGAAAAAACAAGTTGCCAATTCTGCCTCTTATACTAGGAATGTGTGCAGCACACACATTCCTAATATAAAATGCAAAATCGGTTCTATTTTCCTGAATTCAAAGCTCTTGGGAAGGGGAGGAGCGATCGCAAGCATACACATTCCTATACTTTATTCAAGAACTAGATAGAGTAATAAAACTGTTACCGAAACCTCCAACGTACCTGCTCCAGTGCCGCAGGTAACTAAGGACTGTCGTAAATCTAATTATATTTAATTACATTTAAATAGCATAAGCTTTTATAATTTTACTGCAACAATAAAATGAGAAAAGTACACCTTACAGTGTCTCCTTAGTGATTTATCTTGTTTAAGCTTGTTTTCATATATTATTTGAGATTAGTGAGATACCCAAAAGATATGGCTTCCACATTTATATTTATTCCAAAATCGTTAAACCAGGGCATTTTTTCCTCAACGAAAAACTTATTACGATGAATGCTTATGATGCCTTAAGATATCAATATCGAGATAACAATGTTACAAGCTGTGTTTAGATGTGTTCCAATATGACAAGAATTGGAAAATCTACTTTGTGCCGAATCAGTGTTCGGAGAAGAAAAAACGACTGGAATTGTTAGTACTCCCAAGCCACATTCGATCCCAGGCAGACGAAAAACCTCGTTGGAAGAAGAGATGTAAACTGCAACGAAAGAAGTTGAATATACATTTTATTATGAGAAGCACATCCCGTCGACAAAGTTCTAACTAAAATCAATGAAGATCGGGATTTACCTCAAATTAAAAGAACTGAGCTCTGGAAATTGCTCAAAGAACTTATTTTTTGCTGGGAAAAACCAGATAAGAAATCTGTTCTTATAGATCGTTCGGAAAATGTCCGTTGGATAAGGAAATATCTCTTTCAAGTAAAAAGTAGAGTTGCTAGAAATAACACAACTTACAAAATTAGTAATTTAACTGAACTTTTGAAAGATTTTTTTGAATAAAGTTACTGCAGAAAATTGGGAAAAATCCATATAGTAAAAGAATAAAAGAAAATGTGGAAACTCGATCTCATGATCGGTGAGATAGAGGAACCAATTATAATTAATTTGAGCGAAGATAACTTCACTGACTTTGATTACGAATTAGATACGTATTGTTTACCAGCGTAAACACAATTTATTATTTAAATTTTCTGTAATATATAAAAATTAATTATATTTGGATCACTTTTTAGTGCTTAATTGTAATTCTGCAGATAGTTTTAGAAATAAATAAACTGAAACGTCAAATGTCCTAAAAATGTTAGCGATAGCTCCAAAAAATTTTAATATTATACGGACCAATTTATTTTTTTATATATGTTTAACCTCTTGTATTTTTAACAATGGGTATTTTATAAGTATTTAAATTAAGGCTGCGTTTTAGTCTGAATGTGCCTAAAACGGTTTCTATACCAAAATTAAAAATAATAAAAATACAGTTGTGATTTGTGTTAAATATGTCAAAATTATCTATATTTTCTAATGTATGTGAATTATTAACAAATCATAAGAAATAAAATAATATTATAAAAACTTTTTATTTTAAGTTTATTACCGAAATAATATTCTATACCATAAATACTTAGTGATAAAATAAACCTCCTTTCGACGCCTATGACAAGGATTAAAATACTTTTTAACACTTCACACATCCAAATATCTATTGTTATCCAACCTAAATAGTCCATTATTATAGACCGGTATTTCTGATTATAAAATTTCAAACCCATTCCTACGCAAAATCTAACAGATTTTGCTAAAGACATCGGACTAAACACAGGTAGCTTGCTGAGAAAAAAAAGGGTTTATTACTCGCTCTAGTTCTTGAATAAACTATAGTACAAGAGGTAAAATCGGGTCTATTTTCCTGAATTCAAAGCTATTAAGGGGGGGATCTCCTCCCCCTTGGATCCGCGCCTGCGGAGATTACAGGAGTCGAGAGTGTTAAACCAGCAGAAAGTTTTATCCAGGACAATAATAAAGATATTTAGCGTTCAAGTTTAAATACCAATGAGCGTTCAAAAAGGCAAATTAAAGCACCTATACGTTTAAAATTATAGGTGGGGTAGATTGTAGTATATTGGCCTTTTGCTACTCTAGATGTTTGAACAGTCGAATGTGTAAAATCACTAGCTTGTTCAGAGATGGCAGCAAAAAGCAGAGTTTAAGATGGCGAAAATAAGCTTTTGTAATATTTTATGTTAGGAAATAAAATTCTAGTTTTTCTCAAGTTGTTTGAGTTATTTTCGGCCCAAGATACCACAATAAATATAATATATATATATATATATATATATATATATATATATATATATATATATATATATATATATATATGTAGATACGTTTTCGTCCGTGTAATTTAAAATAAAATAGAATAAAATATTGGCGAAGCGGACGTGAAAATTTGTCAATCTACATGATTCTCGTGTTAAAAAGTGCGGAGATCTCCAAAATATGGAAAAACTCCGGGTCCGACAGATGGCGACAGCGCTGTTTCGTCCTAATATGGGACTCGTCAGGCCACCGCAGTCGGTACAAACCATCATCTCGCCTTTGCATGGTATAAAGCTGAATTTATAATCAAAACACAGCAAATAAGACGACAAAGGCGACATCTCGATGGTCCACTTGATAACACAAGAACCACACAGATTAACAAAGTTTGTAAAAGAACCGTCATATGGTGGCGCGACGGTGAATTAAAACAGAAATATGTAAAATCGAGTACACGAAACGCACTGCCGAAAAGGATAGGGGTCGCATTTTTCGGTACTGGCAAGCAAGTCTACCGCTTATTTTAGCAGCTAAAGCCACGTGCCGCACCAAACGATATCACCATGAGAGCATCGCTTAGCGTGTTTCAAAGCCAAACAAGTAAATAAATATGTAGATAAGTTTTTGTCCTTGTAATTTAAAATAAAATAGAATAAAATATTGGCGAAGCGGATGTGAAAATTTGTCAATCTACATGATTCTCGTGTTAAAAAGTGCGGAGATCTCCAAAATATGGAAAAACTCCGGGTCCGACAGATGGCGACAGCGCTGTTTCGTCCTAATATGGGACTCGTCAGACCATCGCAGTCGGTACAAACCATCATCTCGCCTTTGCATCGTATAAAGCTGAATTTATAATCAAAACAGAGCAAATAAGACGACAAAGGCGACATCTCGATGGTCCACTTGATAATACAAGAACCACACAGATTAACAAAGTTTGTAAAAGAACAGTCATATGGTGGCGCGACGGTGAATTAAGACAGAAATATGTAAAATCGAGTACACGAAACGCGCTGCCCAAAGGATAGGGGTCGCATTTTTCGGTACTGGCAAGCAAGCCTACCGCTTATTTTAGCAGCTAAAGCCACGTGCCGCACCAAACGATCCCACCATGAGAACATCGCTTAGCGTGTTTCAAAGCCAAACAAGTAAATAAATATGTAGATAAGTTTTTGTCTGTGTAATTTAAAATAAAATAGAATAAAATATTGGCGAAGCGGATGTGAAAATTTGTCAATCTACATGATTCTCGTGTTAAAAAGTGCGGAGATCTCCAAAATATGGAAAAACTCCGGGTCCGACAGATGGCGACAGCGCTGTTTCGTCCTAATATGGGACTAGTCAGGCCATCGCAGTCGGTACAAACCATCATCTCGCCTTCGCATCGTATAAAGCTGAATTTATAATCAAAACACAGCAAATAAGACGACAAAGGCGATATCTCGATGGTCCACTTGATAACACAAGAACCACACAGATTAACAAAGTTTGTAAAAGAACCGTCATATGGTGGCGTGACGGTGAATTAAAACAGAAATATGTAAAATCGAGTACACGAAACGCGCTGCCCAAAGGATAGGGGTCGCATTTTTCGGTACTGGCAAGCAAGCCTAAGAGGTAGTTTTTCCATATTTTGGAGATCTCCGCACTTTTTAACACGAGAATCATGTAGATTGACAAATTTTCACATCCGCTTCGCCAATATTTTATTTTATTTTATTATATATATATATATATATATATATATATATACTGTTTAAGTTTTTTATATCTTAATGCCCAATACTGTGCTAAAGTATATGCTAAACTATTAAAATAATACCCTATATTTATTAGCTAAAATATAAAATAAAATTTTATCATTTTCCATAACTTTAATAGCGTCTAAAATAAGCTTTACACTGACTGAATAAAACCTACTAATATAAACGTATAAAACGAGATTTACTCATAATGTTTAACGTGAATAAAATGGACTTAGCTCGAACTACAAAATAAAGCGCTTTTCATCGTAAAAGTTCTAATATAAAATCATATACTTCTCATCATCATGACGTTACTTCAAGTTTAAAGTATATTTATACTAACTTTATGACTTTTATCCCCAAACTTTGCTTCCTACACTTAAAACATGAAAAGATTACTCACACGTCGGTTTTAATAATCGTGTTATTATAAAATGTATTGACACCAAAGCTCTTCAAAGTTCTAATTATAACAAGATAGTCAGCAGAGGTGTTATTCTGAAATAAAGGAGAGGTAAATGATGATAAAGAAGTGAAAAGGACCGCTCTCTCTTTGAGGGTTGATATTCTATAATAAATTTCGTTATGTTTCGGCTATGTAGTATTTCAATATATTCCCGAATAATAAACTTTAAATGTCACTTTTAACGTGCACTTGAATCTAATAACTCTAAATTAGGTGTGGCTAACTGGAGACAAACCTGACTCTATGAAGTCCAACAGGCTGCCCGTTTCAAGTTGACTCTTTTTTTGTAAATATTTATCTTAATAATAGCCTGATTTACACTAAATTTGGTACGTCACCAACAGTCCTTCTCCTATATCTAAACCTCTATAATTTTTTTGTTCCTAGGTATATTTAATATAAAATTCTTATTCCTTGACATTTTTAACCGAATTCTAAAAGAAGGAGGTTCTCAATTCGTCGCATATATATATATATATATATATATATATATATATATATATATATATATATATATATTTATATATATATATATATATATATATATATATATATATATTTATATATATATATATATATATATATATATATATATATATATATATATATATTTATGTATGTACACCGATTACTCCGGAAAGGCGGCACCGATTTGAATGAAATTTTTTACGTTATGTCCAGGAAGTTACTCCGGTGGTCCCATATTTTTTTGGACGAAATTGGTGCAGTAATATCCAAGATGGCGCTGATAATATGGCGGTCAAAAAAATTAATTTTGTTTGATTTTCTCCAAAATTGGTATGGGGAAATTTTTGGGGTCGTACACAACGAATTTGAAATTGTTTTTAAAAAATTCAATATGGCGGATCCAATATGGCGGACAAAAAAATTTAATTTTGTCCGAATTTCTCCAAAATTGGTACGAGGGAGTTTTCGGGGTCGCACATAACGAATCTGAAATTATTTAAAAAAAATTCAATATGGCAGATCCAAGATGGCGGATTAAAGATTCTACATATCCAGATTTTGTCTAAAATCAGTATTGGGGTATTTTTGTTAGTGTTAATTATGAATTTAAAATATTTTTTGAAAAACTCGATCTGGCAGATTCAATATGGTGTCCTAAAAATTTTACATTTTTCTATTTTCTCCCAAACTGATATAGGGGATTCTTGAGGGTGTAAATTATGAATTAAAAAGTATTTTTTTAGGATTTAATGTGACAAATCCAAGATAGCGGACTTAAAATTTTACATTTTTCGATTTTGTACAAAGGTGGGACTGAATCGTTTTTGAGGATGTAAATAGCGAATATAAGTCTAAAAATATTAAATTTCCGGGTTATTAGGTGGATAAGATACAATATGAGGGACAGAAAATTTTACATAAACCGATTTTGTCTAAAATTGATATTGTGGGGTTCTTGAGGCGTATACAAACTCAATATGCAGTATAAAATATATCGAGCTAAGAAATTTACACATCAGGTTCTTTAAACATTGATATTGGAAGATTTTGGGGCCTATATTACCAATCTAAAATTAATTTGAAATTTAAGATACTGGATTTACTATGACAGACTAAATATTTGCTATTTGGAAAACTCTAAGAACTAAAGAATTTTTAGTGGTTCATTTTAGGGTGATTTACAACTTTGGATTAAGTGGGTACATTTTTGCCACCTTGGAGTCATTGTGAGGTACACTAATCTCGATTAGAACTTAGTTCAAATAATTTATGGATATCATAATGAATTCCAAAACTAAAAATAGAAAAATAAAATTCTTATAAAAAAATTGAACCGACTTCTAAAAGTGCACGAAAAAGTGAAAAATAACTATAAATTTTTATATGAAATTGAACTTTTTGAAGTCGGCGCCAAATTATTTGTAAATGAAATAAGTAACTACTAATATATAGAAATTATGGTCAGAAAGCAATTACAAATAAAGTATTTTTAATCTATTGAAGCAAATCACATTTTGTCTGATATTAATTTGGCGCCGACTTCAAAAAGTTCAATTTCATATAAAAATCTATAGTTATTTTTCACTTTTTAGTGCACTTTTAGAAGTGGGTTCAATTTTTCAAGATATGATTACCGTTTCGTCGTATATTGCAAAGCATATCACCAACAACTCTTCACGTACATCTACACCTCTATAACTTTTTTGTTTCTAGGTATATTCAATTTCTAATATAAAATTCTTATTCCTTGACATTTTTATCTAAATAAGTTATACCGAACAGGTGTCGCTTTGAGCAGTCATTCCTAAGATAATCGAGTTTTAAAGTTTTAGCTCCCCTTCACACTTTATCCAGGCTTAGAACTAGCCCAAGAAATTTGGAGCGTGTTTAACGGCCAACAGGCCAACAATAATAAAAATTTATATAGCAAAGAGCTATATGAGCAATGATAATAATGTAAAAACGATATGGCAAAAAATAGTAATGATATAAATAACACCAAACCAAAACATTCTGTTTTGTGAGTAAATGTTCAAAATGATCTCCATTTGCATGTATACAGGGTGAGTCAACGATTGGATGAAGTAGGTTTGTGCCTTTTCGGTGAAATTAACAAAGAAACTACATTTATTGTTTGATACAGTTTATTTTTACGCAGATTTTAAAAATATTTAGGACTCTACAGGGTGAGCCAAAAAACTAGGACAGCATAAAGTTGTATTTTTTTAAATAGAACACCCTATATACGAATCGTATTTTCGATTTAGCTTATAATTTTAAATCTTTTTTATTAAGGGTTTACTATAACAAAACTTTATAGTTTCTGAGATAATTAAGTTTAAAGAAAAAAAGTGACATTTTCAAGCATCAATTCAATCCTAAATAACGTTTTCAATTTTGTGACAAATATATTCAAATTTGGAATTTAGCAAGGCCAAGGACGCGTTAACATAATTTTTACCTAATATTTGCAATAAAAGCTAAAAGGTGTTGAACACATCGGCTCAAATTTGAACAAGTTTAAATGAATAAATATCTTTTTTTTTTTAAATGGTACACCCTGTATATTTTCATGTTATTTAATAGAATAATAAAAACCCTAAAAGTTTTGTTCAATATATCTTATACCTATTTATAATAGTTTTTGAGATATTTCAGTTTTTCTTATTTTCTATACTTTTTTACAGAAATAGTCTTCATTATCATAGTAGCCATGTAAAATAATAAAAAGAAACTACAGAAACAAACAGAATGTGGTTAAATATGATGAAATACATTATTCGTTATATTACAACGGCAATAGTTTAATTAAACATAATGTGAAAAAATTAACACAACAATAACGACAAGGCAAATACATATTTACTGGTGGCCACTCAATGGAACCCCCACGTCCAATCCATTTTTGCGGATATCGTTGGTCCAAAAACCCACGAACTTCAAGATGGTAATGCGGAGGCGCACCATCGTGCTGGAACCACATACTGTCGAGCTCATCCCTATCGAGACCTTGAAGCAGTTGGGGTAGTTCTTCTTGTAGAAAGTTCAGGTAACTATGGCCATTTAGTGGTTCATTAAAAAAAGTGGGGTCCAATAATTCGATTATGATGAATACCACACCAAACATTTAATGACCAGTGGTTTTGATGTTGCACCTCTCTAATCCAAAATGGGTTTTCTGTGGCATAATAATGCATGTTGCGTCTATTTACGGCACCGTTACTTCTAAAAGGAGCTTCATCACTAAACATTACCTTGCATAATAAATTTGGATTTGATTGAATCTCCGCATTTATTGTACGACAAAAGTTTACACGACTTTCAAAATCCTGTCTATGCAATTCTTGGTGTAATTCCATGTGATATGGAGGATACCTATATTTCTTGGTAGTACGATTAACGGTGGATTGTGATGTTTCACATAATGCTGCTAACTGACGGCTACCAATATAAGGATTTTCCTGAACATTTAACAATACTTGTAGTTCTTTTTCTTCATTAGTTACTGGTTTGTTGACCACTTTACGTTTTGGATAATCAATAGTACCAGAAGAATCAAATCTTTGCATTTAGTTTTGAAAAGTATGGGTATTAGGCTGGCGTCGATCAGGATACTTCATTTTGTAAATTCTTTGAGCAAGAAGGCAATTTCTTTGAGCCTCTCCTATTGTATAAATCATATCTATTAACTCATTCTTTAGAAAATTCATTTTACAATATAAGATGAATGCAAAAAAAACCAAACTACACTACATAAAAACCAAAAGAAGCGATTGCGGTTATAAATTTGACACACAGAAAAATGTTCTTTTACATTGTTTTTGCCATGGCTACTATGATAATGAAGACTATTTTTGTAAAAAAGTATGGAAAATAAGAAAAACTGAAATATCTCAAAAACTATTATAAATAGGTATAGGATATATTGAACAAAACTTTTAGGGTTTTTATTACTCTATTAAATAACATGAAAATATACAAGGTGTACCATTTAAAAAAAAAGATATTTATTCATTTAAACTTGTTCAAATTTGAGCCGATGTGTTCAACACCCTGTAGCTTTTATTGCAAATATTAGGTAAAAATTGTGTTAACTTGTCCTTGGCCTTGCTAAATTCCAAATTTGAACATATTTGTCACAAAATTGAAAACGTTATTTAGGATTGAATTGATGCTTGAAAATGTGACTTTTTTTCTTTAAACTTAATTATCTCAGAAACTATACAGTTTTGTTATAGTAAACCCTTAATAAAAAAGATTTAAAATTATAAGCTAAATCGAAAATATGATTCGTATATAGGGTGTTCTATTTAAAAAAATACAACTTTATGCTGTCCTAGTTTTTTGGCTCACCCTGTAGAGTCCGAAATATTTTTAAAATCTGCGTAAAAATAAACTGTATCAAACAATAAATATAGTTTCTTTGTTAATTTTACCGAAAAGGCACAAACCTACTTCATCCAATCGTTGACTCACCCTGTACATAGATTAATTCAACGAAAAAAGTTTTTTTAATCGAGGTGTTAATTGAATTTTGTATTTGTGCTAATGATCTTCAATATATCACGTGTTACTTTTTTTTACACACAGTTAATATCTATCAATAAGTTTTAAGACAAGATATAAAATGTAAATCGTAATTTATCAAGTTGTGACCTTTACAGTACATACACAAATGAATAAACATAAAAAATTTATCAACATATTCCATAATCTATACGTTCTGATATAAAAATACGGAAATGTATGTCATAATCTATCAAATTACGCTAACATTAGTAAAATATCTAGATGTTATATGGAAAATAATATATAAATAAGTCATTACTTATAATCAATACGGAAAATGATAGAGAGAGAAAGAATTACTGTGATGAAATGGGTCTTAAACAGACACTGAACTTTCTGCATTTGTTGTGGTTATAGAATGAATCAATATGCAATTGCATTTCATAAAAAAATCATTTTATTGACGATGCTATAATAGTCGTTTTTTTTTAGTTTTACGCATGTTTTATTCAAATTTGAAATTTCGCAAGTAATAGGTATGGTGATCGCAATTAAATCGCCCTCAAATCACGTGACAACAAACACAAATCAAAGTGCATAACGTTACTTGCTGGCAAACATCCGCTGTCAAAGGCTACGTTGTTAGATTAATATTGTTTTATAGTGATTTCCGTGCAATTTCTTACTACCGTCCCAGGAGGTTGATTTATTAAGGCAAATAGTTCGAATATGCCGAGAATTGATTGTTTTATGATGGCCAATTTTTTCGCAGCAAACAGTAACTTCTGCTTTGTTAAATTTGGAAATGTAAAGACCTCTATGTAAGTAATATACCAATAACTGTTATTTCTACAACCGATAATAAATAGATAATAATAATCATAGGTATTTATAAGCTAAAAACTAAAATAAAACAAGTATAAAACATTGTTAGCAAACTTTGATTACTTTATTTCTAACCTCAAATTTCCAATCTTTGCAAATTTGAAAAATAATATCTTTTAATATAAGAAAAATAAACAAATATTATCAAAACTTACATCAAAATGATGTTCACAAGAGTGTGTAGACACAAGGGCCGGATCTCATGAAGCCACATTTTCCTATTATTTTCCGAATATGGAACGTGAATAAATAACTTTTCAGGTGTTTTAATTGTAGTACTTGTAGACTGAGGCACTGTACAATACTTATAAAATTTAAAACTTATCTTTAATTACAAAAATTACGAAAAACTTTATATCTGCGTCACAGTGGTCATGTGACCAGCTTTCTGGGGCGAAATTTAAAACGGAATTTAAAATATATGATTTTTAAAGTATTAGTTGTATTAAAAAAATAATTTTAATTATTTTGGTCATTAAAAGGTTAACATCCCTAGCATCTCGCCATCTAGCGGCATCGTTCTTAACTGGAGTCGCCATTTTGTGACTTTCTTTATCGATTTTCGTATAGGTTAACTGCTTATCTGTTTCTATTGCAGTTTTTGGGTAAACTTTATGTAATTTTGAGAATATTTGTTGTATAGTGTTTTTTTTTTAAATCAGGACCTTGGTTTTAAAAATCTCTTGATGATGCTTCTTGCAAAGTCTGGTTTTGACATTTTGCAAATTCAGCCATTTTCTCTGCAATTAGTCAAACGTACAATCGTGTAAAATTAATATAGAATAAAATTATCAATCATCTGTTCCCTATTTTATTTGATTTGATTGGTCTACACTAAAATCAGGTAACTATATTCTATGTTTTTTGTTATAATCTTCGAGTCCAATAAATTAAATTATTTCTATTTTATTAACGCCATAACTTCCAAATTTGTAGAGTCAATAAGAAGTTTCTTTTTGTTTTAGAGGCCAGCTTTGTCACTTTATCTTTAGGATTCACCTTTATCCCCTTTTTGAAGATTAATTTTATTCTCAAAGTTCAGCCTTTTGTTCCCACTAGTAGCTATGCCGTTACTCTAATGTAATAGCTACATTTTTCTAAATATAGTAGATCCGATAACAGAAGTAATAATTATATACTTCCTCAATAATAACTATGTTTGCTTGTGAAAGTGTGGCGTCTATTTCCCTTTAGGCTACATTTAACAATTACATAGAAGAAAACTGCATAATTTCACAAAGTTTCATAGAAATATTATCACGTTCAATCTCCTGTTATATTTTTCAAGCTTATTTCTTTTGCCCGAGACCATCCTTGGGTTACTGTAGCCCGAGGACGAGTATCTCAACCAGATAAGTAACCAAATTGTTTGAATTGGTAAAAAACGTATTTGAAGTCAATTTATCATGTTAAATGACAATACCAATAAAATGTGAAGGAAATTGCAAGCAAGAATCTATCTATTGACACCAAACCTTCCCGCAGTTACCATTTTAACAATTTTAATTATACCTTACACCAACTTCCGAAGCATCCTCAAAAAGCGATAGGTGGTAGGTATGCCACATGACCAAAAAGAATCATCGGATTATATTTATTTTAAAAATGATTAACTTACCTCTGTGTGGAATTTTTTTTGTCAAGATTTGCATGAAATTGACGTACCTAAAGAATTTGACATCAAATTTGTAAAATGCATTGATATAAATATAATTTCACTGAGGAGATTTCCGTGCTTCACTCATAGAAAATGTTTCAGTGTAAGTGCATCTCTACCAGAACTAATAAATATATACTCATTTATTTGTACTTCTTTGAAACTATTCCCCAACAAAAGTAGTTTTCTCTTATTCCCAATTAGAGTTCTTGTAAATTTGTGGAATTTTTTTTGTCAAGATTTGCATGAAATTGACGTACCTAAAGAATTTGACATCAAATTTGTAAAATGCATTGATATAAATATAATTTCACTGAGGAGATTTCCGTGCTTCACTCATAGAAAATGTTTCAGTGTAAGTGCACCTCTACCAGGGCTAATAAATTTATACGCATTTATGTGTACTTCTTTGAAACTATTTCCCAACAAAAGTAGTTTTCTCTTATTCTCAATTAGAGTTTTTGTTTAATTTTAATTTGTTGCTCTAATTGTACACTTAACCTCGAAATCGTTAAGCAACGTTATTTACAAGCAGCCTAAAGGTTGTAAATACATTTGTTAATATTTACATTTCTTTTGTTTGTTTATAATGAAACCAGTAATGACTTCTTGAAGCAGGTTTTGTACTGTAATAAATTAGTTGGTTGAGTGTTTTTCAGCTCTAAATGATGTAGTAAACAACGTGTTTAAATAATTTATTACCTAATTAATATAACAAAGACAATGTTATCTTTGAACCTTTTGTACAAGTAGAAGTAAATGTGTATATTATTTATATGGGAGGATAATAATAAAGGATATTATGGAATTGGTTGGATCCGTGTTTCTAACAAAATAATATCTAATAATAGCCGTAGATATCCAAAAAGTGTTAGTTCGATACATAGCTCAAAATCTGATGCTTTCAGAAAAAAAAGTACGTATTCTTTTTACTTTTTCATTATTTTTTCCCTGTATCTTAACAGCAAAGTGAGCTAGTAAAATTTTGTTTGTCACATCTTTTGTTTAACAAAAAAGTAGCACAGTATCGCGAAAAGGACGAGGTTTTATCTTTATTAGTAAAGGGTGTTTTTTATAGAGGTATAAAACTTTAAGTTGGCAACACTTTTTTAACTGGCGGCCATTTTGTCAGCTGTCAAGTGATTTATGTTTATTTTGGTTTCGCACTTCAACATGAATAGACTGACGCCTGAACAACGCATCCAAATTGTGCAAATTTATTTTGAGAATCGTGGTTCTGTTCGAAATACGTATCGCGCACTACGTCCATTTTACGGTCAACATAATCGTCCATTAGAGCAATTAATTCGATTAACTATGGAACGTTTTCGCACCACGTTTACTCTAAATGATAATACGCATCCACAGAGACGTCGTACAGTGCGTACAGAAGAAGTCATTGCTGCTGTAAAGCGTAGCGTAGAGGAAGACCCGAATCAGTCTATCCGCCATCGTGCACAGGAATTGGATATGTGTCCATTCACTTTATGGAAGATTTCGGACCCGTGAATTGGCCTCCAAGATCGTGCGACTTAACGCCGCTAGACTATTTTCTGTGGGGATATGTGAAGTCGCTAGTCTACGCCGATAAGCCCGAAACGATTGATCACTTGGAGGACAACATTCGCCGCGTTATTACTGATATACGGCCACAAATGTTGGAAAAAGTCATCGAAAATTGGACCTCCAGATTAGACTACGTCCGAGCCAGCCGTGGCAGTCATATGCCAGAAGTCATATTTAAATTATAATGCCAGAAGGTTATCTTCCGAATAAAGTAAATTTCATGTCAATTTAAAAAATTCATTTTTGTTTTATTCCATTTAAAAGTTCTATACATCTATAAAAAAACTCCCTTTATAATAGAAGTGTCGAAAACTGGACATTCTGTACATTATTTTATTCTAAAGAGAAGTCGCTGTCAAGTATACCTATATTTATTCCACTCGGTATTACACTAAAACGCTTCTTTCAAGGATAGTTTCCAAGTATAAACGCTGTGTACACATTATTAAAATATTTCTCTCGTTGCAAGTTTATTTAGCTTTTATGAAATGGAGCTCCGCAACACACTTCGAAAGGATAAGACAACACAGTGTTGCGTACCGTAGAAATTCCAATTTTACCCTTTTAAGTAGATCGTACACCATCATTTTTAACTTTTTCATTTTGCGTTCATTATTCTGTATTATCTTTTTAGAACAATTTTCAAAATTTCGTTTTTACAACATACTAAAATTAATATTGAATTAGGAGTGTAAATTTGAAGATCTAAATTTATATATGATAAGGGATGTTTTCTTTGTATTGTCAAAAACGAGAGTGTGAGTACAAAACGAGAGGCAAGAAGGATCGTAAGTGGCTCGCTTTACGGTGGGCTTTACATTGCTGTAAAAAAGGTTATATGAGCTAAATTGCGTGAAAAAAATGTCAAGGTTTCCATAATCGGAACAAGGAATCTTTGATGGCGAGTCGTAAAAACTGAATAAAAAGAGATTTTGATAGGGATTTGGATTTTTCGCATGGAGTCCCGTTCCTTCGGAATTTTTTTATCGACTATTTGTTTTCATCGGATAAACTATCTATATTTACGGGGCGTAACGATAGGCCTGTACTTTCGGAAAAAATCTATAAATTTAAATAATGTTCAGTCGAACATGAAACAGTTAAAAGCTACGTTTGAAAGCTGATACCTTATGAACTGTATAGTATAATATATATATATATATATATATATATATATATATATATATATATATATATATACACGTGTGGAAAATCCAAAACAGAACATCTAAAAAAAGGGAATGTAGCAGAAAGCGACGGACAACCCGTTTAGCCATGTTGAAGAAGTGAAATAAAGCATACTGTTGTATCGTAGCTTGCTGGTTGGTGGGGTCGTAACAACACAGTGAGTTGAAAGCACGAATTTAATATTAAAATTAAAAATCGGATCCAATATAGCAGACTGAATCTTTAAAATCATGAAAATAAATTCGAAAAACGTCTAATGTGGTTCAATAGCTGTTAAATATGCAGTTTAAAAACAAAATTGTATTTCCATGAATAAAATATTGCGCTTGAGTCCAAGGTGCATTTTAACAATAAATACGTGGATATCGATAATCGTTAAAAAGTTAATAGTACTTTTTCCTCTATACTTAGAACTTCTTAACAAATACCAATGCAAATAATTTGTAAGTAATATAATATTTATTGATTTACACAAATGAATAGATAATACGACTGTAATAAAAATAATAAAAAGAACTTTTTAATCATTGCCTTCTTTGTTAACAGCTCTTTTCTCATTCTCCAATACGTACGAATTGTTGTCCGAATCATTACGATGTCAAAAAACAGTGTAAGGATCCTTCGGCGCCAAAAGTTTTGGAACACATCCTCCGTATTTTTCTCGATAAGATTTTCGGGCAAAGTCTAGGCGGTGGTTTCTTATTAACTTGTCCTTTGATTTTTATGCATCTTTCGATAGTTTACCTATCGGTAATATTGCAAATGCTATGATGTCTGGTCAATGGAGTAAGTAATTTGTGGATTCCTGTTGGCATGTTGTACCAAGAATATCCTTTGAAGAATAATCTTGCTGTTTGAAGTTTGTAATCAAAAGTCTTCTCTATTGCAGTTTAATGTTCGCTTTCAATAGTTTGTAAAATGACCGGAGGATCAGTTTTCGCTTTACTCTTGTTATAATGGTTGTAGCTTGAATTACTCTGTATTTACTTGGACACAGTATCAATGTTGTTGAACTGAGATGTTGTTTGGCAGAGGTAACAACGTTGGACCGATTTCGCTTCAGCCAAAGCATTCACCTAGCCGTCATAGATAAGTTGTACTGTACTGAAGCTCCAATGTCAAACAGAAGAGCGGCGCACAAATGTAACTGGGCGCGACGCAATCATAACACTGTTGCCTTTGACCTGAGACGAAACTTTAGAAAGAAAATACTGGCCGTTCATATTACCGAGGTTTAATAGAACCGTTACTATAGCCAACCTTCTATTTTAAATTTCTTAACTACAAATTATTTTGGTCGTTTCTCTAATTCTAACCCACTAAGCCCGTCAAACTTCTTTCAGGTTAGTTCGGGACGGAAGATCGTAGGGAACGCCTACGCGCAATATTACCCCCGCTAACTTCCGTGTGACACGAAGACGAGCAGTACCTTGAAAGGAATGAAAGGGTGTATTTACTTTTCGTCTAAACTTATAACGTAATCGACGGAATTTGAAATATTTAATGACTATTTGATACATTGATTGTTTTAAATATATCAAATAGTCAAAATACAAAAAAATTAGTTTTTGCTGGGCATTGAGCGTAAAGAAAATTGATATTTTTGTTATAAAATAAACGTTTATTCTAATAAAAATACTAGTGAAACGCAACGGTAATTTCTAAGTAAATAAGCTAATAGACCACTTTAAAATTAAAAATCGTTCCCAAAAATAAACTTTTATTCTGGTAAAATATAAAAGTAACACGTTTAGTAATTATAAATAAATAAACAAATAATTAAATTCAATTTAAATCAGCAAAAATGCCTAAAAGTCTACAAGAGGTGTTCAAACAGGCCTCCACTTTGAGCGAGACAATAACCCAGTTTATTGTAAAATACGGTTCGCGTATTTGCCAAAACTTCAAGGGTTATATCCCCATTAGCCTTTTCTATCATGTACTCACAAAACACCATACGTGTTTCCTGATCTTTCGGAAAAGTTTCTTGAGTTATTCGCAATTTGTAACAGCGATATTTGTTCCGCTTTAAAATATTCCGAACTGTTCGAGCGTTCATATCAAGTTTTTCAGCAATTACGGTACTATTGCAAGGAAAATTAATTTCTGCTAAAGTACAAACGTCAGTCTCCCGATTTGCTCGTTCTTCAGTAATTTGAGGAACGGGTTGCTCCTCATTATTATCAGTGCATTTTTTACAAATTTTTAGACAACCGGTTGTCTCAAATTTTTTAATAATTTCCGAAATTCTAAATTTTCAAGGAAGAGGATGATTTTTGCACGTAAATGCGATTATTTACCAGAATAGTACCACTTAATAATCTGCTCTTTTTGTTCCGTGGAATAAACTACCATTGTAACGAAAAAATTTGGCGCACAACACGGTACTTAAACTTCGACGGCCGAAATTAAAGCAAATAACTTGGAATCCTCTTGTGCTAGGGCGTGGCGTATGTTGCCGCCCACTCTCACTGCGCCAGCATTGTATACCCCTCACTATAGGGCCAAACTGGTAATTTACACGTATGTCGATGCTTACGACTGTCTCATTCTGATTTGATGAATTATAGTATTTGCTTTACCTTACTTAAGAAAAATCCAGGTTCCGGTACATATATATATATATATATATATATATATATATATATATATATATATATATATATATATATATATATATACTGATGTCAGTTTAACTAAAATCATATAATTTATTGATAATAAAATATAACTTACACATTTTGTTTACAAATAAATAATTTGTACGATTGCAACCACATGAAAATTGCTAGTGTATTTCTATATATTTATAACAATAATAATCATAATTACGTACAAACAAATACGTTTGCAAATAATGTCCTGTTGTATATCAGTATAATTAACAGGGAAAAATTAAAACTGTATGTAAATACGTAATTTGAAACTATCAATAATGTAAAGTGTTTGATACCGGGTTGTTCATAAAGTTTATTTAACTAAATCCTTGGTTGTAAATTGTCAGGGACGTACCCTTATTCTTTTTTTCTACTACAAGTTTGTAAAAAAGATATTTTAGAATCGTAGAATAAAAACAATATGATACAATACCGCCTTCTCTGAAAAAAAAGAAGTTCTATATATATATATATATATATATATATATATATAGTGTATAGTTAAAATAATCTTGCAAGCTCTCTCTATGGAGGATCCTTTTAACACTAATGGTATATTAAATAGTAATATAAAATTTTATATAAAACTATGGCTGTACTTCATTGCAAAAGCACTAATCTCAACTTTAAAATCTCGATAATTTCCTTAAAAATGATTTTTTCGTAAAACGGCAAAATACGTATACCTTTTTTTGAATTGTGGAATAATATATTTTACAGAGAACATATTTTTAATTTTTTTGACTAATTTTACTACGTGATTTTGAATGGAATCCATCTTAAGTGACTTTAAAGAAGCTGTTATAAGTGCCTTATAGAAAAAAAGCGACAAATAGAATTAAACTAATATTTTTCTTTATAAATAAAATTAAATAATATGTAATAAAAATTAGGTTATCAATGGTGATTGTTTAATTTTTTCCGGAAAACGGGCCATAGCTCAAAATTGGTCTAAATTAGGGCTTGGTAACTACGAAAAATGGATTCAGCGTTACTGAAAAACATAAATTAAGATAAAGTTACCGAGGAGAACTTCCTCCCCCCCCCCCCCTTCCCAAGTTTCCGGACTAATTTTAACAAACTCTCAAGTCAAACATTATGACCATCAAGTGAATCCTCCTGAAATTTTACTAAGAAACTCATCTCGAATACAATCGCAGACTAGAGACCCATCTCTTTAAAAAATCTGATTGTTTTTATTACGTTTCCTACCTTTCAGTGACGTAAAGCACCTGAAAAATCCCTTTTACCAATACGAAAATAGGGAGTTACATAGAATTTTAGATTCGCACCGAACTTACTAACTTTTATTTCATCCAGGCAAACCTTCATCCCTCAGGTTTGATAAAAGGGAGAATTTGTAAATAAAAAATTCATTTTGAATGTTTGTACACAAAGTTTGCTTTGAAGGTTTTTCAATATGGAGTTTTTCTTTGTAACATTCAAAAGTAGATGTGTGGGCGAATGAAAGTGTGTTTTTTCAAAGTATTTGTGTGGATAATATTATTATTAAAAACGTACCGGAACAGTAAGTGCCAGACACGCATCACGTTAGAATTCCGTATCTGTAGATTACATTGTTAGTTTTTGTGAAATTTTCTTACTTTTACTCCATGGAAATTAAGAAGGAAGAGCTGTTTTGTTAACAAAAATGTTTTTTTTTTGCTGGAATGTGTTCATTTCGACATCCTATAAAACATATCTCGATGGGAACTCTGAAAGACCTGAGCAAAAAAAATGGCGGACCAAAAATGGTTACGATTTTCGGTTTTTTGAGTTTATCGCGAAAAGTAAAAGTTTTATGGGAAAATGTTTATATATATATATATATATATATATATATATATATATATATATATATATATATATATACAGGGGCGGATCCAGCCTCTCTCTTTGGGGAGGGCGGTGATATCACAAAAGTACAGTATGGCAAGCGAAAACAAGTTGTCAATGGGGGGGGGGGGGGAGGTGCAAGCAGCATACTCATTCCTAATATAAAAGGCAGAATGGGTTCAATTTTCCTGAACTCAAAGCTTTTGGGAGGGGGGGGGGCGATCGCAAGCATACAGACTCCTATATTCTATTCAAGAACTAGAGAGAGTAATAAAACTGTTACCGAAACCTCTAACGTACCTGCTCCAGTGCCGCAGGTAACTGAGAACTGCCGTAAATCTAATTATATTTCATTATATTTAAATATATTTTATAAATTTACTGCAACATAGAATTTCTGATAGTTTAATTTAATTTCTGTCAGCGAGCAAAGTACAACTTCCAGTTTTTTCTTAGTGATTTATCTTGTTTACGCTTGTTTTTATATATTATTTGAGATTAGTGAGATACCCAAAAGATATGGCTTTCACCTCTATATTTATTCCAAAATCGTTAAACCAGGGTATTTTTTCCTCGACGAAAAACTTATAACGATGAATATTTATGATGCCGTAAGATATCAATATCTAGATAATAATGTTAAAAGCTCTGTTGAGATATGTTCCAACATGACAGGAGTTGGAAAATCTACTATGTACCGAATACTGAAGGAGAAAAAACGACTGAAATTGTTAGTACTCCCAAGCCACATTCGATCACAAGCAAACGAAAAACCTCGTTGGAAGAAGAGATGAAAACTGCAATTAAAGGGGTTGTATATACATTATGAGAAGCAGATCCCAACCATCTACAAAATTCTAACTAAAATCATTGAAGATCGCGATTTACCTGAAATTAAAAGAACTGATCTCTGGAAATTGCTCAGAGAACTTAATTTTTGCTGGGAAAAAACCAGATAGGAAATCTGTTCTTATAAATCGTCCGGAAACTGTCCGTTGGAGACGTAAATATCTCTCTCAAGTAAAAGGTAGAGTTGCTAACTCTTTTGAAAGATTTTTTGAATAAAGTTACTGCGGAAAATTGGGAAAATCCATATAATAAAAGAATAAAACAAAATGTGAGAACTCGATCTCATAATCGGTGGGATAGAGGAACTAATTATAATTAATTTTAGCGAAGATACTTTCACTGACTTTAATTAGGAATTAGATACGTAATGTTTACTAGTGAAAACACAATTTATTATTTAAATTTTTGTTTTTGTTGTATTTTATTGTTTATGTGTTTTTTTATTTTTTTATATATTTTTATTGTTTTTTTTTTAATGTTTTTAATTAATAATAAAATGACCGATAGCCCCAAAAATATTTTATTATTATATGGACGAATTTATTTTTTTATATATGTTTAACTTTTTGTATTTTTGACAATGGATATTATGTAAGTATTTAAATTAAAACTTAGAATTTTTTGAGAGAATAATCCTACGTTTTAGTCTATTATTATAGACCGGTATTTTTGATTATAAAATTTCTAACCCATTCCTATGAAAAATATATGTGTCTAACAAATTTTGCTAAAAACACCGGACTAAAGAATACAGGTAGTTTGCGAAGAGAAAAAAGGTAAAAAATGATTTATTACTCTTTCTAGTTCTTGAATAAACTATCGTATAAGAGGAAAAATCGGGTCCATTTTCCTAAACTAAAAGCTCTTGGGGGGGGGGGGGCGATCGCCCCCACCGCCCCAAAAGAGAGGCACTTATTTTGATTGGAGAATCCAAAAATGCAATAATATATAGGGGATTCTATTTAAAATACTTTCAGGGCTTTTGGGACACCCTGTATAATATGAAAATAATTTTAAAAAGTAACTATATTATTAACCATATTTTCCAAAAGTGAATCCCTTTGAAAGCCTCTACAACACAATGTTTAAAAAAGCTGATTTTCATTATGATCTAATGTTTTTTATTTAACATGAACTTGAGTAATCTTACTGGTTATTTTATTTCTACTGTGCTACTGTGACATCACTTTTCAATAAGCATGTAAATTCATAAAAATAAAACACCCTCCTGAACACGTAAACTAAGAAATTATTGAAATAAAACGAGTTCCTTTAGTGAAACGAGAACAGCACAACTTTGCAAAATAGTTTTCGAGGTTATAGATGTTTTAAGAAGGTTTGTCTCACAAGCGGAATTTAACCGACCCTATTTATGTTTACTAGAATGAGAACATTGCCAAAATTGTGCTTTAAACAGACTTTGTAAGCTAAAATTAGAATTTGGGGAGAAGTAATATGCAAACAAAAGTTGTTGCTGGCTTGGTAGAAAGTGTTTTTGTATTGCGTAGCTAAATTGATAAACGGAGTCGATGTTTTGTGTAGTAAAAGTTGGTTATGAATCCAATTCAGTCCAATAGATAATTTACTATGGTAAAAGAAAACCGTTAAACCAAGCAGCTCCAAGATTCCACGTCTCTACGGACTGCCTAAAATAAATAAAGAAAATGTACCTCTAAGTCTAATAGTAGCACGCACTTGAGATATAAAACTGGACTGCTCGTGTTCCATATCTCCCTTATAAAAAAAATGACTCCACCGTGCTCCGTGCCATTAGGCGCAAATAATTGCTTTGGCAACAATGAATTCCCTAAGTTTTTATTATATTGGTGAAAGTGTATTTTTGACTTTGACTGAATACTTTTCATTTTGACAAAAATGTATTTTTTATTTTACTGTTTTATGAATTTTTTCACATTTTATGTAACGTTTTACTGAAAATTTCAAACAGGAATGTGAACTTTAAGGTTTTTTTTGTATTTTGAAAAATGTGATTCTTCATCGTAAGACGTGCAAATACGTCATCGGGTAAATTGGAATTTATTTAATTGGTAAGTTATAAAGCATTCAATAATAATTATATAAAATTTTACCTTAGAATCAAACTGTAAATCTAAGCGTAACAAGTTTAATCTTGTGGATATGATAATTATTAAATGCTGCCAATATTTTAGTTTTCTAAGAGAAAAGAATCTTCAAATTCAAGAGCTGAAGCAAATTGGTCATGATCATAATTCTTTTATACACCAGATAAGTAACTCTGTTCAAAGCAATTTTCGGGAAATTGTTTTCTACAAGAAGATGAGCAAAAAGTTTGTGTTGTGTTTCTTACAAATAAACTGCCTGAAAAAAACTACGAAGCACTGTTTGATGTAAACATCTTGAAGCAACTAAACTTGGACTTAATAACATACACTGGCTCTACAAAAAAGTCCTGAATTAGGTGTGCATTATGTATATAGATATATATATATATATATATATATATATATATATATATATATATATATATATATATATATATATATATATATATATATATATACAGGGTGATTCAAAAATCGATCACGAAACTTAAGGGGGTGATTCTACTTGACAAAATAAGGGTAGAGCTTCATATAATTTTTTTTCAAAATGTCATTCGTTTTCGAGTTACAAGCCGTCCAAGTTCAAGTTTTTATTTTTTGTTTTTTGAATTACTCGCTTACAGGAAAACCGATTTGACTAATATTTGAAAGATAGGCTAAGTCTTCTGCGCTTCATCATTTTAGTAACAATTCACATTGATTGTTTGCCGCTAGAGGGCACTTTACCTACATTGAAAATTGTTTTTTTGTCATAATTTTTTTGTGTTGACAGCTACAGTAGTTTTTGGCATAATTTCTGAAAGACTGATGCCAGGCCTTTAAAAAAGGTGCTCTTTATTAACATCGCTAAACCCAACGGTTTAGACGTAAATCACCCTTAAAAATTAAGTGGTAAATTTACTTTTCTCATTTCATTACCACCAGCTACCAGGTAAATAGCTATCAAAGTATACTAGAGCTGTCAGTTTAACATCAAATAAATTCGCTTTTTAAACTATTTAATTTATAATCTTAAAATAACTAATAATGGCTAATCAGAAAATATTCATATTATGGATTATTGCGATATACATTTAATTGATAAAAATTAATGAAACAGTACTAAACAAACTAAAAAAGATTCTCAAAATGTCCCCCATTTTCTTCAATACATTTCCCAACACTCTTCAAAAAATGTCGCCTAACTCGATGAAAAATTTCTGGTGTTTCTTTAATAATTTGGCACTTTTCGAATATCCTGAAGCGAAGATCCTCGACATTGATTACTGGAATATCGTACACCAATTGTTTCAAATGACCCCAAAAGAAAAAATCCATAGGATTAAGCTCTGGTGACCTCGCTGCCCATGCCAATGGTACACTTCGTCCTATCCATCGCTCAGGATACGTTGCATTCAAATACTGTCGGACACGTATACTAAAGTGGGGCGGAGCTCCGTCTTGGAGGATCCACATGTTGGCCCTTACTTCCAATGGCACATCTTCCAGATACAATGGGAGACGATTTTGGATAAAATCTAAGTATACGTCACCAGTTAATGGGCCATCAAAGAAATGAGGACCAATAAGGTAATCTCCTATTATCCCTGCCCACACATTTAGTGAAAATCTACGCTGATGTTTCGTTTCTACCACATTGTTTGGGTTCTCGTAAGCATATGTGTGGATGTTGTGTAGATTTGTTATGCCATCACGAGTGAAACCAGCTTCGTCAGTGAATAATATGACGCCAATTAATCGATTATCGTGTTCATACTTAGCTAGGATCTGATTGCACATTTCCAACCGTCTCGGCCGATCATCGTCATAAAGAGCCTGCACCTTTTTTGAATGAAACGGGTAGAGTTGTTCTTCTCTTAGTATCCTCCATGAACTAGCCTGACAGAGCCGCACTTCATTCCCAATTTTTCTAGTACTAATACCTGGATTATCTTCAATAATTTCAAGCACTCTTTCTTCTTGTTGCACGTTTCTAGCAGTTCTAGGTCTTCCCCTATTTCCATTATAACTTTTAAAGGAACCACATTCCGCAAGCCTCCTGTGCACACTGGAAAATGTTTGAGCATGAGGGATATTTCTTTCCGGATAACTCTCCATATAATATCTTCTTGCCAACTCTGCATTACCATTTGCTTTTCCATAACAAAAATGGATATCACAATATTCGATATTTGAATATTGGTGATTAGCCATTATTAGTTATTTTAAGATTATAAATTAAATAGTTTAAAAAGCGAATTTATTTGATGTTAAACTGACAGCTCTAGTATACTTTGATAGCTATTTACCTAGTAGCTGGTGGTAATGAAATGAGAAAAGTAAATTTACCACTTAATTTTTAAGGGTGATTTACGTCTAAACCGTTGGGTTTAGCGATGTAAATAAAGAGCACCTTTTTTAAAGGCCTGGCATCAGTCTTTCAGAAATTATGCCAAAAACTACTGTAGCTGTCAACACTAAAAAATTATGACAAAAAAACAATTTTCAATGTAGGTAAAGTGCCCTCTAGCGGGAAACAATCAATGTGAATTGTTACTAAAATGATGAAGCGCAGAAGACTTAGCCTATCTTTCAAATATTAGTCAAATCGGTTTTCCTGTAAGCGAGTAATTCAAAAAACAAAAAATAAAAACTTGAACTTGGACGGCTTGTAACTCGAAAACGAATGACATTTTGAAAAAAAATTATATGAAGCTCTACCCTTATTTTGTCAAGTAGAATCACCCCCTTAAGTTTCGTGATCGATTTTTGAATCACCCTGTATATATATATATATATATATATATATATATATATATATATATATATATATATATATATATATATATATATATATTTAGATCAAAAATGATTGTATTAATGTAAGAATTCTCTTGTATTTACAAGCTTATTTATATTTAAAGTGTCTTAATAAATATTGTTTTGTTTACAATTAAATATAAACTGCTTTAACACTATCCCTTTTAGAGTAATTTTTTTTATAAAAATGGTTTAGTACATAATGTTACTTTACTTCATTTAAATTAAAGCTCCGTTTTTATGAAGGAAATGTCAACATTATTATGAATGTTGTTAACCCTATATAAATACCTAACATATCAGTTCCCTAAAAGCATCGAGGAGAAAATAATTTTAACAAAGACCTAATCGAAGCTATTTTTAAATATTGAAACTATCTTACTTTGCAATAGATTATGTGGACATTTCGATACCTTACATTAAACAATATACTATATTAATTCATGATATAAAATTTTTAAAAATAAATGCCTTAATACTTTTTTTCGTTAACTTCTTATACTCTACGTCCGAATAAGGATGTTTCTAAAAGAGATATTTCAAAAAAAAAATTAGTCTCGATTTATTTTGGCGCATATTTCACATTTTAGCTATTTTGCTAAATAACGGTTTTATTGTAAAAAATAAAATATATAAACAATCATAGAAAAAGCATTTTCATTTATTTATTAAGAACTGACATTTCATGCTTGTTATCTAAAAATAATAAAATTTTTACATATTTACGCTGTTCCAAAGAAGTTAAAAAATTTGCTTTATTGCAGTTGCTTTAAACAGAAAAATTATAATTTTGAGAAAACTAAAAGTAGAAATTAAAGTTAATTATTGTTTTACAGAAACAATTATCCTGGGCTGCGATTCTATAAGAGTAAAGGGAAAGAGAATGTCATAATAAGGATCTTCTATCTTTGTTCGGTCTATATTAACACATAAGTATATCACTGTCCTAAAAAAGATAAGGAAAGAGAATGTCAAAAAATATGCTTACAGAATCGAAGCTCTGGTCTTTTTTATTGAATATACTCGATTAACCTGTCAAGTAAAACAAGGAAGAGCGATTTATTGTTTAAGATATAGTATAGAAAGATATAGTTATTGTCTAAATCTGTTAGTTAGAATAATAGAATTGATATTCATACACAACACATTCACGCCAATGGAAGAAACTAGCAGGGAATTCAATGTTGCCATACAAAATTTTTGCACCGAATGGCGACCAATAAGGGGGGTCAAAAATTATTTTCATGAGCAGTCCAGTTCGTGAATAGTAGATGCAACAGACTCAGTTTTTTATATGCTTATAGGAAAAACTGATTTCTTTTTTTCTCCAAATACGTCTATTTATTCTTGTTAATAAATTTAAATGTTTTGAGAAATTTGTTTTGTTTAATTTTATAAAAACCTGAAGAGCAGGTTTTCCTGAACTTCTAAATTTTAATATTGGTAAACTCTAAAGAATCTGTAGTTGCTTAGTACTAAAACTGCAAGAGCCAAGAGCAACAACCAGATGTCTAGGGTGTCTTTGTCACTGTGATATTTATTTATAGGTTTTTAGAATCTCTCTCTTCTCTCTTTGTCAACCTCTGTCCATCCACTCCTGGATGTAGGTCTCTCTCAATTGTTTCCATCTTTCTCTATTCTTCGCCAATCTCATCCACTGTTTGCCCGCCACTGTCCTTATGTCGTCTACCCATCTTTTTTGAGGTCTTCCCGTGCTTCTTGTTGTCTCCCTCGGTCTCCATTCCAGGCTTCTTCGTGTTCATCTGTTGTCCTCATATCGGGCTATGTGACCAGCCCATAGTCACTTCATCTTTGTAACCTCCTTCACGATGTATCTGACTTTCGTTCTGCGTCTTATCTCGGTGTTTCTAATCCTGTCTCTTAATGATATTCCAAGCATGTTTCTTTCCATCGCTCTTTGGACTGTTTCTAATTTTTTACCGGACTTTTTGGTGAGGGACATGGTCTCTAATCCATACGTACACACCGGTAATATGCATGTGTCGTATACTTTTCTTTTTAAATTTATGGGAATTGAATTATTTTTCAGGATGTATGCAAGTTTACCGAAAGCGGCCCATGTCAGCTGTGTTCTTCTTTTTATTTCGGCATCCTGGTTTGATTTTGTTCTATTTTTTCTGTCGCCAATTTTCAGCATCTCTGTGTAATTTTGTCTTCTCCTGCACACTTATTGTTCTTTAATTTATTTAGTGCCATTCTTATCTCTGAGTTTGTTACTTCTGGAATTTCCTCTGAGCCTATGTTGAGTATGGTTCTTTTTGTTCGTTGTTGCTCTTGTTGTGCGTGTGGTGAGTATAGCTTGGTGTAGAATTCTTCTATGGCTCTGCTTATTTCCTTTTCGTCCTGGACGATCACGTTTTTCGCGTTTTTTATTTTTATTATTCTTGTTTTGCCTCTTGACTTTTTTGTTTTTAGTACTTTCATGTTGCAGTTTTCACTTATTGTGTCTTTTATTAGTTTATTGGTGTAGTTTCTATTATCTTTTCTAATTTTTTTTTCACTTTCTGTTGTTCAATCTGTCCTTTCTCGTCTTTCTTTGAGAAGTCTCAAGGTATTTGGTTGTAGTTTGGAGGTCTTTGTTATTTTTGATTTTGAGTAGACTTTTTTAACCGATGTGTTTATGGTTTCTTTTATTTTCGTGACCAGTTCGTTTATTTGCATTTGCTTTATTGTCTCTATTGGTGTTAGTCTTTTTTCTAATTCATTTTGATAGTTGATTTGTACTTGTGTCAGGGTTTCCGTGGTTGGTTGCGTTCTGTTCTCATGTGTATCTTGATCTTCGCTCGTACTAATCTGTGGTCGCTTACGGTATAAAACTTATTCAGTGTTGTCACGTCGGTTTTTAGAATAGCTACTAACAAATATGGGACAGCAGTAAATTGTGGGCGAAACCGCCATATGCTACCAAAATAATTCGTTCGTAGGAGTTCAAATGCTCTCACATCTTGGCCTTGTTTACTAATACAATCCAGCTCCTGTTCTCGACAAAAACAATTTTTTTTCAATACATTTATTCCAACACAAAATATCGAAATACGTTTGGAAACTTTTAATATAATATATTTTGAGTACAAAAAGCGAAACTTATACATATATCTCCTTATATTAAACTTTTTGACATATATTCGAATAAGTTTCTTCAAATTGTCAACAATAGAAAAAAATATTTATTTCTTTTTTGTACTTTCTATATTTTTCATATCAAATGAAAAGCAAGGAAAATATACTACGTCAAAATTTAAAAACCTTTTAGATATAGTTAAAGTAAGTTTTCTGTTTACAAGATTGTTTTGCGCATCGAAAAATGAATACATTGGGATACCTTAAATGTTTTTAATTGCCATTAGATATATACACAGATGTTACTTGTGTAAATGGTGTAAATTGAGAGGTTGTTTCTTGTGCAGAAAAGGTGCTACGTTGGTATTTTCTCGAGAAAACCTCACAATTAAGAGAGAAAAAATTCAATGATATAATATTAACAAATTAAAAATACTATAGCAAAATTAGTTCAGTTGAGAGTTAGAAGACGCGCCAGCCTAAACCCTATGCCGGAAAGTAGAGGTAGGTTATTCATGGCGCCACTGCATCGGTAGCTAGGCTCAATGCAGAAACCTTTCGTGACGTCGTAAGGAAGTAGCTTTCAGTTTCACTTCGATAGAAACGTAAATACAAAAAAAATAGTAAATGTAGTTTAAAACCGTACTTTGTAGTATAAGAATGTACGAAAAATTTAGGAAGATAAAATAATTGAGCTAAGAAAAAACTGATAAGGAAGTTGAACTACGGTTATTTGGAGTACAATAAGAAAGCAACTAATAGACAATGGTATGTTTTATTTGAAGAATCCATGGGAGATACTTAACGAAAAAGGTATTGTGTTTACCCGTAATGGGAATATTTGCAAAAAAGTGTAAAATTAATCGAACTAGCTGAAGTAAACTCAAGATGAAATCTGAACCGTGACAAAGGGTGGTTTCTTGAGAAAATTGGCTTCAAGGGGTATATTGATGAACTAGTTATAATGATTGTGAGAAAGCAAGTCAAAATATTATGGAAACTTCTGCGAAAAACGTATAATTTGTAAGTCGTCAGTCGTACAGCCCAGATTTAGCATTCAATAATTTTTTCTTGTTGCCATACATGCAGAAAAAAACTTCATATTTAGCGATTTTTACATCAGAAGTGAAAAGTATTGTTTCTTTATAATATTTTAAATCAAAATGACATTCCAAATTATTGTGAATTTGAGCTGATTCGCTTAGGAAATCACTAAAATTTCAACTCTAAAATAGAATTTATTTTTAAATTGTTTTTATTACTATATATTCATCCGCCGTAAATAAAATTTCATATAAAATAACACTGGTAGTTAAAAATACATATTTTAAAAACGGAAAAATAAATTTTGGGGAATTTAAAACGTATAATTTCGATTTAGTATCGGACGCAGGTGTAAAATTCACCTGGACGTAGATATCTATAATAAATATTAAAATTTCACATTAAATATGTTTAAATAACAACTGATATTTAATGATATAATACCAATTTATATTGTCAAAGTTCGCTAACAGATCTTAAAGGCTGTGTGTAAATCAATTTAGAAAATGAGTCGTTCACCGAGGTTTCTGCACCAGGGTATCATCACCTGCCCAACAACAATATATACCGATTTTGCGATAAAATAGCTGAGAGAGCGACATGCTACTCTACCTAGAGCCAATGTGATACTGCAGCTCATTTGGCGCACACTTCGTGAAGAAAAATCTTCCAGCGGCTCATTTGGCGCACACCAGTTTTACTTGTGATAGAAAGGCTAGAGATGTTATATGGATATCAGAATTTCTATCAGCGATAAAGACATAAAGATAAGAAGGTGAGAATAGATTACATATCATAAAAAAGCCTTAATTCAGCAATTAGGAGTATTTTTTTTTGTTAGGGACAAATACCAACTTGATGACAAATTTTAGCGACCTCAAATATACATAGATACGGTAATTTAGTTCATAAAATACTGACTTTATGCCCTGAAATTATTTAAGCAAAAGGTGATCATTTTTAAGAAAATCGGTGAAAGTAACATTTTGATATCTTTGATGTTCGAAATGAATTTGATTCTTATAAAATAAATTAATGATTATTATATATATATATATATATATATATATATATATATATATATATATATATTAGAAGATCTTGGACCTATTATGAGACATTTTGAAAAATTCAACTTATTTAACAAGTACAAGGAAAGTTTGTACGAAAACGCGAACCAGCCAAGACAAAAAAATGTCTGGCAAATGATGTAAACAAAGACGAAATTTCAAGAATATATTTATAAAACTCACATTATGTACACGAATAAAATAACAACTTTCCAATAATTATTTTTTTAAGCTGTGACCATCAGTTAGCTGAATTCACAATGCCATGCTCCATTGTTTAAAAGTCTTTTCATTTGAGGAATCCTGTGTGTTTTCACTTCCTGTGAAGAAACGTGGCCCCACCAAAGTTCTTAATATGTTTTTTGATCCCCTGAATACAAATATCGAGGGTATCACGTTCAAAGCTTTATATCGTATGACAGAAAATATATCAAAAGTATTAAAATAAAAAAAAATGAAACAGCACACCAACACATGGAAAAATAGTTATTATAATTGAACTTCCTTCTATTACCTATTTAAAGCCGAGTCCACTATGGCTAATTCAATTAATTTAACCTTACTTTTTTGTAAATACTGTCGTTATTTCGGAGGGATTCTTTGAAGAAAAGCAGTTCATAAAGTACAGTTTCAATTAATTTTATTTTTCAAGTTGATCATTATTTTGTCTTGTCTTGATATTTCACCACACTGTGCTTAGGTGTTTTCTTATCGATGTTGAACTTACTGCTATCTTTTTTTATTTCAGATAAATCTTGTTTCTTTTCCCTGCTATTTATATTTACATTTGAATGGAATTGTATGTATATTGGGTTGCAGAAAATTCCTATTAGTGTCAATAACTACTGGTATACTTATTAGATTTATTTTGGTCTTGAGTGGAGTTAACTAACAAATGCATTTCAGCCGACTGTTGTTGCCCAGTGTCATTCTTTCTGAGCTGTCATTTCTTTCACAGGTGGCAACTGAACGCGCCTAACGGAAGTCGATTAAATGGAGGCCATTTTGCTTTGATATTTAACTTTTTCTTGGTTTTGATTCTGTCGAAGCAGCTGCAGCCTTCCATCTTAATTTTTATTTGCCAAATTCTTGGGATTCTGAGATGGAAAGTCGTAAATTATTCTGGTAATTTTGTTGAGTTTTGGAGTACCGTATCTTTTACCTGGTTGGCAGTTATGGTTTTTTTGCCGGGATAAACTTGGAGACAGGGATTTTGGGCAGTTTGCACGTGTCAATGGAGGAATTAGTGTAGACTCCAAAAACATCGGAGTTCTCGTGCAAAGTTGTTAACTGCCATCCTTTCTACCGGGCAATATTATTAACTGTGATCCTCCCTATCGGATAGAACATTACATTTGCTCACCTTACAAGAAACACGAAAATATACATAGAAAACTTTGGTTGTGCCATGTTTCTTTATGGGCTATGAAAACCAACTGTTCTCCTGAACTATTTATAAAAGCGAGTTCGATTTCGAGTGATATTTAAATGCGTAAATTCTATAAAATTTCATTTTTGTTTTTGAGGTAATGCAAACCCAATAAATCCCCTAATTTTGTCAAGCAGTATATCTCGGTAATTCTAACTAAAGCTCATAACGCAGAGCTAAAATATTACAACTCTACATTGTTTGCTTGGCAATCTTTTAATTGCTGTTCTGCTCGTTTTGGTTTCCGTTGATTATTCTGCATAGAGTAACACAATTTTTCTAAACAATAGGTTTATTAATAAATGTTGCGCTTTGTGGGGCAAATTTTCATTACAACAAAAAACAGTTTTCACACATTTACTATATGCAGTTTCTATTGTCCACCGTTTGCTATACTATGTCTTCAAATTGTTTGCCAACTCATCAAAATGTGACAAAGGACGTAACAACTAGTAAAGCTGTGTGTATGGTCCGTTTATGACTGTCGTGTAGACATGGGAAATTTTCCATGGTTAGTTATCGATACCTGTATTTTTAGGATGTTTTAAAAGCCAATTCATTCCTGCTGTAAAACAATGCTCTATCTAATTTATTACATCGAGTCGAGGGAAACATTTTCCTTTGTTTTGAATCCCTCTGAAAGTTATTTTAGCTAATAAAGGGTCTAGCCGATTAAGAGGGTCTAAACTGCCCCCTCGGTAATAAAAAAATGAAAAACACCCAGTTACTCTATATCAAAAAGTGCCCACACAAAAAAAAATTGAGCCACTTTTATTGTCACATAATCTCAAAAAAAAATAATAAAACGTAAATAAATTGTTCCAGAACTTTGTCGAAAATTCAGTTCCAAACTTCTTTTTTGATGATAAATTCGATGGTGAAGCCACTTTATCGTCATCTTCTAGTTTCTAAATAGAATAGTCTAAAACAGATCGAAAATTCGGTACTCAGCTGCTTTCTTTATGACAAACTAGCGACCCGCCCCGCCTTCGCACGGGTGCAATGCTGATACTAAATACACTACAGAAAAACTGTGACTATTTATCTTATTTTTACAACAATTATTACATCGGCCTCCGACGCGCTATTTATAGGCACGCTGCCGCCGCCCCGGTCGGCCAGTACCGCCGCAAGCGCTACTTCCCGCAATTTTAAATCTGTAATATCTTCGAAAATATTCATTTAAATCTTGTGCTGTAAAGGACCATATAGATCTATATTAAATCAACAATGTATTTAAGCTATTTAATTGGATAAGGATTAATGCTGTATTGGTTAAAATCGCTTCAAAATTTGCCATTATTTGTCGTAAAAAGTAAATGACAAAAAAATGTTATTGTGGAATATCCATGAGAGATAGACATATACCATCGCGGAGTTTTCTGTAGACCTTTTCAATGTGTACAAATAATTACTACATTATTTTGATAAATCTCGTAGGGTTCAGCCTGCGTTTGCAATGTAAGCGGAAAAAAATATGATAATTAACGACATCACATTAGAAACCTCAAAAATAACAGTATTTCTCCACTATTTAATGGATGTTATTATACACATAAACCTTCCTCTTAAATCACTCTATCTATTGAAAAAAACCGCATCAAAATCCGGTGCGTAGTTTTAAAGATTTAAGCATACAAAGGGACATAGGGACAGAGAAAGCGACTTTGTTTTATACTATGTAGTGATAGTGATTAGATGGTGAAGTCAGTTTTTCACTATATCTTTTAGTGTTCAAATGGAATGTTCCAGAAATATGTTGAAAATTCGATTCTATGCTTGTTTCTTGAGGACATATTTGATGGTGTAGACAGTTTTTCGAAATATTCTCTAGTTTTCAAGTAAATGTTTTTGATTATAAATTCTATGGTAAAGTCAGTTTTTCGCTACCCCTTCTAGTTGCCAAATGGAATGTGGTAGAACTTCGTCGAAAATTCGGTTCTAGGCTTCGTTCTTGATGACAAATTTGATGGCAAAGTCAGTTTTTCGCTATCTTTTGATTCAAAACAGAATGTTCAAGAACTTTATCTAAAATTAGATTTATCATCATACTTCATAACAAATCCGATAGTTAAGCCTGTTTTTCTTTATCTCTTCTGGTTTACAAATATAATTTTCAGGAAATTAGGTGATAATCCTTACGTCTGACACCAGTTCTTACGATTTTTTAAATGGAACACCCTCTATAATATCATCTAATTTGAGGTTTTAAAACTTTGTCGAAGCTGGACATGCACCCATAAATTCAAAATCTAATGTTTGATTGTTTTTCTCTTACCTTTGTAAAAATTCTTTAGAAATACTACGATTACATCCTCACGAAATTTATCAAATAAATGAGTTAGGTGAGTAATCCATTTATAACCAGTAAACCTGTACATTAGATACGCCAAACTAATGTTAATGAATAGCATATGATAATCCTGAGTGTTCGGTGACAAAATCACAGTCTCACTTTGTATTTAAATTGTCCATTTTAACCTTAAATCAACTGCTATTCAAAATATCGTTGCAATTCACCATAACCCAGAACGACTTGCAAATTTTCGACCGATAAAATCCCGGGTGTTTCGTACTGACATCGGCGGTGGACTCATCAGTTAGTTCCACAGACACTATTTGACATACTTCCTATACCTTAATTTCTGATATTTGAATCTTCTTGGTGTCGGAAACTACCGGTGAGATGTTCCTCAGATGACTGCTTCTACATCACTATTACAATATTATCCAAAAATATGTTATATTTATTCCTTGACTTTAATAAAAAATAAAAGTTTGGCAATAGCGCCGGACGTAATAATGTACAAAAAATGTACAATATACATTAGTGTGGAGCTGATATTGTTTTGAATTTGAAAGGAGTAAAAAACCATATAAAAAAAGAAGAAACCTCCAATTTGAAGACGATTACCAGGTAGAGAATTAAATTCTCTACCTGCATATACGGCTTAAATTTGTCTAACAACACTTCTTCCAATGGTTGCAATAAGATATATATATATATATATATATATATATATATATATATATATATATATATACATATATATATATATATATATATATATATATATATATATATATATATATATATATATATATATATATATATTATATATGAAGTAAATTGCGATTAGTAAATGCAAACTTCGTTCCAATCATATCCTTTTCGTGTTAGAGGTTGCACAGATTGAATAAGTTGCTATAAAACACAATCCATCCCATTCCACCTCCCCGCCACAGTGATACGGCAGAGGTACATGTTTCGTCTCTGCTAGACTCATCAGGGTACCGACATGCACCTGTCTGTGCAAAGGACACATCGGAAAGAAGCATGCAACACTGAACGCGGCTTCGCCGACCTCCAGCCGGATGGCGTATGCATGTTTATGGGGCTTTCACGGATTCTTCCGTGTGAGATGCAATAGCACTGGATATATCCACATTATGCCATTGTAGTGCTGAAATCACTTTCAGCAAACGTACAACTATATGCAACTCCGTGTATAAATGAAGTAAATTGCGATCAGTAAATGCAAACATCGTTCCAATCATATTCTTTTCGTGTTAGAGGTTGCACAGTTTGAATAAATTGCGATAAAACACAATCCATCCCATTCCACCATCATCGAGATGATGACCCACCTGTACCACCATACCGAGGAGAAAGTCAAAACTTACCCTCCCCGCCACAGTGATACGGCAGAGGTTCATGTTTCGTCTCTACTAGACTCATCAGGGTACCTGTCTGTGCAAAGGACAGATCGGAAGGAAGCATACAACACTGAACGCGGCTTCGCCGACCTCCCGCCGGATGGCGTATGCATGTTTATGTGGTTTATGTGACTTTCACATATATTATATATATACATACATAGTTTTAAGACAATTGAGGATAAATAAGAAAATTCCATGCTTCAAAATTCGATAAAAATGCAAAAAATGCTAATAAATGCCGTTCTTTGCGATTTTTACTATGTTTCACCACTTTTAAAAACCTGAAAAAACTCATGGGCATAGTTTGGCATCTAAAAAACATTGTCTTTCGACCCTGCCATTGTCCTAGTTTTAATTTTATTGAATTTAAACATTTTCGAACACCCATAAAAATTTGAATATCGCTCCAAAAATTTTTGTAAAATATACCTTTTGTAGACAATAAAAAAACCTACAAAACGAAAAAAGAAAGAACTTTCTACGATGATTAGAATCGAAGATATCGTCAAAAAACGAAAAAATACGTTTTATTTTTTTGAGGTTATGTGACGATAACAGTGGCTAAAATTTTTTTGTGTGGGTACTTTTTGATGTAGAACAACCGCGGGGGCAGCTTTGACCCTTTATATTCCAAAATACGATTATTTCAATTTGCCAAGTTACAACAAAATTCTACGCAGATATTATTACTGTGACATAAAAAATAAGCTGTAGTTGTTATTAATATCGATACACGCCCATTCCTACTCGGTTTCCTATTACTACCCGCATATGTACACACTATATGAACACTATTTTGGGTGGAAGTGAATTACATGTCAATAGAACATTGTAAATACAGCTCGCACAATTACTTGTAGCTCGGTTTAAACGAAGATTAAGCCTGGTCTTTATCGTAGGCAATATTCAGTGGTAGTTAGTGAATTTTAGTCGATGTTATTTTAGTTTTTCGTTACATAAAGCATAAATATTGCAGGGAAATCGTTATTAGGGCTAATTTATTAATATTTTCATCAACATTTAAGTTATTAATGACCAGCTTTGCTTCTCGCGAGTTTTTATCTTGTATCAGAATACTTAATAAACACATATTAATTGTTTTTTCTACTAATATGTCGAAGCGAGAAGCAGTAGCTATTCTGAAAAAAACTACTGTAAATATTTTCATTAATTTATGTGTATTTTCCCCTTATTAGCTTTCAAATCCATTATTTCGATACCAATCAATAAATAAGGAAAATTAGTAACACAAATGCTCAATAATCGAAAATTGATCTCCTTTTTCTTAAGATTATAGATTACCAACGAGGGCTGTACAACCAACAGTACGGGGTATCTCATTTTTGGCTCCTTTATGGTGTATTGGAGTTATTATCAAAGATATAATGTTGCGGTTTTCACAAGGTTAGAATTCGATATTTTCAATAATTTGCTTTATTTGTAACAGTAAACCATAGCCAATTTATAAGAAACAAAGGCAAAATTTTTACGATAATAATTATACCAAACATTAGACACTTTAAAAATTAATTTTAATATTTTTCAAACTTTTAATTCACCGGCACAAAAAAAAAATGTGGTCTGATCTCGGTACCCCACTATAGTATTTTCATGTATTTGACTCGCCTCGGATACGGTGTTCGTTTGATCCCATCACTCACAGTTTTTCCGCAAATGATGAAAAGTAGCTGAAAGAGCGGAAAATTCGGAAGGTAACACTTGATTCATTAAATGCTTCTCTCTCTCTCTCTCTCTCTCTCTCTCTCTCTCTCTCTTTCTCTAGCATTACAACCCGGGGAGGTCTTTGCTGACTTTACAATCTGCCTCCACTTCCTGCGATCCATCATCAGTTCCTACGCGCGTTCGATGTTTAGGGTTTGTAAGTCTGCTGTAACGTTATTTCTCCACCTCATCCTTGGTGTTCCTAGCGGCCGCTTTCCTTCTGGGTTCTCTTCCCATACCAACTTGACGATACGTTGATCTTGTCTCATAACATGGCCGGCCCATCTTAATCTTTCTGCTTTTATTATTTTCACTGTATCTGGCTGGTTGTATAGTTCCTCCAATTCCTTGTTTGTTCTCGTTCTATATTGCTGTGTGGTGTTGTCCCTGACCGGTCCGTATATCCCTCTAAGCATTCTTCTTTCTGCGATTTTCAGTCTATTCTCATTTTGTTTTGCCAACGTCCATGTTTCACATGCATATGTCATTACCGGTCTTATAACTACTTGATATATTCTTATTTTCGTGCAGCGGGATATATTTTTCGATTTCATTATCTTTTGCATCCCATACCAGCAGCGGTTGCCTCCTTGTATTCTGTTGTTAATCTCTTGTGTAATGTTGTTATCAGAGGTGATCGTAGCTCCCAAATATTTAAACAGATGGACCCTTTCAAAATTGTAGTGGTCCATATTCTGTCCTATTCTGTCTCGCCGTTCCGTTCTTGTTGTAGCCATATATTTTGTTTTTTCTTCGTTGATTTGTAGGCCAACTTTCCTTGCGGCATTTTCCAGTGTGAAGAACTCTTCCTTGATACTAATAGTTGTATTACCTACAATATCGATATCATCAGCTAACGCCAATATGATGCGCGGACCTTGATTTCTAAAGAGGAGCGTTTTTGTGTTGGTTTTTCGCACGATGCTCTCCAAGGCGACGTTAAAGAGGAGTGGAGATAGCGCATCGCCTTGTTTAAGACCACTATTGATTGTAGAGAAGGTTAACAATCTTCCTTCAAGTCTTACTGCACTTGTAGATCCCTCCACACATGTTTTGGTGAGGTTAATTAGCTTCTTCGGTATGCCCAGTTCTGCCATGGCATTCCACAAATCCACTCATATCATATGCTTGTTTAAAATCTATAAATAGCTGGTGCAATGTTTTGTTGTATTCCCAACATTTCTCCATTAATTGCCTAATCGTGAATATCTGATCTACAGTTGAGCGGTTTTTTCTAAATTCAAACTGGTAATCTCCTATTTGATACTCCACACATGCAGTCAATCGTTCTAAGATCATTACAGAGAAGACTTTATATCCTGTGTTAATCAGGGATATACCCCTATATTTGGAGCAGCACGTTTTATCGCCCTTCTTAAGTATTGGTATTATCACACTTTCTTTCCAGGAGGTTGATATTTTTTTTATTAAATGCTTCCATATATATTTCTAAGCTGTCGAAGGATTTGACTTAAAACTGCAATATCGCGAAAAATTGCCATGTCATTCTATCCACCAATCGTTCTTTAAGTTAGTTTTAATCTTTTCTTTTCTGTAATGGTCGAGTTTTCTAATCGAACAGCTGTGGATTATATTTCAGTAACCTTTTTAATCTTTCTTTCATCTGTACCGTTCTCTTTTATTTTCAAAAGATCTGTGTAATGGATTTCTTACCCTTTTCGAACTACTTTTATCTTCAGTATCTCTCTTCAGCAGCCAACAGTAGTCTGACATCATATTTACGTTCCATTTTCCTTGCCACCTTCGTTCAACTTCTTTCAAATCTTGATGGAAACGCTCGCCTTTCTCTTCGCTGTAGTCGCCCAAGTTTTCAGGAAAATAGCTCATATGAGAATCCAAGAAATGGAGTTTGAGACTCATCAAACATCCTTAACGCCTAAAATTGTTTACCATGGTTACTAAGATAGTTGCATAGTCATCACTTTTGTTATTTCCCAAAAAGTTTCAAGAAACATCTCGAAAACTAAGCCATGCAGTTTTTTCAATATCGTTCATTGTACTTATGAAATATTCGTCGTTGAACATTCTACGGATCTGAGGTCCATCAAATATTCCTTCTTTCACTTTAGCCTCAGTCAACTGAGGAAATTGGCTTTTCAGGTACTGATAACATTGTTCTTCCTTATCTAACGACTTGACAAATTGTTTCATACATCCAAGTTTTATATGAAGAGGCGGAAGTAATACTATTGATGATTCAATTAAAGGCTGTTTCAGTACATTGTTATTTCCCGGTTCAAGTCCTGCTCTTGCTTGCCAAACTTTTTTCTCGTAATGATTTGCGCGATCTCTGCTGTCTCATAAACACAAGAAGCAGGGATACTTTTTATATTCTGATTATTGACTTAGGATGATCGTTATGATTTTCAAATCACCACAAACTTGCCATCCAAGCTCATAGTATCGAATTTTCTGTATTAACTATTTGACATTTTCATAACTTCCTCTTAATCGTGTTGAGTGAGCTATTGGAATACTTGCGTAATAATTTCCATTGTGCAGCAGTACTCCGTTGAGACTCCGTTTTGAAGAGTGTATAAACAATCTCCGTTCTTCAGGAACATAACAATCTTGTTTCATTTCGCTCATCACACCGCAAACGTTCGTACAACACACCAAAGATCCCGCTTCATCTTTATTGAAGTATTGGCGGTATGGCTCATCTCGATTCCTGTGAAACGTCGAGTTTGTCCCTTGTTTTAGCATCTCACGACTTTTCAACTCTGCAGACATATCTTCAGATACATATTTAAGTAGACCCATGTTCTTGATGAAATCATTCAAACTTTCTCGATCATATAGATTTATTTCTCTTCCTTTATGGCAGATATTCTTCATCTTTATCTTCTTGGTTCTGACCACTTCCAGGTTCTTCTTCACTGTCTTCCGTCACTTCTCTATCTGTTTCTTCAACACTTGTTGAAGCCTTATTCATTGTAGCGCTGGTATCCATATCTTCAATATTGGACTCTAAATAAGTTTTTGCTGGTACAACAGAAGACACTATCGAATAACATATTTTTGATTTGGTCTTCGTATTGAATCCTTCTACTATTGTATTGCAAAAATATCAGTTCTCTTGTGATTGAAGTTCTGACAAAGAGTTTTTTAAGGATGGTTTTCAAAATGACGGCGGTTTTCTTGAATGCAATATCGGCACAGTTTTGTTATTCTTCTAATTGCATTTAGAATAATCATAGGTCTATTATGAAGAGTTTGGAAGGCTAAATCAATTGATTCACGCAGTTCTGCTACAGGTTCATGATTTTGCATAACCCCCCCCAAAAAAAAAAACAAAAAGGAAAGATAGGGAGATCGTGGGGGCCATCTCACTGACCCATTGGTACTTACCCATCTTTAAGGAAAGTTATTGTTCAGAAATTGCCTTAACAGCCCAGAGATGTGGCTCGAGACACCGTCTTGTTGAAGATAAACGGAACTAAAATGAGCCAATGGAACATTTTCAAGCAATTCTTGAATAATTTTCTCAAGGATTTCTAGGTATCTACGTGCTGTGAGACCTCCTTCATACATCCTGTCTATTATGCGTCGGCCCAAAATGAATCACAAGACGCCATCCCCGAAGCGCCCTTGTTGTGCCCTTTCGAAAATTAAATGGTAATTTTATGCAGCTAATGAATCGTGTTGTGATGACCAAAAATTCCCGCACTTGAAAAATAACATTTCTGAAACCATGTGACAAATCTGTTAAAAGATTCGTTGGTGCGGATTTGTTCTAAATACCATTGATGAAATGTTCTCTCGGCATTCATCATTTCTGAGGTGTAAATGTGGCACTATTTTAAATTTATCTAGATGGTATTTATACTTTTTCAAAATTCTTTCAGCGTCAGATTTTACTACACCAACTTCTTCCTTTATTTTTCTATAGGATGATGAAGTTGTCGCTGCTGCGTAAAATAACACATTTTTTTCTTTTCTCTCCCTGTCTTCTTTGACGTATATTAAAAACCATAGCAAAACCATTACAAATTTGACTCTGGAATTTTTCGTTTCGTTAAAAAGTAGACACTAAAGTGAAATCCGCAACACTCTATCTTGGATAATAACTCCGATACCCCCCTAAAAGTGACGAAAATAGGAAACCCCGTACAGTGTATATTTGAGTCCCTTTGACTCCTGTTTGTTGAGAAATTTGAAAAAGCTTCTCAGAGGACATCATTTCGTAGACGCCAACAACTTAAAAAAGGATATTGATGCCAATATTCAAGGTCAACAGAAAAAGTGTTTTTTCTTGAAAGGATGATACAGTTCCGGGACTGGTTGCACCGTTAAACTTCGGTTTATTCCTTAAAATTTGTAAAACATCCTGTAGATTAAGCGTCCCTCACTGACCTACCCGCAATCTAACCAAGAGATAATTAAACCGCCCCTAAGCGCCGATAAACAAACTTCCAGCCTGCCGCATTTGTTAATTAATTTCGTATCTCAGGTGTGTTCATTAACGTAGTTGGCCATGATTGCCGCCGACATTCAATTATTTCGGACAATCGCTGTGACGTCATGCGAGCGGCAAATAATTTGACAAGTCAGGATGATGGATTTAGCTTCTTGTTTTTGCCGCTTTTCATTATTCTATTATTGATTGATATATTTGTTTAGATTTCAGAACGGTTGTCTGTCTGTTACAGTTGAAACACGCATATATATATTTTGTGGATTTATAACCACATATACGTATGATTAAAATGTGGTTGTTGGACTTGCATTGTCTTTGTTTTTGTTTGCTTGTACGACGTTTCGATTAGGTTATATTTCTGATCATTATCAAGTATAAACTGAAGGTTTGCCTTAAGGATTGTGTCCGCTGAAGCCTGAAATTTCGCTTCACGGTATACACCTCAATGATTTGATGCTACAACGTAATGGTTGCTAAAAATTAGGCAAGTACAAATATTAAAAAGCATCTGCAAATTTGAGCCCTTAATATTCATTTGCCTCGCCATTATGAATTTTTGAAAAAAAAAACGTTTTTTTCCATCTAAAATTAGAATTTTTTTTGAAATCGGAAATGATACATCTAAATCAAAGGCACGCATTAAAAAAATTTTGTCTCCATCCGGTGAAAAGTTATCGCAATTCTTTTTGGTGCAAAAATTGGTTTTTGCAAAAATTCTCGGTCCACGATTGAATTTTTTTTATAGATCTTCTTCTTCTTCTTCTTCTTCTAGGTAGAACCAAGTTCTGTTATCTACACAATGCCTCATCGATCCTCGTTTGAGGTCGAAATCCAGCTGTCTCTCCATCTTTTGGTTTGGTGTTTGATTTCTCTCTCATCACGGTTTTTGCTAGTCTGTCATCGTCCATTCGTTCCACGTGATCTCTCCACCGCCTACGACGGTTTCGAACCCACTTCACAACATTCCCCACTCCGCTGTCCTCGCGTATTTTTGCGTTTCTTATCTCTTAAACTTGTTCCCGTGATCATTCTCAGCGTTTTCATTTCTGTGGTTCTCATAATTTGTTTTGTCTTTGTTGCTTCATTTCCTGTTTCTGCACCGTAGGTCAGTATCGATCTTACACAGACCTTGTAAATTCTTGCTCTGCTCTCAACCGTCATATGTTTATTGTTCCAGATTATGTTTCTTAGTTGGCCTGATATCATGGCCGCTTTGTTGGCTTGTGTGCGTACTTCTTCCGTTACTGCCCTGTTACTTGTTATATGTGCTCCCAGGTATTTAAACTTCTCAACCTGTTCGATACGTTTGTCATCAACCATTAGTTTGCATCTTACCGGTTCTTTTGCTATTACCATTGCTTTGGTTTTCTCCACTGATATTTTCATATTATACTGTTTGGCTGTTCGATTGAGATGGAAAAGCATTCTTTGTAAGTTGTCCTCGCTATCTGCTATCAAGGCAACATCGTCTGCAAAGCATATAATCTGAACGGTGTTGTGTCCCATTGGGTACCCAATATTTGTGCTTTTTACCTCATCAATGATTTCGTCCATGATTACATTGAAAAGTGTTGGACTTAGGCTATCACTCTGTCTTATGTGTGGGATTTCCTCTGTTAGAGTGTTATTTGTTTTAATTACCATGTTGTTTTTGGAATTCAGTTCGTATATTGTGCTTATGATTGCTTCGTCTACTTGTTTTCTTCGCAGTAGTTCTGTTATGTGTTCCAGTTTGACTCGGTCGAACGCTTGTGTAAAGTCCACAAAACAAATAAACAGCGGTTTATCGTATTCGATAGATTTTTCAACCAGCTGTCTGATAATAAATATATCGTCGATAGTAGAGCGGTTATTCCGGAAGCACTGCTGCTCTTGAATCTTGAAAATATAAAACAATACAAACAATTTCCATTAAAATTGAGCATTGTATCTCAATTAGGAAAGCAGAAAATTGACATTGAATTTTCAACTTTGACATCAAATTAATCGGAAAATAAATAACTCACAGACTCCGGGTTTGACGTACTTTTTTAGAATGATAATACCTATATTTATATTAAATTGTAAATCGGTAATTTGTTGATAAATGTCTTTTTTAAAAAACAAAAACAGAAATCGTAGATTTTGTCGAAAAAAATATATATCTCAATAACTAGTGGCGCCATCTATAATTTACATACGTATGAATCGATAAATTTTTTAATTCTCTACAACTTTTGTTTAAAACATTTCTTTATACTACTTTTACTTTTCGAGATAAACTCAAAAAACCGAAAAAAATATTTAGGACTCTACAGGGTGAGCCAAAAAACTAGGACAGCATAAAGTTGTATTTTTTTAAATAGAACACCCTATATACGAATCGTATTTTCGATTTAGCTTATAATTTTAAATCTTTTTTATTAAGGGTTTACTATAACAAAACTTTATAGTTTCTGAGATAATTAAGTTTAAAGAAAAAAAGTCACATTTTCAAGCATCAATTCAATCCTAAATAACGTTTTCAATTTTGTGACAAATATATTCAAATTTGGAATTTAGCACGGCCAAGGACAAGTTAACATAATTTTTACCTAATATTTGCAATAAAAGCTACAGGGTGTTGAACACATCGGCTCAAATTTGAACAAGTTTAAATGAATAAATATCTTTTTTTTTATATGGTACACCCTGTATATTTTCATGTTATTTAATAGAGTAATAAAAACCCTAAAAGTTTTGTTCAATATATCCTATACCTATTTATAATAGTTTTTGAGATATTTCAGTTTTTCTTATTTTCCATACTTTTTTACAGAAATAGTCTTCATTATCATAGTAGCCATGTAAAATAATAAAAAGAAACTACAGAAACAAACAGAATGTGGTTAAATATGATGAAATACATTATTCGTTATATTACAACGGCAATAGTTTAATTAAACATAATGTGAAAAAATTAACACAACAATAACGACAAGGCAAATACATATTTACTTTTATACTAAATTGAAACAAAAAAATTACCTATTAAATACTGAGATTAATTATTTCTTTTTAATAAGTGTTCGAATAAACGACCCTCTTGTGCAATGCACAAATTTAGTCTTTTTTGCAGATTTTGCAGATAAGAAAAACTGAAATATCTCAAAAACTATTATAAATAGGTATAGGATATATTGAACAAAACTTTTAGGGTTTTTATTATTCTATTAAATAACATGAAAATATACAGGGTGTACCATTTAAAAAAAAAGATATTTATTCATTTAAACTTGTTCAAATTTGAGCCGATGTGTTCAACACCCTGTAGCTTTTATTGCAAATATTAGGTAAAAATTATGTTAACTTGTCCTTGGCCTTGCTAAATTCCAAATTTGAATATATTTGTCACAAAATTGAAAACGTTATTTAGGATTGAATTGATGCTTGAAAATGTGACTTTTTTTCTTTAAACTTAATTATCTCAGAAACTATAAAGTTTTGTTATAGTAAACCCTTAATAAAAAAGATTTAAAATTATAAGCTAAATCGAAAATACAATTCGTATATAGGGTGTTCTATTTAAAAAAAATACAACTTTATGCTGTCCTAGTTTTTTGGCTCACCCTGTAGAGTCCTAAATATTTTTAAAATCTGTGTAAAAATAAACTGTATCAAACAATAAATATAGTTTCTTTGTAAATTTCACCGAAAAGGCACAAACCTACTTCATCCAATCGTTGACTCACCCTGTACATACAGTGTGACAACCTTCAAGCATCTCTACTTATATTGTTAAATCGTGTCGTGCAAACAAAATTGTTATGAATAAATTGTAGATAAATTTCCGAAGAGTAAAAACCAAAGAAGTGCTCTTTATTACTTATATTGCACTTTGTATAACTTGGTCATTTGTGTCACGTTTGTGAATAACCTAATATATACAAGATTAGAAGAACTTCGTGGTGGGAGTCCATGGTTTTCCATAATCACTGTCAGTTTCCTTCAACAGATGATTATTGAGAGCACTAATTTCTATATGACTGGTAACTGTCACCTGTATGTCGAGCTCATCTCGTAAAGGTTTGGGAAAAATCTTGCTAGCAAGGGCAATTACCTCGGTTGTTATACAAATGAAAGGTTGACCAAAGGATGAACTTATCATCTCCAAGCGCTAAAAATCAGAAACTCTCCTCTGATGTCCTTTAAATAAATATATCTCAGAAAGAAATCTATCCACTTTATTTTTACTTTTAGAGAAAAGTATAAGAAAAAAATTAGTTGCGTGCAGAATCATATATTTCATTCGGCCTTTGGGACAGAGTTTCCATATTGGCAAAAACGATTTCGGGGTCAAATTGCGTAAAAGAAATGCCAAGGTTGTCATAATATAATCAGCAGAGACATTTTTCGTCGGGAGGTCGAATGAGATAAGAATTTTTAATAACGTTCGTATGTCTATCATTTAAGAAAATTATGTATTTTTCTATATAGGATGTTAGGAAATTAAGGGCACGCAAAAGATGGTTTTGCATAAAAGGCCTATGGCAAAAAGACTAAAAGGGAGATCATATATCCAAGGTATTGTGAATGAAATATAACTCAATATCAGCTATAGACTGTAATATTGCATATCAAATAACACCTAGATATCAAGCACGGATTCAGGGGAGGAGGGCGGTGGGGCGATTGCCCCCCCTCCAAGAGGTTTGGGTTCAGGAAAATAGACAAGATTTGGCCTCTTATACTTTTGTTTGTTCAAGAACTAGAGATAGTAATAAATCATTTTTTACCCTTTTTTTTTCTTCGCAAACTACCTGTGTTCTTTAGTCCGGTGTCTTTGGCAAAATCTGTTAGACACATATATTTTTCATAGGAAAGGGTTAGAAATTTTATAATCAAAAATACCGGTCTATAATAACGGACCATTTGGGTTGGATAACAATAGATATTTGGATGTATGAAGTGTTAAAAAGGATTTTAATCCTTGTCATGGGCGTCGGATGGAGGTTTATTTTATCACTAAGTATTTATGGCATAGAATATTATTTCGGTAATAAACTTAAAATAAAAAGTTTTTATATTATTATTTTATTTCTTATAATTCCTTAATATTTCACATACATTACAAAATATAGATAATTTTGACATATTTAACACAAATCACAAATGTATTTTTATTATTTTTAATTTTTGCATAGAAATCGTTTTAGGTATATTCAGACTAAAACGTAGCCTTTTTCTCTCAAAAAATTCTAACTTATAATTTAAATACTTACAAAATACCCATTGTCAAAAATACAAGGAGTTAAACATATATAAAAAAATAAATTCGTCCATATAATATTAAAAATTTTTTGGGATATCGGTTATTTTATTATTAATTAAAATCATTTTTAGGCGATTTGACGTTTCAGTTTATTTATTTATTAAACCATCTGCAGAATCACAATAAAACACTAGAAAGGGATTCAAATGTAATTAAGTTTTATATGTTACAGTTAAAATTAGACCTACTTATTTTTTTTTCTATTGCACTGACATCTTAATTTAATTTATTTTATTATATGGAAATCCGATAGCCCCAAGAAAATAATATATACATGTGAATTCTACACGCTTAAGAAAAAGACACAAATAAAATAATAAAAAAATTACGGCTAATTGGAATTAAATATATATAAAATTAAAGAGTAATATAGAATAAATATAGATGTGAAAGCCATATCTTTTAGGTATCTCACTAATCTCAAATAATATATAAAAACAAGCACAAACAAGATAAATCACTAAGGTCACACTGTAAGGTGTATTTTGCTCACTGACAGAAATTAAATTGAATTATCAGAAATTTTATTGTTGCAGTAAATTTATAAAAGATTATATTATAAGCTTTTATAAATTAATTAGATTTACGGCAGTTTTTAGTTATCTGCGGCACTGGAGCAGGTACGTTGGAGGTTTCGACAACAGTTTTATTACTCTCTCTAGTTTTTGAATAGAGTATAGGAATGTGTATGCTTGTGATCGCCCCTCCCCTTCCAATTCTGCCTCTTATACTAGGAATGTGTATGCTGCTCGCATCTTCCCACCCCCCTGTGGGTAACTTGTTTTTTTCTTGTGAACGATCTCCTTCTCCAAGAGCTTCAAATTCGGAAAAATAGACCCGACCCTGCCTTTTACATAAGAAATGTTGTGATATCAATGTCCCCCCCCCAAAGAGAGAGGCTGGATCCGCCCCTGCTAGATACTGTACAGACTACCGAAACCAGTTTGCAGTTCAATTGATGTGAAGCTGCTGGCACTCTAAATATACTGGGTCTTCTCTCATTGAGCTATCGGTAATTTGCTCACTAAATGAACTGCTTTTTCTACAGGGTCATTTTTAGTTAGCTCTATTTGTGAAATTTATAATTTTTATTAACTTTAAATATAATGTAACCCCCCCTGCTTTCAAACAGAGGTAGAGTGTAGCAAATTTATAATGGGTGTTTAAGAGAGCGTAGATTGCAGCTTTAAAATGTTTTTTTTTTCGGATTTTTCCAAAATAGGGGAGCGGACATCATGAATTTAAACTTAATTTCTTCAAAGTTAATATTCTCGATAAAATATGTCGAAATAATATATATATATATATATATATATATATATATATATATATATATATATATATATCAAATTCCTTTAAAATCGGTATTGGTGGATTTTGACAGCGCAATTACGAATCTAAAATTATTTTCTTAAAATTCAACGTCTACAGTTTACTATGATGTACTAAATTTTTATTTGGCCCAACTTTATTCAAGGCCACATCCAAGTAACTAAAAAATACCTATTAAAGATTTTAGTTGGTTTGTAAAAAAATCTGAATAAATTGTCACAAAATTTTTATTCATAGGCATATATAGTGGACATACAAAATACAGATAACAATATAGTGTTGACTAAAATGTGATTGTCGGACTTGCATTGTTTTTATTTCTATTTATTTTTACGACGTTTCGAATAACCAATCCATTCATTCCACCATCTGTGAAAACCTACGATAAAACATACATATATATATATATATATATATATATATATATATATATATATATATATACATATATATATATATATATATATATATATATATATATATATATATATATATATATATATATATATATATATATATTTCTTGATTCTTGAACTATAGATTTTATAATTTTTCTTTTATTTTGTCTTTTCTTGGATTTAGGTTCTATATTTAATAAATACATAAAATTATTGACGTTTCGCCCTTTATTCAAGGCATTTTCAAAATTTTTGCCTCCTTGACAGAAACAAAACAGCAAAATGTCAAGGAGGCAAAAATTTTGAAAATGCCTTGAATAAAGGGCGAAACGTCAATAATTTTACGTATTTATTAAATCTAGAACCTAAACCCAAGAAAAGACGAAATAAAAGAAAAATTATATATATATATATATATATATATATATATATATATATATATATATATATATATATATATATATATATATATATATATATATATATATATATATATATATACAGGGTGATTCAAAAATCGATCACGAAACTTAAGGGGGTGATTCTACTTGACAAAATAAGGGTAGAGCTTCATATAATTTTTTTTCAAAATGTCATTCGTTTTCGAGTTACAAGCCGTCCAAGTTCAAGTTTTTATTTTTTGTTTTTTGAATTACTCGCTTACAGGAAAACCGATTTGACTAATATTTGAAAGATAGGCTAAGTCTTCTGCGCTTCATCATTTTAGTAACAATTCACATTGATTGTTTGCCGCTAGAGGGCACTTTACCTACATTGAAAATTATTTTTTTGTCATAATTTTTTAGTGTTGACAGCTACAGTAGTTTTTGGCATAATTTCTGAAAGACTGATGCCAGGCCTTTAAAAAAGGTGCTCTTTATTTACATCGCTAAACCCAACGGTTTAGACGTAAATCACCCTTAAAAATTAAGTGGTAAATTTACTTTTCTCATTTCATTACCACCAGCTACCAGGTAAATAGCTATCAAAGTATACTAGAGCTGTCAGTTTAATATCAAATAAATTCGCTTTTTAAACTATTTAATTTATAATCTTAAAATAACTAATAATGGCTAATCAGTAAATATTCATATTATGGATTATTGCGATATACATTTAATTGATAAAAATTAATGAAACAGTACTAAACAAACTAAAAAAGATTCTCAAAATGTCCCCCATTTTCTTCCATACATTTCCTAACACTCTTCAAAAAATGTCGCCTAACTCGATGAAAAATTTCTGGTGTTTCTTTAATAATTTGGCACTTTTCGATTATCCTGAAGCGAAGATCCTCGACGTTGATTACTGGAATATCGTACACCAATTGTTTCAAATGACCCCAAAAGAAAAAATCCATAGGATTAAGGTCTGGTGACCTCGCTGCCCATGCCAATGGTCCACTTCATCCTATCCATCGCTCAGGATACGTTGCATTCAAATACTGTCGGACACGTATACTAAAGTGGGGCGGAGCTCCGTCTTGGAGGATCCACATGTTGGCCCTTACTTCCAATGGCACATCTTCCAGATACAATGGGAGACGATTTTGGATAAAATCTAAGTATACGTCACCAGTTAATGGGCCATCAAAGAAATGAGGACCAATAAGGTAATCTCCTATTATCCCTGCCCACACATTTAGTGAAAATCTACGCTGATGTTTGGTTTCTACCACATTGTTTGGGTTCTCGTAAGCATATGTGTGGATGTTGTGTAGATTTGTTATGCCATCACGAGTGAAACCAGCTTCGTCAGTGAATAATATGACGCCAATTAATCGATTATCGTGTTCATACTTAGCTAGGATCTGATTGCACATTTCCAACCGTCTCGGCCGATCATCGTCATAAAGAGCCTGCACCTTTTTTGAATGAAACGGGTAGAGTTGTTCTTCTCTTAGTATCCTCCATGAACTAGCCTGACAGAGCCGCACTTCATTCCCAATTTTTCTAGTACTAATACCTGGATTATCTTCAATAATTTCAAGCACTCTTTCTTTTTGTTGCACGTTTCTAGCAGTTCTAGGTCTTCCCCTATTTCCATTATAACTTTTAAAGGAACCACATTCCGCAAGCCTCCTGTGCACACTGGAAAATGTTTGAACATGAGGGATATTTCTTTCCGGATAACTCTCCATATAATATCTTCTTGCCAACTCTGCATTACCATTTGCTTTTCCATAACAAAAATGGATATCACAATATTCGATATTTGAATATTGGTGATTAGCCATTATTAGTTATTTTAAGATTATAAATTAAATAGTTTAAAAAGCGAATTTATTTGATGTTAAACTGACAGCTCTAGTATACTTTGATAGCTATTTACCTGGTAGCTGGTGGTAATGAAATGAGAAAAGTAAATTTACCACTTAATTTTTAAGGGTGATTTACGTCTAAACCGTTGGGTTTAGCGATGTAAATAAAGAGCACCTTTTTTAAAGGCCTGGCATCAGTCTTTCAGAAATTATGCCAAAAACTACTGTAGCTGTCAACACTAAAAAATTATGACAAAAAAACAATTTTCAATGTAGGTAAAGTGCCCTCTAGCGGCAAACAATCAATGTGAATTGTTACTAAAATGATGAAGCGCAGAAGACTTAGCCTATCTTTCAAATATTAGTCAAATCGGTTTTCCTGTAAGCGAGTAATTCAAAAAACAAAAAATAAAAACTTGAACTTGGACGGCTTGTAACTCGAAAACGAATGACATTTTGAAAAAAAATTATATGAAGCTCTACCTTTATTTTGTCAAGTAGAATCACCCCCTTAAGTTTCGTGATCGATTTTTGAATCACCCTGTATATATATATATATATATATATATATATATATATATATATATATATATATATATATGTATATATATATATATATATATATATATATATATATATATATATATATATATATATATTTATATATATGACAACAATTTGTAAATAAATATGGTTTTATTTTAAACAAAGAAAAATGTCATTTTAATCGAAAAACTAGTGGCGCCCCCTATAGTTTTGTTTATAAAAATTGTTTATAAAAATTCATGGATAATTCAATTATTTATTAGGGACTTTTACTAATACAATCGTTATTTTTCGAGATAAACTGGATCCGTCATTTTGTTAGCACAGAGTTGCTACTGCTAACATCAGGATATGTTTTTTAGGATGCCAAAATATATACTTTCCAATAATAAAATCGCATCTTTTTCCAAAAAAGGTTATTTTTCGTATAGTTTCCATGGACTACAAAGTATTTATTTTAAACGCTTCTCTAACCCCTCTCTTTCTCTCTTAAAACTCTAGATTTATTAGTGAAATCAAACACCAACTATTATACATTTTTGAAAAGCTTGAAAAAATTGAAATTGAGCTGTCAAATAATATAGAGGGTGCTCTATTTAAAAAAGCTTGTTTGGTCCATAACTAAAAATATGAAAAAAAAGTAATTCAGTAAATTTTATGTAAAAAACTCTACTAAATGGTGTTTTTTATAGAGGTATAGAACTTTAAGTTGGCAACACTTTTTTAACTGGCGGCCATTTTGTCAACTGTTAAGTGATTTATGTTTAGTTTGGTTTGGCATTTCAACATGAATAGACTGACGCCTGAACAACGCTTCCAAATTGTGCAAATTTATTTTGAAAATCATGGTTCTGTTCGAAATACGTATCGCGCACTACGTCCATTTTACGGTCAACATAATCGTCCATCAGAGCAAATAATTCGATTAACTATGGAACGTTTTCGCACCACGTTTACTCTAAATGATAATACGCATCCACAGAGACGTCGTACAGTGCGTACAGAAGAAATCATTGCTGCTGTAGAGCGTAGCGTAGAGGAAGACCCGAATCACTCTATCCGCCATCGTGCATAGGAATTGGATATGTTTCCATTCACTTTATGGATGATTTTGCGGAAAGATCTTGGTTTTCGTGCTTACAAAATCCAACTCGTGCAAGAATTGAAGCCACACGATCACCTAGCAAGGCGTAGATTCGGTGAATGGGCCCAAAACAAGATTGCCGTTGATCCCGATTTTCATAAGCGAATTTTGTTTAGCGATGAAGCTCACTTTTGTTTGAATGGATACGTCAATAAACAAAACTGCCGTATTTGGAGTGATGATAATCCTCAAGTGTATGTTGAGACACCGTTACATCCAGAAAAACTGACTGTTTGGTGTGCTTTATGGGCTGGTGGAATCATTGGTCCGTACTTCTTTAAAAACGATGCTGGTCAGAACGTTACAGTCAATGGTGACCGCTATAGAGCCATGATTACTGACTTTTTCGTTCATCAATTGAACAACCATGATGTACAGGAGCTGTAGTTTCAACAAGGCGGCGCAACATGTCACACAGCTCGTGCCACAATTGATTTATTGAAGGAAACGTTTGGTAACCGCATAGTTTCACATTTCGGACCCGTGAATTGGCCTCCAAGATCGTGCGACTTAACGCCTCTAGGCTGTTTTCTGTGGGGATATGTGAAGTCGCTAGTCTACGCCGATAAGCCCGAAACGATTGATCACTTGGAGGACAACATTCGCCGCGTTATTGCCGATATACGGCCAGAAATGTTGGAAAAAGTCATCGAAAATTGGACCTCCAGATTAGACTACGTCCGAGCCAGCCGTGTCGGTCATATGCCAGAAGTCATATTTAAATTATAATGCCAGAAGGTTATCTTTCGAATAAAGTAAATTTCATGTCAATTTAAAAAATTCATTTTTGTTTTATTCCATTTAAAAGTTCTATACCTCTATAAAAAACACCCTTTGTAACCTGTTTTTACTTTTTCATTAACTTACATATTAACAAAAGGATAAGGGGGGTTTGTAAATGGAAAATTTTCAATTTCGCCCTGTACCTTAAAACCGATAAGGTTAGAACAATTTTATTTCTCGTATCTTTTATCTAACAAAAAAGTACCATAGATACCTGAAAATCGAAAATTTCCGTCTTAAATAATAACAGAGACACCCTGGAAAATTGAACACCCTCTATATTATATAAGTATGAACAGAAAAAGAATACGCAGTTAGAGGGATATAATATAACTTATAACTTAAATTTAAAAAAAAAATGAATAGTTAAAGCACTTTTCACACACCGAACACTCTCAAACTTATCGACATTAACTTTTTTGTACATGAAATTGCTGGTAGGTCAAAGGTTGCAGTTCCATATTTACCTTCAAACCCAATTTATGTGTTACAAATAACAACCCTATCCAAACATCAATATTTACGACCAAATACTTACACATAAACCACTCACAAAAATGATAATTTTGACCCCTGCATTGCAGTGGTAACCATTATTTTATTCACCCCAAAAAATGCCAGTATAGCTGAAAGGAAACACTATTTTGTCTGACCGAATGTAACTGTACGATCTCGTGAGTGTTTTAGATTATATTGAGGAGTAGATGGGGTGATTTTTTGGGGGATAGTTTGGCTATTCAGTTTACAGGTGGTAGATGATAAGTAAGAAGCTTAAAGTAACAGTTAAAAAGTAGATAGCTTTTTATTATGTAAGATAATTGAGCCTAAGAAAAATGGACAAGATTAACAACATAAAATATTTTTAACTTTCTAAGTAGATCGAAGGATGATGTATGTTAAAATCTATAAAATAGACAATTAGTGAAACAAAATTTACTTGGTTAAACTTATCACTGTTATCATTAAATTGGGGTGATCGCGATTTCGCAACTCTATTACATTCTTAAACTCAAAGCATTAAAAACTAGGGATTCACATTATTTCACTTCACAGGGCTTTTTTAGTTCGCACACTTTTTATTGCTATTACCTAGGTTCTAAGTGTAATTTGATAATTAAGAAGGTTTATTGTACTGGTTTTATTACATCTTCCCATTTGTCTCATATAACAGCTACTGCTATCCGAAAAATTTAGTCTATAAAGTCCTCTTCGGTTTAGAAGATGTTGCACCGGAGATACGCAGAAACATGTAGTTTCAATATGCTGGCTGAAAAATTTATGCTGAACACATTAGGGAGTACAATAAAAGTCATTCAATACGATCATGTTTAATACGATTTTTCTAATAATATGCCATTTTAACTTGGTTTCTGCAACTTGCTTAATACGCCATTTGCCAGCCGCTACATTGACCACCGCCTACATATTATCTCACGCAGCAACAGTCAGCTACTGGTTAAAAATAATGCAGAGTTAAAGTATTTTTTTTAAAACAACATTTCTTGCTTCTTCCTCTCTTTATTTTAAAAATTTAAACAAAAAATTGAATAAAAAAAGGTTCAAAATATATCAAAAATATAAAAGGGCAATATTTGATTTCCTTTAATAAAAATAACTTACAAATTAATTTTCAATCTTCCCCCGTACATTGTACACCCCCATAAACAACCGAAAATATTTTGCTGACCCAAGCAATTACATTATGCCCTATTATTATACGGGGGTTCTTAAAACGAATTCAGGTGATAAATAAATAGTTCTTTCGCACGCTCCCTGAAGGCGCATTACAAGGGTATGTTTTCGGTTTAGGGGTGGAAACGGCAACTTCGTGGGGGTGTCAAAATGCCATGGGGTGATATGGATATGGGTAATTAAATTATATGTACTGTGCGGGGTTGTTTCACTGCGTTTTTTCTTTCTTTTGTGCAGGGGGAACACAAATCTTTTGATTGTGATACATTCTCTAAACGAATACACACGTATACCCTAATTATTTATTGAAATATTAGCAATAAAATAATTTCAAAATAATTTTTTTCCGAATTTTCTAATTATTCTTGTAAACTAGTTACGTCAAACTCAATCATTTTTCAAAAAAATTAATTTTTTGAAATCATTCGAGGTTTTTAAACTCATCGTACGAGTTAGTTTGACTCTATTCTTCATTATATGTGACTGCGCCGTTTTTATATCCGCAGACGTTGTCATCATTCATTCATGTGCATTCGGAAAACATCCTGGTTTGCAAAAGTAGAAGTTGCCAGTTGGTTCGTAAATGTACTCACATTGCCAGCAGCGTTGCATATTGTTGCTTGTTGCGATGTTTAATTTAAAATTCCGCAATTACAAAATTTTTTGCGAACCCCCTTTATAAACAACCGCTTGGGAGACACTGTTTTACACCATATAATGTTACCATATATAAAAAGCTTTTAGAATAACCTTTGTATATACCAAATATTATTTTCCAGACAACCCACAAATAAGCACTTATTTACAAAACCAGAGATTTAATAAAGGTTTACCAACATATAACATGTAAAACCCCTTTTTTCGAAATATCCTAACTTACTTTACTTAGGAAAAGATACAAGGATATTTTAGAGCTTTCGCTCAGTAAAGGTGAGAGACCTAAATAAATAAAAGATTTATTTTGTTTAAATAAGGTAGGGTTATTTGTTACTGGGTTTTGCCGCTTGGCAATTTAGAACATACGCTCGCTTTTAATAAATGTTGAAATTGTTACACACACAGAAAAGCTGCTGAAGCGTAAACAAGCGGAGTTTTAAGTACAAAAGTAAAAGTGTTTTCTTTATTGAGGAAATATGTGTACAGCAAGAACGAGGACATTTTGATTGGTAACAAAGTCTTGAACTCTAGCTGGAAGATTATAATAAATTTTCTGTTGTAAAAATATTGGTTTTTGCAAGTGAAAAGTGCTATTTCATTCTTAAAATCATTAACTTAATATAAGAACTCATTAAACTACTTCGAAGCATTCATATATATATATATATATATATATATATATATATATATATATATATATATATATATATCAAGTGGCGCAATAGTGTGGCAAAGTACCTTATCTCCCTTTATTTCACAAAGTTGAAAAAATGATTTAATAAAAATGAAGAAAGTTTGTGTCATATGAAAATTTTTACAATATAAATATATATATATATATATATATATATATATATATATATATATATATATATATATATATATATATATGTTTGTGAGGCTTTCACGGATTCCTCCGTGTAAGATGCAATAGCAGTGGATATATCCACATTATGCCGTTGTAGTGCTGAAATCACATTCAGCAAACGTACAACTATATGCAACTCCGTGAATAGATGAAGTAAAATGCGAACAGTAATTGCAAACTTCGTTTCATCATATCCTTTCCGTGTTAGAGGTTGCACAGTTTCAATGAATTGCTACAGAACACAATTCATCCCATGACATCACCATCGAAATGATGGCCTACCTGTACCACCATACCGAAAAGAAAGTCAAAACTTACCCTCCCCGCCATAGTGATACGGCAGAGGTACATGTTTCGTCTCTACTAGACTTATCCGGGTACCGATATGCACCTGTTTGTGCAAAGGACAGATCGGAAGGTCCAAATTTTTGAAGAAGAAAACGAGTCAAATAATATTCTGGAATTGTGTTTATGATATTGGGAGCAAGGTACTGAAAACAAAACCAAGGTATTTATAATAGTCTAAGCAGGTGAATGCTTCAATTTATTTGTAAAAAACTAGCATCAATAATAGCCTAACTTTTCACAAGATTAAAAAAAATAAACTAATAAATAAGCTTGTTATACTAACCTGATAATACATAAATAATATTCATCATCAATAGTAGGTGTCAGTATATTAATTAACCACTTAAATCACATCACGGCAAACGAAAAATTTTTAAAAATAAACCAAATTTCGTGAAATTAACCTTGTTTTACAAATTAAATTGCAGTAACGCCATCTAGTGGACGGTTGCTAAATTAAAATAATAAAACGTTGCGAAGGAGTGATACAGGTTGTTAAAAAGGGACGATGCATGGTAAATTGAAATAAATAAATGACAATATTGATAAGAAATATAGTTGCATGAAATATTATAGCATTGTTCAAATAATTTCATTCAGAATTGTTGAAAATTGTGCCATTTTTTAATTGTTGAATAAAATATTTATATTGTGTTTTAATCTATTTGTGTATTGATTATATCAGTGTGATCTTTAAAAAAATTTGAACTTACCTGAGAAGAGTAAAAAAAAACAGGTAGGAACACATATATGTATCTGTAGAATATTTTGAATATTAAAAAATTTTGAAAATTGGTATTTTCAAAATTGGTAAGAAATAATTATAATTTATTATAATTATTTTTTACCTGGCGCCCAACAAACTAACATTAAGTATTTTGGTTAAATTTTGGCAATTTTGAAAATTTTAAAATTCTTGAAATCAGAAGATAAATAATAATAACAAATAAGTTTCCTAAATTTCAATTAAATTAAATTTATTTTCAAACCGGGTAAAATTTTGTGCGGTTGAGTATAGCACGAGAGTGTTCGTGCGGCAAGCCGAGCGCGACTACCACCGAAATCGTCACTATATATATATATATATATATATATATATATATATATATATATATACATATATATATATATATATATATATATATATATATATATATATATATATATATATATATATATATATATAAATAGACTTTTATAATATTGTATGAACATTATGGTGATCTATTCTATGTTTAGATATGATATGGTTTACTGTTTCTCGTGTGGCTCAAGGCGATTAATGGAGAGATGCCACTTCTCATGCAAACAGACTTCATGTCACTAATTCTTAAATCTAACCACTCCCTTGAGGTAACTTACATGCTTAGTTACTATCCATATGCTAAAAGTTTACTTATTAATACAAGCAAGGTATTTATAACAAAACATGTAAATTCTACGAACTTTAATGTACTAAAGTTTCAAAACTGCACCACTGTTTACCTTCTAATAAAAATGCATATTGATAATTACGACACGGGGCGGTGTAATCAATTACCCTCAATAATAACTACCCTAATAGCAATATACAACCTGACAAACACGCGACGGAGACCTGGCAACGTCGCTGATGCGATCGAGACGTGTGATATGTGCTAATTGCCAGTCGAAATTTGTTTAATGGGCAGAAAATTGAAACTTGGCTGAAAAAAGAACAAAAAACTAACATGTGTGTCATACAATGTGCAATTATGACTGAATAATTTTATTTTAATTCCCATTTAATTCGAGTACGTTTTATATAAGCATAAGATCGATAATTAACATAATGTGTACAGGGTATTCCGATAATGCATCAGCTAGTAAGTCGAAAACTCAAAATTTCTCTAGTTACAGCCTATCCATTTTTTTTTAACATTTTCCAGTTAGTTTTTAATTTATAAACTTAAGATTTGAGACAGGGACTACGCTTATAGACTTCTATTATTCTGTTTTAAAAATATTTCTCTACTTGCTACCAAGCCTTACTTTACCTAAAATTAAAACTCTATTTTGACATATTTTTTGTTTTCACAGTTATGGGAGCAAAGGACATGTCATTAAAGACAAAACAATACCTAATAGACCAGGGCTTATCTGTAAAATATCTGGGTTTCGTGGATGTGAAATGGAACATGGAGATTTCTGCATGAGAGCCTTCAAAATAACTTGAATAATTATAATTTTGATATGCGTACTTTCAAAAAGTTGGGCAACATTGTTTTTATTAATAAAAATATAAAATTAACGAAAAAAAAGTTTTTTTTTCTAATTTTCTCTCATATAACTTTGAAGGTATTCATTTTAGAGGAAAGTTGAAGAGGAAAAAAAGTTTCGTAATTAAATTTGCCATAAGATAGGGTTGGTTGAAAATCTCAAGATATATTTCCCTTATTGCAAAATAGCAATAATTAAAAAAAGTTTAAAAAAAGCAGCTTTTTAATCAATTTTTTTCGACCATTTAAATTTCTCTGAGGACTTTCATATTAGAGCAAAAGAAACTTTATGCCATGATAAAATAACACGCTAAAATTTATTAGGATTGAATCGATAATTTTTGCACAATAATTTTGGAATCCGTTTACAAAAATTTTTCATATTGGTCTGAGTCCAAAATATCACGTTAAGATATTTAAATTTATTTTCGACATATAGTAGGAAACTCAAGTTTTCTAACGCTTTTTTCAGAATCAAAATCGGATAATTTGGACGCTTTCAGGAACATCCGATAAACATTTAGGTTCGTGTTTTTATCTAGTGATACATAATTATTATTGACGAAACGAAAAAGGGGTTTTGCTGATAAGAAAAAAATTTTTCTTTAAGGTAGTATATACATGTTAGATTAAATTTAACATATTACAGTAGATGTTGCTAAGTTGATTAGTATCAGATTTGTAGTTTATGGTGTTTATATTTTTTTTTAATATGATACAGTTCTAGGAATAGACGACTTTTATAATTGTTTTGATGTTCTAAAATTTTTATGTTATTATAGTAAAAGTGATGGCCTGTATTTAAATATTGTTCAACCACAGCACAAGTGTTTTTTCCCAATCGGCAATCGCTTTTGTGTTGGGTAACCCGCTGTCTGAGCCACTGCCCAGTTTGATCAACGTAACAACCCTGGCAACTCAAACAAGACATCCTATAAATTACATTATTGTTCATTAACAGCTGTGTTCTGTCTTTAACTTTAGAGAATAAGTTACCAGTTTTTATTATGTTGTAATTAGCTATTTTTATCTCAGGAAAACTTTTAAACAGTGACGTAATGGATTGTGTGAGATTGTCTTGGTATGGTAAATTTTATATTTATATTGTATTGGCGAATCTTCAATTGGGCCCTTGTATATGTTGGAGTTGTATATGAGTTTGTGGAGGATCTGTCTGGGATAACCATTATTTAAGAAGATGTTAAAAAGCTTCCTCAAATTATCTTTTATAAAAGTTTCATCGCTAATATGGACAATCCTGTTTTTCATGGCGATAACGGTGTTGAATTTTTGAGTTTTTGGATGATTTGAGAATAGACACAAAAGTAATTCGAACGTCAGGCAATAGGATAATTCTTGATTCGTATATGAAACCGACGGCATCCGGTAGATTTTTGAATATACTTAGACAAGCTCTTACAATCCATTACGTCACTGTTTAAAAGTTTTCCTGAGATAAAAATAGCTAATTATAACATAATAAAAATTGGTCACTTAATCTCTAAAGTTAAAGACAGAACACCGCTGTTAATGAACAATAATGTAATTTATAAGATGTCTTGTTTGAGCTGCCAAGGTTGTCACGTAGATCAAACTGGACAGTGGCTCAGACAGCGGGTTACCCAACACAAAAGCGATTGCCGATTGGGAAAAAAACACTTGTGCTGTGATTGAACACTATTCATTTCAACATTTCAAAAACAGAAACACAAAATCTTAAACTAAAAAATTTCTTTAGACTATAATAAGCCTCTACAACTAGCAACCTCCTGATTTCTACTCTTTGATAGATTGATATAAATTCTAATACTTTGTTATATGATATATCTCTTTTCTAGTATTGAGTGTGGTATATGTGCATTAAATTAGAGGCATTTCGAGTCATTTTCCGATTTTTATGCACAAGAGTAGTTGTTTCTGGAATAAACAAATTGTACAACATTAGTTTTTTCCTTTTTAAACAAACGTTTACAATGATCTCTGTTGTTTGCACCACAAATGTACCTAACAGCCCAATTAAATGCAGATTTGGATAGACGTGACTTTTCTCTGTTTTATTATTCTAAATTCAAAGTGGCTATCGAAGTGGTTGAGGCAGATCGAGAAACAAACAAGTATGGTGACTTCAATTATATATTTTTTGTTTTTAAATGAGCATATTTGCTTCATCTTGTATTTTAATTATGTAACTTTAATTTTCTCCTTGATTTTTCTGATCGTAGTACTTTTATTTTGCAGTTGTCCCTGATGACAACATAACTGTTGTTGCCAATAACATCAATTTACCAGATATTTTAAAAAACAATATCAATGCCATTTAGTTCATAATAACATCGGGATTTGCACATCTTTCAAAAGTATTGTTCAATTTTTTCTACAGTACCGGATATACATAATAAGAAAATTCTACATAAAATGCGGACTTTGTGTATAGTACTGTATTTAATTATAAAACACAGGAATTAAATTAACAGGTCGCTTCACTGTCAATAACATTGTTTATATCAAATGAAACTGTTTACCTCGTTCACGAGGTTTCCAACTTCAAAAACATACACACTTTGTTTATCTAAACAGATATACTACAAATTTACCAACCTAACAAAATATCTATTACGACCTTCTTCCTTTTTAGAATATCAACGCCTGGTGTAAATTAATCAAGACAAAATTCCCTGGAGTTTTATTAAAGGGGTCTTTGTATGTTTGAAAATAAGAAGTTTTTCGATTTTAATTGCAAGAGAAATTCTTTACACGCATGTACACGGTGTTCAATTTTCGACACGTTTATATGGTATCTCTATTATTATGATTTACAAGCCAAACGGCTTCGCACTCCCTCCAGGGATTATTCACTCATACCAGGCATACAAAGACACCAAAGTAGGAAGCTCTGTGGAAACCTTTTCCATGTTATCGGGTCCTAGGTGACGTGGTTTGCTGTATTTCCTACGAACTTTCGGACTGTTCGCGCGGTTGCAAGGAGAACTGCTTTCTGCATCGGCTTATACGGATGCTCACTAAGGCCCAGTCCCTTGATGTTCTGCAGGAGGTTTTTGGTATCATTCCAGTTGTTGACAGTATTATGGGAATCGTTTAGACGCTGTTTATTGCCCATTGTGTTCGGATTTGGACCTCCAGATCTCTGTATTTGGCGATCTTTTCGTTGTATTTCCGCCTTAGGTTGTTGTTGTTAGGTACAGCAATGTCAATTAGTGTAGTTCGCCTAGAAATTTTATCTATTAGTATAATAGCTGGTCTATTATGAGCTACTATCTGATCCGTCAGAACGGTTCGGTCCCAATATAACTTGAACTGGTTGTTCTCAAGAATAGGCTCTGGGTTTTACTTGTAATAAGGCACTTTTCCTACCTGTAATAGGTTTAACTTTTCTGCTAACTCTTGGTGGAGTATCTTATCGGTTGAATCGTGTCTTTCCTTATACTCGGTTGCGGCAATCGCTAGGCATCCTCCGGTTATGTGCTGAATTGTCTCCGATGTTCGACATCCATATCTGCATTGGTCATTTTCTATTGAGGGAGCTCTAATGATGAACTTCCAATAGTTCTTCGTCGGAATAACCTGGTCATGGATAGCTAACAAGAAGCCCTCCGTTTCCGGAAACATCTGTCCTGAAATCAACCAGTAGTTCGACGCTAAGTTGTCGACATTGTCTTGATTGACCTCATTTGGATGCCGTCCATGAAGTGGCTTCCGTAGCCAGGTTTGTAACTTCTCTTGGTCTGTTTGGTGGTGAGAAGTCATATTTTGTTCCCTCAACTGTAGTGGCGTTGAATCATCTACCTCGCATTTTGCTCGATGTAGTGTGGAAGAGTCCGCTAACCTGTGGAAATATGAACGTAAGTTTATTATTTATTGGTCGAGCTGCTTACCAATATCCACCAATCCTCTTCCTCCTTGGTATCTTGGGAGCATTGTACGTTCAATAGTTCTCCGAGGGTGATGTTTTTGTGCTTTTGTTAGGAGTGTCCTTATTTTTCTTTGCAGGTTTTGAATGTCCGTCCTACTCCATTTTACAAAAAATTTGCGATTTTAGCAACAACCTAGTAATAAGTTTTTTGATTTTTGTGTTTCTCTTTGCTGTCAAAATCATAGTTAGATTTTGAAAAATGCATGATGTTGGTGACAATTCTCAATTTTGTTCGTAAAACGTGGTTACGCACGTTAATGTCAAATATTAATACCTGTTTAAGCACCAACATCTTGCTCTATATTTATTTTCCGAAAGCTTGGCGTTAGTAAAAATAGAGTTTTAATTCAATCGTACACCGCTACCCCAAGATGTTCAAAGTTTAATTTTATTCAACTGTCGGTCAAGTTTACACCTTCGATAAAATTTATATATATATATATATATATATATATATATATATATATATATATATATATATATATATATATATATATATATATATATATATATATATATATAGTTTTAACACAAGTAAAAATTCATTAAAAAATTCCATGCTCCAAAACTCGATAAAAATGCTAATAAATGCAGTTTTTTGCGATTTTGACTATGTTTTACTACTTATAAAAATTTTTTTAAATTCATGGACATAGTTTGGCGTCTAAACAACAACATATTTTTTTTTCGGCCCTGCTGTTGTCCTAGTTATTATTTTATTGAATTTAAAAATTTTCAAATATCCATAAAAATTTGAATTTGAGGCCAAAAATTTTTATAAAAAATTTCTTGTTGTAGGCAATAAAAAAACCTACGAAACGAAAAAAAAAGGAACTTTCTACGATGATTAGAACCGAAGATATCGTCGAAAAAAAAAGACATTTTATTTTTTTTTGAGGTTATGTGACGATAAAAGTGGATAAAAATTTTTTATTACCGAGGAGGGCAGTTTCGACCCTCTTAATCGACTAGACCCTTTCGAATAAAGCCATTAGTAAAAAGAAATTAATAAAAGAAATCCCATATACCAGTAAACAATAAAAAGGGTTGTTGCGAAGCATAAAATTTTAAAACGATATCGAAAAAAGCTCTCTGTTTAAAGAAAATAGCAAATAAAGGTACGCTTTCATAAAACATTCTTTCGAAAAGAATAACCGTGTGTTGTAAATATAGATGATTCGAGGTAAATAGAGAAAAACCTTCTCTCGTCTGATTTGCAAACATGTTTTTTTTTCGAGTTTAGTACAAATACCGTCGAGCTTTGTTCGAGTTTATTTTTGCGCTTTCGCGAAGTCCTTTGATTTTAAAATTTCTTCGAATGTAGTTAGTATATATCAGTTTGAGTTAAAATTATATATATATATATATATATATATATATATATATATATATATATATATATATATATATATATATATATATATTGTATAAATAAGCGCTCAAACTCAGTTTTATTTGAGACATATAGAAAATAAAATTTTTATAAAAAAATTGAACCGACTTCTAAAAGTGCGCTAAAAAGTGAAAAATAACTATAAATTTTTATATGAAATTGAACTTTTTGAAGTCGGCGCCAAACTAATACCTGACAAAATGTGATTTGCATAAACAGATTAAAAATACTTTATTTGTAATTTTTGTATATATTAGTAGTTATTTATTTCATTTACAAATAGTTTGGCGCCGACTTCAAAAAGTTCAATTTCATATAAAAATTTATAGTTATTTTTCACTTTTTAGCGCACTTTTAGAAGTCGGTTCAATTTTTTTATAAAAATTTTATTTTTCTATTTTTAGTTTTAGAATTCATTATGATATTCATAAATTATTTGAACTAAGTACTAATTGAAATTAGTGTACTTCGCAATAACTCCAAAGTGGCAAAAAAGTACCAATTTTATCCAAAGTTGGTAATCACCCTAAAATGAGCCTCTAAAAATTCTTTAGTTCTTAGAGTTTTCCAAATACCAATCAAATTGGGTCAAACGAATATTTAGTCTGTCATAGAAAATCCACTATTTTAAATTTCAAATTAATTTTAGATTGACAATATAGGCCCCAAAACCTTCCAATATCGATATTTAAAGAAAATAAAAAAAATTTTAATACGCCATATTGAATTTTTTAAAAATAATTTTTGATTCGTCATGTGTGACCCCGAAAACTCTCCCGTACCAATTTTGGTGAAAATCGGACAAAATTGATTTTTTTGTTCGCCATATTGAATCCGCCATATTGATTTTTTTAAAAATAATTTCAGATTTTTTATGTGAGGCCCCGAGAACTTCCCCATACCAATTTTGGAGAAAATCGGAGAAAATTGATTTTTTCGTCAGCCATATTGGATCCGCCATATTGAATTTTTAAAAATTATTTTAGTTTCGTCATATGCGACTCAGAAAACTCCCCCGTACCAATTTTGGAGAAAATCGGACAAAACTGATTTTTTTTGTCGGCCATATTGGATCCGCCATATTGAATTTTTTTAAAATTATTTTAGATTCGTCATATGCGACCCCGAAAACTCCTCCGTACCAATTTTGGAGAAAATCGGACAAAATTTATTTTTTTGTCGGCCATATTGGATCCGCCATAATGAATTTTTTAAAAATTATTTCAGATTCGTCATATGCGACCCCGAAAACTCCCCTGTACCAATTTTGGAGAGAATTGGACAAAATTGATTTTTTTCGTCCGCCATATTGGATCCGCCATATTGAATTTTTTTAAAATTATTTTAGATTCGTCATATGCGACCCCGAAAATTCCCCCGTACCAATTTTAGTGAAAATCGGACAAAATTGATTTTTTCGTCCGCCATATTGGATCCGCCATATTGAATTTTTAAAAAATAATATCTGAATCATTATGTGGCACCTCGAAAACTCCCCCATACCAATTTTGGAGAAAATCGGACTAAATTAAATTTTTTTGTCCGCCATATTGGATCCGCCATTTTGAATTTTTTAAAAATCATTTCAGATTCGTTGGGTACAACACCGAAAATTCCTCCGTACCAAATTTGGAGAAAATCGGACAAAATTAATTTTTTTGGCCGCCATATTGTAGGCGCCATCTTGGATGTTACTGCATCAATTTCATCTAAAAAAATATGGGACCACCACAGCAACTTTCTTTACATAACGTAAAAAATTTCACTCAAATCGGTGTAGCCGTTCCGGAGTAATCGGTGTACATACATAAAAAAAAAAAAAAAAAATACATAGTCGACGAATTGAGAACCTCCTTCTTTTAGAAGTCGGTTAACAAATCAGACACAGAAGGGTTAACTAATGTATTTTAAGGATTAATATGCCAGTAAATTTGGTTTAGAATAGGACAAAATTAGTAGATTTAAGGATACTTTAAGATATATTGTTTAATTTGTAGTATATATAAATAGATATAGTCTTAAGAAAAAGACAATAAAACTACAGTTCTTTAGAAAGTATGCAAAAAGTATTGAACTAGTTAGAGGAAGTGTTAATACAATATATATATATATATATATATATATATATATATATATATATATATATATATATATATATATATATAAATATATATATATATATATATATATATATATATACGATATAACATATATATATATATATATATATATATATATATATATATATATATATATATATATATATATATATATATTGCCGTAGTACTACGGATAAAATTAAAATCACGATGTCTGGTCGATAAAGAGAATGCCACAAATAATCAATATCCTACCGACACATTCCGCCCGAAATTAAGTACAAATATCAGTTCCAACGATATATAAGTACGTCAACACAGGGTGTCTGGGAAAGATGTCAGCGGACCCACTGATGAATCCAACCGCTGGTATCATGGACGAAACACCGCTGTAAAATTTTAGGTCAATTTATCAGATTGTAATTTCGGGGAACCAAAGGGACAAATACATATATTAGATTTAAATTCATTCATTAAATCCCCCGGAATACAACATGGCATCCCTGGACATGGGACCTTTGCGGGGTTGTCGAATAGCTCTGAATCTTTAGGGGAGGGACCCGGTAGGGTTCAGAGACAATGGGACTCGACGGTTTCTTAGGGGAAGGACCCGCCAGAGTCGTCTAGAAGACCCAATTCTGATACCATGACTCGGGGATTCTTAGGGGAGCGACCCGCTAGATACCTGACATAGAGTTACCTCCGCGTTGAGTCTGCCTTACTAGCGACTGGATCCGCGTAATTGGGCCGAAATTTGCAGCGCGTCGTTGAGTTCTTAGGCACCTAGTTTTCCATCTCGATTCGTGAACAAGACACAGATCACGGAACAATATGAAAGTGGTTGCTTGAAGGGAGGCGTGTCGCGTAGTACTATGGATAAAAATTAAATTCACGATGTCTGGTCGATAAGCAATACCACAAATAATTATTATCCTACCGACACGTTCCGCCTAAAAATAAGTACAAATATAAGTTCCAACTATATATAAGTACGTCAACACAGGGTGTCTGGATAAGGCGTCGACGGACCCATTGATGAGTCCTACCGTCGAGGACGAAACACCGCTGTAAAATTTTAGGGTCTATATATTCAGATTGTAATTTCGGGGAACCAAAGAGACAAATACATATATTAGATTTAAAATTCTTTTAATAAATCCCCCGGAATACAACTATATATATATATATATATATATATATATATATATATATATATATATATATATATATATATATATGACTCTTCGACATGAAAAATCTAAAGATATCATTTCACCGATTGGTTTATCTCAATGGGATGAATACTTTTCAAAATTGCTAGCAGAAGAAAGAGCAGAATACCAACAAACAGTACAAGCTGATTCCGGCATGCACGTACACACCATAGCATCTCCACTATGGATAGATTGCAAAGAAGTCAAGCAAATATGCCAAACATTAAAAAACCGAAAAATCACCAGGTCCTGGAAATATCCCGCCTGAGCTACTTAAATACGGCACAGAGAAGTTATACAGACAATTGACAAACCTCTACGAAAAATGTATAGACGGAGAAAAGATACCTGAAGAGTGGAAAACATCCTATATTACCACTATAAACAAAAAAGGAAGTAAAGACGTCTGTGATAACTATTGAGGAATTGCGGTTCTCTGCACAATCTCGAGAGTGTATGGGAAACTAGTCAAAAAGAGGATTGAGAGCGAATACTCAGATATGAAGGCCGAAAAACAGGCTGGATTTAGAGCAGATAGATCTACTGTTGACCATCTCTTTACAATAGCCCAGCTCATTGAGAAAAAATCAGCACGGAACCAAGAAATACACCTGCTCTACGTGGATCTCAAAAAAGCCTATGACAGCGTACCACAACAAAAACTCTGGGAAGCCCTAGAAAAAATAAATATAAATATAATACTTATGAAGGCTGTTCAAGAGCTCTATTCAAATAATACAAGCAAAATAAAGAAATGGCATAATATTTCAAAGGATTCACGGTTAGCAAAGGGCTCAAGCAGGGATGTTGTTTGTCTCCAACCTCGTTTAAATCTACTTGGAACAAGCGTTAAAAACATGGAAAAGAAAGTGCGAAAATATGGGCATTCCACTAAACGATTCCATACTATACACATTGTGTTTCGCGGACCACCAAATAGTTCTGGCACAAGACTACAAAGATCTAGAATACATGGCTCGTAAGCTAATAGAAGAATATCAAAAGTGGGGGCTAGAAGTTAAAACGGAATACATGTGTATTGAGGGACAGCAACAAAACTTGATTCTGGAACAACAGCAGCAGGAAATAAATCACTGTGAGAAATACAAGTATCTCGGAATGCATATAACCGACGACGGCAAACTTGGCGAAGAAATTATGTATAGAAAGAATCAGGGACGACAAGCTATTAGACAGTTGAACAGTATATTGTGGGATAAAACAATATCCAAAGAAAACAAACACAAAATCTTTAATAGTAATTGTTAAAAGCATTGTCACCTATGGAAGTAAAGTATGGCAATTGAAAGAAAGAACTCTAAGAACAGTGGAAGCTACAAAAATGGATTATTGGAGAAGAGTGGCTGGAAAATCTAGAATGGACAGAGTCAGAAATGAAAGAATCCAAGAAATTATGGGCGTTAAGCACAAGATAACAGAAGATATTAATGGTACGGACATGTTCAAACGAATGGAGGATATTAGACTTCCAAAAAAAAGGTTTAAATTGGGCACCACAGGAAAGAAGAATGAGAGGTTGACCCAGACTAAGTTGGAGAGAAGGAGTGGATGAAGATATAAGAACAAGAGGAATGGATGAAAACCTATGGACAAACCGAGATTAATGGAGACTGGAAATCAGAAGACGGCGTAGAACGTTATAAAATGATGTTATATATATATATATATATATATATATATATATATATATATATATATATATATATATATATAATCTGAGTTGTTAGTTTATAGAATAATTTTTTTAAATTGTTAGGCCATTTGTGTTCAAAAGAGTATTTTTAGGTGAACAGAAAAAAATAATGATTTTTTAAAACTTAACTTATTTTGTGTAAAAGAGTTTTGGATTAATTTTGTTAGTTTAAATCACTTTTGTTATTCGGTTGAGTTTTACCGTCAAAAATTTGTCCAACATCTTTTGTTTAAAGTTTTTTTTATGGTGAGAGACTGGAATTATGACTTAAAGATTTTTGTTTGCCAACTGGAAAAGACTAAGTTACGTTTCTTTTTTCTTTTAAATTTTTTTTCGTTAGACCTTTGAAATTATTGTGAATTTTGTATAGATAAAAGCATTTTCCTCATATTATTCTAAAAAAACTGAATTAAATCACCCAAAACACATTTTTTGCATATTCAATTATAAGCTGTCTTCTTCCTGCGCCCCATTTCAGATGGCGTTCCGGTAAATTTATGAAAACGCCGTTCTCGCGTGGGTCCCTATTAAAGCATGTAATAAACACCCGGTTAATAATGAAAAACCAGACTGTTTTCAGTATAATGGTGCAAAACAAGGTTAAAATAAGAGACCCACGGTGGAAATTAATTTAATAGACACTTCTCACCCAGTTTTTCACTCCTCTTCTGCTTGTTTAAGTGAATATCATTTTTTGCAGGTATATTAATACTGCATGGAAGATAGACTTTCGTCAGTAACAAAAATGTAACATTGGTTTTTTTTTGCTGGAATGTGTTTATTTCGGCATCCTATAA